>SJYA01002522.1:1011391-1136032 GCA_006410615.1 Neotragus moschatus
CTTATTTAACTTATATGCAGAGTACATCGTGTGAAATGCCAGGCTGGATCTTCATCAAGCTGGAATCAAGATTGCCAGGAGAAATATCAATAATCTCAGATATGCAGATGACACCACCTTTACGGCAGAAAGTGAAGAAGAACTAAAGAGCCTCTTGATGAAAGTGAAAAGAGAAGAGTGAAAAAGTTGGCTTAAAGCTCGACATTCAGAAAACTAAGATCATGGCATCTGGTCCCATCACTTCATGGCAAATAGATGGGAAAACAATGGAAACAGTGAGAGACTTTATTTTGGGGGCTCCAGAATCACTGCAGGTGGTGACCAGTCCATCCTAAAGGAAATCAGTCCTGAATATTCAATGGAAGGACTGATGCTCAAGTTGAAACTCAATACTTTGACCACGTGATGTAAAGAACTGACTCCTTGGAAAAGACCCTGATGCTGGGAAAGATTGAAGGCAGGAGGAGAAGGGGACGACAGAGGGATGAGATGGTTGGATGGCATCACCAGCTCAATGGGCTTGAATCTGAGTAAGTTCCAGGAGTTTGTGATGAACAGGGAAGCCTGACATGCTGCAGTCCATGGAGTCACAAAGAGTCGGACACGACTGAATGACTGTACTGAACTGATATATAATTTGCTATGTAAGACATATATTTGTGACCCCATGGACTGTAGCCTGCCAGGCTCCTCTGTCCATGGGATTTTCCAGGCAGGAATACTGGGGTGGGTTGCCATTCCCTTCTCCAGGGGATCTTCCCAACCCAGGGATCGAGTCTACATCTCTTGCGTCTCCTGCATTGGCAGGTGGGTTCTTTACCTCCAGTATCACCCGGGAAGCCCATGTAGGACATTAACATATATTGAACACTTACAATGTCCGGGTTACATAGGCATAATTATCGCCATCTTATAGTGGGCAAACCAAGGCCTAGAGAGTCAAATAATTTTACCCCAACGAGACCAAGGGTATGACGTATTAGCATATTAGTATACGGGGCTGTGTGATTCTGAAGTAACGGATCAGTCTCTAAATATCAGTGGTTTATTTCTCGCTTGTGCAAAGTCTGATAAAGGTCACGAAAGTCATACCCCTTTTGTCCCTTGTGAAGCTATGCCAGTGGTACCCCTGACCTGTCTGCAGCAGGGAGGAGAAGGAGGGAGAAAGCAGAGCCACTCTCAAGAACCTCGACCTGAAGATGACACCCCAGGATTCCACCCACAGCCTGTTGCCCAGAGCCCATCCTGTGTCCCCAGCCCAGCTGTGAAGGAGTCTGGGAAGTGAAGGGAAGCACACAGAGTCTTTGATACTGTCTCTCTCTGCTGCTCACGGGCAGCAGTGGTAGAGCTGGACGTGGGGCGCAAATCGTTTGAATATCAAAGCTCGTTTTCTTTCCACTATACCATGCTTTGTTCTTATAGTGAATGAACAGGAGAAAATGTGTTCATTTTCTTGTTGAAATCCATGTTAGAAATAAATGCTTCCTTGCTCCTCCTGAGAGATTTTTTTTCTTTCTTCCTCACTCCCTGCCCCTGGTCCAAAGGCTGGGCACCTCTCTGACGGCTGTGCATAGGGACTTTTGCCTGAGTAGGAGGTGGGGCCTCTGATGCCAGTGGTTGCTATGTCACTGCGGGTTTTTAAAGCACAGCTTTCCTTCAGTGACATGTGGCATAGGCATGCTGCCTGGGACTTGGCATGCCCACCTCAGGCTGGGCACTAAGACTGTTGTGAAGGAAAGGGCAGTGTGGAACAAGCCCTCTTCCTCAAGGGGCATGCTCTCGCCTCCTGACTGGCTCCTCATCTTTCCTGGCACCATTCATGCCCTTCCACGATCCTTTCCTTCGTCAGCACTGCCTGGCCTACCTTGCAATACCCATGCCCATTCCCTACTCCCAGCCCTACATACACTAACTAGTAATTCCGTTGATCCCTTTAAGATCTTCAGTTTTAGGCACCTGGGTTGTTTTGACTTTTTTAAATTGGAAACATTTCTACTAAGAACATTTTTGTACATTTTTAGCAAATGTCCAAGAGTCTCTTTGAGGCACATATCTACCAGTAGATTTGCTTGCTCTTGTGTGTCAGTTGCTCAGTCATGTCTGACTCTTTGCGACTCCATAGCCCACTAGGCCCCTTTGTCCATGGGATTCTCCAGGCAAGAACACTGGACTGGGTTGCCATTTCCTTCTCTAGCTTGGTCATAGGAAATCTGAATATTTAACTTCAGGAGATACCGCTAAACTGTTTTCCATTAATTTCCTCTCCCACCAATAATTCATGAAAACTATTCTGTGGATCTGGATTCTCTTCAACACTTGATATAGCCCCAATTTAAAAATCTGCCAATAAAACGGATATGAAATATGTCATACCTGTTCCGATTTGCAGTTCCTTGACTGCCAGGGATGCTGAAAACCTGCCCTGGCCTCTTTGCCTTTACTGCTTCATATCTGTGCTGTGCCTGTCATGTCTTTCGGCCACTTTGTGTGTATGTGGGGGGTGGTTGTATTTTTCTTATTGACCTCCAGGATATCCTATGTATTCCTCATACTCATGTTTTGCTGATTTTGTGTATGATGAGAAACTTTTCCCTGCTTGCAGCTTGTCTTTTCACTTAACACTTTTTTCTTTTCTTACTCTTAATATCAATTTATCCATCATTTTAATAGTCAAATCTTTTCGTATCATCAATAGGAAATACTTCTCAATCCCAGTCTGAAAGATTCTCATTTGTAATTTTTCTAAGAATTTCAGTTTTATTTTGGATACACAAGTCCTTAATCAATCTAGAGAACTTATATTTTCTGCGTGGTGTGAGGTAGGAGTCTGATTTTTTCTTTTTTGCCATTTGGCCACATAGTGTTCCTAGTTTCATGTGCTGGGCCGTCTTTTCTTTCTCCGTGTCAACATGATTTTGCGTTTCCAAGACATTGCTCTTCCACGGGGACTTGAGGGCAGGGCTGCTGAAGCCTGAATTCAGTCCTGGTCCACGGTGTGCAGTTTCTCTGTGCTAGTACTATTTGAGTGTGGAAGCATCAGGAGGGCCAGGAAAAGGGGGTAACCGCTCCTTCCTAAAGTGGAAGTGTTAGTCCCTCAGTCGTGTCTGACTCTTTGCAACCCCATGGGCTATAGCCCACCAGGCTGCTCTGTCCCTGAAATTCTCCAGGCATGAATACTAGAGTAGATAGCCATTCCCTTTTCCAGGCAGTCTTCCCAAACCAGGGATCGGACCCATGTCTCCAGCATTGCAGGCAGATTCTTTGCCATCTGAGCCACTAGGGAAGCAGGCCCCAGATTAGGCATCCTGGGAACTATGTCAGTTCAGTGCAGTCATTCAGTCGTGACCAACTCTCTGTGACCCCATGGACTGCAGCATGTCAGGCTTCCCTGTCCATCACCAACTCCCAGAGCTTCTTCCAACTCATGTTCATTGAGTTGGTGATGCCATCCAACCATCTCATCCTCTGTCATCCCCTTCTCTTCCTGCCTTCAATCTTTCCCAGCATCAGAGTCTTTTCCAAATTATGTACCCAGACATAATCCAGGTTTGGACCTTCCCAGTTTTGAAAAGATGAGATGGTTTCAGGTTTGGACCGTCTCAGTTTTNGAGTTGGTGATGCCATCCAACCATCTCATCCTCTGTCATCCCCTTCTCTTCCTGCCTTCAATCTTTCCCAGCATCAGAGTCTTTTCCAAATTATGTACCCAGACATAATCCAGGTTTGGACCTTCCCAGTTTTGAAAAGATGAGATGGTTTCAGGTTTGGACCGTCTCAGTTTTGAAAAGCTGAGGTGGTTTCTTGAGCCCGTCACTTTTTATTTATTTCTTTTGGGCTGTGCTGGCTCTTCCTTGCTGTGTTGGCTTTTTCTCTAGTTGTGGCAAGTGGGCTGTTCGTTGTGATGGCTCCTCCTGTTGTGGAACAGACTCTAAAGCGCACAGGCTTCAGCAGTTGCAGCTTCTGTGCTCCAGAGCACAGGCTCAGTAGCTGTGGCACATGGGCTTAGTTATTCCGTGGTATGTGAGATCTTCCTGGATCAGGAATCGAACTCATGTCTCTCACTGGCAGATGGATTCTTTACCACTGAGCCACCAGGGAAGCCTGATCATTTTTCTTAGAGTAAGAAATTTCTTGAGCCCACGGGGCAAACTTCTTTTAGTTTCTTTAGGTATCTGACAGAGAGTGGAGCTGAGAGTAAAGAGACCTGAATAATAGCAACAACAGTAATGTCAGCAGTGGCCACTGTAGGTGAGGTTTGTGAGCGCTTATATACACTAGGCACTACAACAAACACAAATGGGCATTGTCTCATTTACAGCACAGCTGTGTGATCTTGGACAACTCACTGAGCTTCTGTAGAACATCTGTAAAATCATGAGATTGTGCAAGATTTTTCAGAGCTCTCCCAACACGGAAATCTATGATTTAAAAAATCATTCCCTGAGTGACAGAGACCATAGTGCTGAATCTTTCTAATACCATTTAGTGCCTAAAAACGCCTTCCCCCATGTATTGCTCCTAAAACTTCTAAATGTTCTGCTTGAGCTGGAAGTGAGGAATGAGGATATTTTATAGAAGGTTAAACAGATGCAGGAAAATGGCCTGATGCCCTCAAGATCACACAGCAAGGCATGGACTCCTGAAAACAGTAAAAGAATTTACTTACTGGAGCCAGTTTATTTATTTTTTTTTCAAGAAAGAGCCATTGAGTTCTGAGGACCTAAGATTTTTCTCCTTAGAGCATTTGGAGGCATTAAAGATCTTCAAGTAGGGGCTTGCCCCTCCCACTGACAGTGTACCAAAGCTACCCCTGATCCCAGGGTGTCTCCTCTGCATTTGGAGATCTGAGAAGGGGTCGCTGCTCATATCTCTTTCCTTTTCAATGTGACTGATAGCAGAATTAAGTCTCAGAAAGAAACCTTCAGATCTAGAATCAGAGAAGACAGTGATCTAATAAGCTGCAGAACAAATCCAAGAGAGATTTATTAAACTGTTCTCTCTCTCTCTCTCTTTTTTTTTTGCGGAAGTGAAAAAAAAAAAAAAAGAAGTTGGCATACAATCAAAGAAAAGAGTCCCTCTTGAACCTCCCCAAATACTTAGAATAGCAGCTTTTAATGACATTACGGAATACAGTGTAATTTAGGGCGGGGATGTGGGGCCCAGAATCCCAGATCACTTCTTTAATGACAATCCAAATCAACTCTTCCGCAATTAAGAAAAAAGTTACCCTCATTAAAACTAGAGAAGAGCAAAATCAGACTGTTCTTATACCCTTTGATTCATGTTCTATGGCATATTTTCCAATTTTGCAATGATGTATAAGTAGAAGCATATGAAAGGAAGAAGTTTATAGAAATCTTTTAAAAATTGTACGTTTACTCCAGATGTTTTTGTTTGTTTTCATTGTGAAGTTACAGTTAGAGGTGGTTTGAATGATAGTGATGCAGGCTTCAGAATGTTTGGAGACTTTTATGTTGACCTGTTAAAGTTTGATTTTGATGGTTTTTTCCTCCATATCTTCCTAGAATAGGAGAAAGTTTCCTTATGATACAGTTGAAGACCAGGTGCAGATTTATTTCCGTTCCAGTAATATTTGTTGAAAACCTAAAAATGTAGCAAGTCTGTGCTATGGGAATGTGAAAGAAGTACATAATAAATAAGGTCATGATTATCATTTATTTAACCATTATTTTGTTCCAGGTGCTACACTAAGCTTTTTCACACATTAACTAATCCTATTATGAAGATTTCCCTGTAAACTGTAGGTAACAATATCCCCATTTCACAGGGGAGGAAACTGAAGGTTAGAGAGGTGGAGAAACTTGCCAAGACTCATAAACCAAGTAGCCTAGCAAGGCCAGGATTCCAGATGGGGTCTGTTTGATTTCAATATGCACTATCTAAACTGCCGTGCACAATGGCATCTGGAAGAAAAAGTTTTCTGTCCTACCAGGGAGCTTACAGAGAAGGAAATGGCACCCCACTCCAGTACTCTTGCCTGGAAAATCCCATGGGCGGAGGAGCCTGGTGCGCTTCAGTCCATGGGGTCGCTAGGAGTCAGACATGACTGAGCAACTTCGCTTTCACTTGCATGCCTTGGAGAAGGAAATGGCAACCCACTGCAGTGTTCTTGCCTGGAGAATCCCGGGGACCGGAGAGCCTGATGGGCTGCTGTCTATGGGGTCCCACAGAGTCGGACACGACTGAAGCAACTTAGCAGCAGCAGCAGCAGGGAGCTTACAGTTGGGAGAGAAAAGACCCCAAAGATCTTCAAATTTGAGCCTACATAGGTTATGAAGGTAACAGAAATAAAGGTGTGGAGTGATAGTTATTATGGCATTTTATAAAACCTAAGCAAATGTATTATATACATATACATATACATATATATATATATATATAATTAATGTCATCAGTTATGTTTTTTATAACAGATTTTCCATTTGCCTAGTAAACCTGGGAAACTTTCTTTACTTCACAAAGAAATATGATTCCTTTCATTTTTTTTCCCCCTAAAACACAGTGTCATTTGTTCAGTCATTCACTTCCCTACCTTTGAGAAAGAAATACAGAGAAATATTTCTTTACTACTAAGGAAATGCGTGTGGAAATGATCAGTCCACCCTCAGCTCAGAGTGGGGAGCAATAGGGAGTGGTGAGGACTGGAGAAGTGCATGTAATTGGATATATTGGACCGCTGGGAATCAATGCCAGGTGATTGTTAGCAGGTCCATAGGTGGGCTCAATGCTACCTCATCTCTCTCTCTCTCTTTTTTTTTTTTTTGAGAGAGAAGTCCTCAAATGGTTTTTTAAAGGAAAACTTGGTGATTTATTTTTTAAATGTTATTTTTCAGGCTGGGTAAAATCTGCATATGGATCCAGCACAGCAGCGTCTGGTGTAAATTTATGATTTACAGGGTTTTTAAATAATTTATAGGGTTTTAATAAACTTTTATAAATTTATAGGGCTATTTACAAATAATCCCATAAGAATGACTACTACTGGAATTCAGTGAGAATAGTGCCTTTGGAATGTTGGGGACAAGAAGAGGCAGGGTGTCAGCTGAATTGTGAGGGCTAGCGAGGGTGGTACAGGCCGTCTGCAGAGAGCAGTCTTTGGGGAGACCTTGTATAGTCAGGGCCGGAGCACCGTCTCATTGCAGACCACTGCCTTTCAAGCTTTAAGAGAACCCCAGGTTCATCTCTGCCTGACATATTCCCTCACTAATGAGGGCCCCGGATCACACCATAAGCTCTAATTATGAAGTCTCCTGGGAATGCTGGACCAGTGCAGGAAAAATGACATTTACTGTTTATATAAATTAATATTATCAAAATATTGTGTGCCTTTTAACAACATTTAGAAGTAAATAAACACTCCTATGAACTCATGATTTGGAGGTAACCGTTATTAGTCTTCCTCTCTTTTGTATCATATATAACTGGGATAATGTTTTACCAGGTTTTTAACCTGCTTCTTTCATGGCAGATAATTAGGAACCTTTTCCCATGCCGTTTTTAAGGACTTTGCACTCTGTTGTATAGATGGGCTATAATTGACTTCACTGTTTTCCTATTTAGGGACATTTGAGTTCATTTAATTTTGTGCTAGACAAAAGTATTGGAATTCATTGTCTTGGTTAAAAAAATGGATGTCCTTTGTGCTTGTTATGACTTCCCTGTTCATGAACCCAGCTTTCCTAGTGCTTGCCTAGGGTTTTGATTCTGCCTTCTTCCTCCTCTTACAGACATACACACACACACACACACACACACACACACACACTCACACACTCACACACAGGAGTTTCCTTCCTCCTCGTGTGGTAGACGCAGTGCAATGCAGGCCATGTTGTCCTCTCTTAAAGAGCTGCAGTAGCATGTTCCTACTTGGGAATGCCATGCTTCCATAGCCCACCATCATCCTGGGTGGCAGGGGGTGTGTCTGTGCCTGGACCTTCTCCTTAATACCAGGCACTTAAGTGCAGCCGCACTGAGATCCCTCTTTAGCCTTGGCACCAAAATGGATTTGCTGAGCGTGGCACCCTCCAGGCTAGAGTGGCTGCCCTAGAGGAGACAGAGACCAGAGTAAAGAGGGAAGCCAATGATCCAAAGGCAAATGAGGCTTAATTATGGCTTTAGCTGAAGAGGGTGAAAGTATCCAAGGAGAGACATCTCATTTCTGAAGTAGATACAGTCCAGGGCAGTTGTTCAAAACAAAGTCTTGGATCGAGTCCTGATTTTGCTGCCTTGACCAAGACACTTCACATCTAGAGCATCCAATTCCTCATCTGTCAAATCGCAACAGTCTAGGACATTTATCTCATTGGTTTACTGTGAGGATTACATGAGATAATGCCTGGGAGAGGCTGGGAAGGGTCTGACATTGAGTGAGGACTCATAAATGGGGTTTCATTGCCACCAGTGACCCTGACTAGTATTACCAGTATTCTTAATCATCCAGCAGAACTGTTAGATGTAGAATACAGAACTGGAGCCCAGGAGACCTGAATGTTCTGCTCTGCAGTTTTCTTTTTTTTGAATTTTACTTTATTTTACTTTACAGTACTATATTGGTTTTGCCATATATCAACACGAATCCGCGACGGGTGTACACGAGTTCCCAATCCTGAATCCCCCTCCCACCTCCCTCCCCATACCATCTCTCTGGGTTTTCTATCTACTCCGACTTAGAAGTGAATGAATCTCTGAGTTTTATTTTCCTTGTCTTTCAAATGAGGAGCTTGGATTAGAGGCTACGTCACATCCTTTTCACTTGGAGATTTGTGGACCTACATGTGCTGAGAACTATACATCATCCTCTTCATGGCGCCTTCTGTGCCCCCATCTTACAGGTGCTATTATTAACTCCTGTTTTGCAGGGACTGAGGTTGAGACTTAGACAGGAAGCTGGGATTCAGCCCCAGGCTCCTGGTTCAGTTCAATTCAGTCACTCAGTCATGTCAGACTCTTTGTGACACATGGATTGTAGCATGCCAGACTTCCCTGTCCATCCCAACTTCCAGAGGTTGCTCAAACTCATGTCCATTGAGTTGGTGATGCCATCCAACCATCTCATCCTCTCTCATCCCCTTCTCCTTCTGCCTTCAATCTTTCCTAGCATCAGGATCTTTTCCAATGAGTCAGCTCTTTGCATCAGGTGGCCAAAGTATTGGAGCTTCAGCTTCAGCATCAGACCTTCCACTGAATATTCAGGACTGATTTCCTTTAGGATGGACTGGTTGGATCTCCTTGCAGTTCAAGGGACTCTCAAGAGTCTTTTCCAACAGCACAGTTCAAAAGCATCAGTTCTTCGGTGCTCAGGTTTTTTTATGGTCCAGCTCTCTCTCACATCCATACATGATCACTGGAAAAACCGTAGCTTTGACTAGATGGACCTTTGTTGGCAAAGTAATGTCTCTGCTTTTTAATATGCTCTCTAGGTTGATCATGGCTTTTCTTGCTCCAAGGAGCAAGCGTCTTTTAATTTCATGGCTGCAGTCACCATCTGCAGTGATTTTGGACCTCAAGAAGGTAAAGTCTATCATTGTTTCCCCATCTATCTGCTGTGAAGTGATGGGACCAGATGCCATGATATTCGATTTTTGAATGTTGAGTTTTGAGCCAGCTTTTTCACTCCTCTTTCACTTTCATCAAGAGGCTCTTTAGTTCCTCTTCTCTTTCTGCCGTAAGGGTGGTGTCATCTGCAGATCTGAGGTTATTGAGGTCCACTCTATACTTAACTGTCTGCGTGTTGTAGCATTCAGGGTGGTGACTGATAGTACGCTTGTGTTAAACGCATTTGTTGGCTATGCCCCAGGCCTTTGAGCAACAGGGATGGTGGTGAAGCTTGGGGCTGGGCTCACACTGCACACTTGTCTCTTTTACTCGGTCCTCCCAAATGTAAACACAAAAGTCCAGAAGGAGACTCTTGTCAGACTTTGGGGGCAGCTCCTGATACCTCAGCTCTATTTAACATAAGTGAGACTGGTAAACACTTGCTCTACATGGCAGGTGGGGTTATTTGTGATTTACCTGAAGGATTATATACGCACATGTACATTAAAGCACTTAGCACCACTGGGTGGACCAAATGACTGAGCTAGAATGGGTGTTAGCAACCAGGTGCCCAGAGATGGTTCAATGCAGCAATTCAGAGAACCTCTGCAGAGGGTCACTTGCATGTACAGCAAGCTGGCCGACTCCCCACTGCATCTACCAGACTAGCTGCTCTCTCCTCCTCCTTCCTAAGAGCAGTAGACGCTGTCATAGGCCCCAGCCCTCTTCGGCCCGCTGTCCCTCTTTCCCCACCCCCCAGTCTCTGCCTCTCTCTCTCCTCCCCTCTCTCTGTTTCTAACCAAGACTACTTGACTTAAATAAAAGATTCTAGGTCTAAAGAAATCTCTGGAAAATTAATCTGGCTCTGATAAGGGATGCTGATAGTATGTAGGGGGAGGCTGTTGTTTCATGGATGAGGCAGGGAGTACATGGAAACTGTGTTTTCTATTCAGCTTTGCTATGAACTTGAAACTGCTCTAAAAATAAAGCCTAGTTTTAAAATCGTAAAAATGCAGTAGACACACAAACACACAAACAAGGTGATCTGCCTCTCACACCATCTGTTTTGCAGAGGATGGGGGAAAAGGTCCTGGAAGGTTAAGTGGTTCTTTCAAGGTCAGTTAGTTGCCCACATGCCAACTGTATCACTGAAAGGGTGGCTCTAGCATGGTTGGGTCCTTTTTCTTTCTGGTTTAAGGACACGTGTTGGTGCCTTATGGAGGTGGCAAGAGAATGAATTTCTTTTCATTGCCCGTACCCACGATTGGGGGACTTTATCTTTGCTGGCTCTCAATATCCTTGTCCTTCCACAAATCCCTGTGAGCTAGCCACGGGGATAACTTCCTGAGGCCCCATCTGAAGGAATCACAAAATGATGAGGTGGTGGTTTGGGCCTCCCTGTTCCCACCCCACTGCCCACCAGCTCCCAGCCCTGCAGGTCTAACGTCTCCCTGTCTGTATCTCCGTCTCTCTGTCCCTGTCTCCCACCCCACCCCTCAGTCTTCCCAGGCAGCGTCTTCTTTAAATCTGCTCTCTTCAGCTCCATCCTGGAGGAAGCCCGCCTTGCGCCTTTCCCTCTTTGTAAGCCTGCTTCAGGCACTAACTGATTTTCAGCCATGCTCTTCTCTGCCATGCCCTGGGGCTGCAGGATGTGCGGTAGGGGTAGTGATGGGCTAGAGGCCCCGCGGAGAGGGTGCGGGCTGTAGGAAGTCCTCCGTGTCATTTTCCCTCCCAGAGAGAGCACAGCCCATTTTCTTTCTGGGTCGTCTAAGATGTAGGCACACTGCTGAGGTGAGCACTGTTACCATTATTTTTCTGATCCTTTCCCATCCAGCTTGAGCCCTTTTTGTCCTGACAGTGGCCACTCTGGTTGCAACTGGTTCTGCTACCCACCAGGGCCAGAGTCAGCCCTGGTTAGGTTTTTAAATCTTAAGCATCACCACCCACCACCCTACAAATAATAAAAGTGTATTTTTCTATTTTACTTTTGGAAAAGATTTATTTATTTATTTGGCTCTGCTGGGTCTTCGTTGCTGCACATGGGGCTTTATCCAGTTGCGGCGAGCAGGAGCTCCTCTCTAGTTGCAGTGCCTGGGCTTCTCATTGCGGGGGCTTCTCTTGCTGCAGGGCACGGGCTCTGGGGCGCTCAGGCTCAGTAGTTGTGGCTGGCAGGCTCTAGAGTAGGGGCCCAGTGGCTGTGGCATGTGGATTTAGTGCTCTGCAGCGTGTGGAGTCTTCCCAGGTCAGGGGTGGAACCAGTGTCTTCTGCATTGCAAGGCAGACTCTTAACCACCGGGCCACAAGGGAAGCTATATACATATATATATACATACACACATATATAAAATATATATTTTAATGTATGTTGGGTCATTCTAACACATCTTCATCTGGTGAAATTTTGCTGGCTCTCCCAAACAGGTGGAAAAATTTGAACTCCTCCTCTCATGATGAGGTAAAAGAATTTGATACCCAGTATAGTACCTTTACTATAATGGAATCTGGGCTTCTGTTGTGGCTCAGCTGGTAAAGAATCTGCCTGCAATGTGGGACACCTGGGTTTGATCGCTGAGTTGGGAAGATCCCCTGGAGATGGGAAAGGCTACCCACTCCCGTATTTCTGGCCTGGAGAATTCCATGTACTCTGTAGTCCAAGGGGTCGCAAAGAATTGGACACGACTGAGAGACTTTCAGTTCACTTCATTTCATAGTACCTTTGGCTTCCTTGATAACTCAGTTGGTAAAGAATCCACCTGCAATGTGGGAGACCTGGGTTTGATCCCTTGGTTGGGAAGATACCTTGGAGAAGGTATTCTAGCCTGGAGAATTCCATGGACTGTCTAGTCCATGGGGTCATAAAGAGTCAGATACATTCATTCATATAGTACCTTTGGGCCTGGTACACTGGCAAGCTTCTGGCCACATAGGAGGTTTCTTCCTAGTTCACATTTAGCTTATCACAAATCAAATAAATGCAATGAGAATCCACACATTCTGGATCTGAGAGACTCTCCTCCTCCTGACACTTCTCAGATTTCCCTTGTATTTGCTTAGTACAGCCTTCTGGAGCTCAGGTAAAGAGTGTTTTCTCTATTCCAAATAATTGGCACCTAGTAGGTGCTCAGTAAGTTTTTAAAGAGTGAAGGAACCCTAACTTAAGGAAGATGAGTAACATAGTTTATTGGAGGAAGCACAGCAATACCTGCGAGTTGGAAGGTTTAAACTCTAGTCCAGGAAAGCTACCAATGACCTACATGACCCTGGACAAACCACTTACCCTCTCCAGGCTCCATTTCTCATGTGTATCATTAGACAGTTGAATCTCTAATCTCCTGTCCATCTCTGATAGTGTGTGAGTCTGTATTGATAGAACGGCATGGGGAAAGTGGCAGCAACTTCAAGTGCAATTAACTGCTTAGAAAGCATTTAGCTATCCTGGGGTTTTGAGGGTCCTGGTGTCAGCCTGACATGAATGACACGGATGGACTCCGTGTGTTCAGATGTACTCTGGGTGATGTAATGCCCACACAGGCCATAGTGAATCTATGGCCTGAGATTGAGAGGTTTATCTGAACTGGCTCTGTGTTTCCTGGCTAGAGGGACCAGTCTTCTAAACCCCTGGAGTAGGAGGGAACAATCCAGTTACTCAGTTGAATTTTTCGTTCCATGCAAATTTTTCTATGGGTCTTAAAAAATTGCTTTTTGCCAGGCTTGCCCCTGCCCATGTCCCTAATTTGCCAGAACCTAAGGGTGCAGTGAGAGGCTTGGTTTTCTTTGGTTTGCTTTATCAGTATCCTGTGCTCTCCTCTGATTGCAGGTGCAGGTTTAAAAATCAGTTACAGTCCAGGTAGCAAGAGGTTTACTACAGCACTCTGCTGTCTTCTGGAGGCCTGTGCTGAGAAAGGAGGTCCCAGGTATCTCTCCGGAAAATCTGTGCTGTTTCGGAGGCCTATCATTTTAGTTCAGTTCAGTCGCTCAGTCATGTCTGACTCTTTGCGACCCCATGAACCACAGAACGCCAGGCCTCCCTGTCCATCACCAACTCCTGGAGTTCACTCAGACTCACGCCCATCAAGTCAGTGTGAGTTATAAATCTTGATAGATTGTGGGACCAGTCTGCAAACAGCAAAGTGGTTCATACTGTGGTTCAGCAGGAAAAGGATAAAATAATTCTCTAAGCGTGAGATGTGTTGTTCCCTCTTCCTTATTCATCAGGAAATCTGGGCCATATGTACATCAAGAGATGGACCCTGGGGTCTGTGGAGTGCAGCAGGAGAGATGGTTTTCTTGCTCTTGTTCCCAGGGAGAGACCACCTCTGCCCTCCAGGCTCCTTCCTTGTGGCCGGGCTTCTTATGGGGTTTCAGTTCCCTGTGCCTAGATCTGCTCGATCACTCCCTTCTTCCTTTCTCGCCTACCTAGGGGTGGGGCTGGGAGCCCTGCACCGTTTCTGTTTCCTGGCTGGTGCTAGGAAGCGGGAGCATTCTCGCAGCACACTGTTGTAGGGGTGCACTGCTTCGCGTGCTTCTTTCCATGCCTGAGAGGGTCGGGAACGAGGGGCCCAAGAGAGAAGGAGGAGAATTGCCCTGGAGCAGGCTCAGTTCATTCAGCAACCGCTCTCAGGGATCTGGTTCTCAGCTCTCCTTCAGCTCTGCTCTGCCCGCTCTTGCCTAGGGGAATTCATCCACTCTGTGGCTCCATGGCATTTCATGCTTACAAATGCCAACCTTAATCTTTAATCCATGTCTTTGCTTTCACCTCAATCCCTGTATCTTTGCCCCTCTGACATCTCAAATTCATACAGAATAGATGGGGCCACCTTTTTAACAGAGAGGCAATGTTGAGAACAGGTTTTCCAATTCAATACATGTTTATTGATCCGATGCTATAAACAAAACATTGGATACCCATTTAGAAAAGACAAAGTTGGTAAAAAAAATATGGTGATTTCCTCAAGGAGCTTGCCTTCCTTTACAAAATGAGGCACGCTATTAAAATCTAAGATGAACATTCCATAGTGGAGATATAAGCCAAGTGCCATGGGACTTGAAAGGAGACCTAAATGATGTTCAAGCCTTTCTCGTTTTTTAAAAAATCTAAAAAATTATTTTAAAAACCCTAAGAAACATGAGAGCTTCAGAATTGTGAATATTCAGCCTTTCTCAATTTATTAAACTGAATTTTGCTAATCTCGGATTTATTTGTTTATTATGATTTGCTTTTGACCCCAAGTGTCTTAAAAAAGACTTCTTGGATGATCTCCTCACCAAAGGCTTGTCAAGATCTAGAGAGACACTGTGGGATTTCATAATCTCTGAGTTGTCTCCATCAGTGACTTTGGAAGGGTCACATCACTTCTTTGGTTCTCAGTTTATCTGTAAAATGGGGTTAATAATCAGACATGGTGTGAATTTTAAATTAAATAATGCTTAGTGCAGTTCCTGGATGACAGACAATATTCCCTAGACGATAGCTTAAACTTAATATAAGTATAATTATTATTTTCATAAATTATTAGTTTATAATTATTATATTCATTTTCACTATTGTCAGTTCAGAGTTGGAGCCAAGTAGGGCATTAAAAACTAAAATGTTGCTTAAATTGATTTTTACAGAATATCAAGAGAGGAAAAAGACTGTGAGAAACAGGTTAAACATATGTACAACCATAATTATCATAATAGTCAAACTGTATAATTTCTTATGGAAACCGTATAAAGTAGGTGATGGTCATTCTTTTATAGATGGAGAAACTTCCTTTGCTACACTAGATCTTGTTAATAAGAAGCAGCTTACAGTTACCAAGCTGGTGTTTAACTACTGATCTATTTTCCACCCGCCTCAGTCTACCATGAATAAACCTGGTGTTTTGAATCAGCACCCTTTTTTACTCACTTGGCATACAGTACCACTTGAGCTAGGCAAATGAGTACGTGATGGTTTGTAAGGCCAGTTTTAAAGGCAGTGCTTTGCCACTGGCTCCCAAAGCTGCGGGAAGCACGGGTTTATGTCCTGGACAGTCAGCTTCAGCTGTGCTTGGTTTGCAGTCAATTTTATCGATTTCTTTCAACACAACAGCTTCAAAAGGCTGTTTTGCCCCAAACTAGCTGATCTTTTCAAATCTTTGCTCTCTCTTCCGGGTGAGACTTGCAGATAATAGGATAAATGCAATTAACAGCCACGTATTTTAGATGGTGAGGGAATATTCTAGAACCTGTTTAAAAGTTCCATAAAACACAGACGTGTAGAGTCGAACGGCTCCTTGGAGAGATTGCATATTTCAACCGCCTCATTTTACAGCTAAGGAAAGTGATCCAGAAAGGAGATGTGACCTGCTCAAAGTCACGCTGTGGGCTCGTTGCAGAGATGGGAAGGCCTGGATCTGGTTTTGATTTCTTTCTCTTTACTTCTGTTTCTCAAAGTGTGATATGCATCACACTGCATGCTAAATTATTTTCCTCAGCATGAAGGGGAGCTTTAAGTACGTGCAGATGAAGTACCGTGTCGCAGAAGCAGATCGTTTGTTCTCTCTCAAGTCCCTTTCAATCTTTCTGATTATGCCGAGGATTGTATACCTTTGCCTTTTTGTCTTTCGTCTTTCTCTGCTAATCTCCTTTAATAGCACAGAGGGAACAGACCTCAGGTGTGCCTGGAGAATCCCAGGGGCGGGGGAGCCTGGTGGGCTGCTGTCTCTGGGGTCGCACAGAGTCGGGCACGACTGAAGCGACTTAGCAGCAGCAGCATTTAATAAAAGTGTTTTGTTTTCCTAGTATTGATTTTCACCTTACCTTCTATCTATGGGAAGCAGTACTGATTTTCCATTTGAAATACCAAAAATTTCTTTTAAAATAAATATAAATAGATTAGAATGGACCTACTTTATGAAAAAGATTAAGTAGACAACAGCATAGGCTATAAATTATGAGGAGCTACAGGGTAGCTTTCACATTGTCAAAAATAATGGTTAACTAAAGCTTGGGAAATATTTGATTCTGTCCTTTAGAATGCCCTAAGCCTTTTGAGGATAGATGTGGCTGAATCCCAGTTTCCTTTTTATTCATGTCATGTCTTTTCCATGTAGCAGCCAGAAAAACAATTACTAGATTGAAAAGGAGAGCATAAAAACTACCCATATACCAGAGGTAGATTGAAGATCTCATTATTGATAAGTTTCCTGCAAGCCAAAACGTTGCGTTGGCAGCCAGTTTGGTTTCAGTATGTATGGATTTTGGGATTTCCAAGTGGCACTAGTGGTAAAGAACCCACATGCCAATGAAGGAGACATAAGAGATGCGAGTTTGATCCCTGAATCAGGAAGATGCCCTGGAGGAGGGCATGGCAGCCCTCTCCAGTGTTCTTGCCTGGAGAATCCCATGGACAGAGGAGCCTGGTGGGCTGCGGTCCACAGACTGTAGCAAAGAGCTGGACACGACTGAAGCAACTCAGCACACATGTACATGTATATAATTTTGTGTATATTTTTAATTATAAACTATATATTCTCTTACATTTGTTGAGAATAGAAACTAGTGTAATTTTTCGGGAACTGATATCCTATTTTAAAATTCTGTTTTAGACCTCCTTCTTGTCTTGTTTTCCCTTCTAAAGGGTTCTTTAATTTCTGATTACTTTGCTATTCAATGAACGGGTGTGAATAAAAGAGAAAGTGGCAAAATGAAATTTATGAGGTGTTTTCCCACTATTATCACATTTTAAAGGGTAGAGTGTGTGAGATGAATAGAATAGGAATATTAAAGTTATTCATCAAATGGAAATGTGGGTAGCTTTCACTTATAATTTGCCTATATGAAGTGAATACATGGAGACAAAGAGGTACTAGGTTGCACTCTTCGGGTGATTTTCCTGTTGTTTTTGACAGCTGACCTTCTAATATTGCCTAGTTTATTTCCTGTTCCCTGAAACAAAAATTCTTGCTTCTGTAATTTATTTACCCAGAGATGCTGGCGTTCAGAAGACCAGTTACTCCTAGCATGACATGAGCTCTCCTTTCATCAGTATCACAGGGAACTTAGTGTCCTCTTGTGCTGTGAGCCTTCTTCTCCTGGCCATTATATGCTTTTTGTGGAATGCTCCTTCAGTAGAAAATTTATTCTCATTTAGAAGAATCTGAAAAAAAAAAAAAAAAAAAAGAAGGTGGAGTCAACTTCTGGTGACTTATGGGCAGTTAGAGTCAAATGTTTGAGAAATGGGCTTCTGAATCAGCAGCGATTTTATGGAGTGACTGGTGGAACTGCATACAGAGTGGTAGGGTATTCAGATGCCAAGAAATATGCTACTTCTATTAGGGCTAATAAAAAGACTGCATTGCTAAATTCAGGGCTAGGAGGGTTAATGATGACACATCCTTTTTTAGTATCAAAGATTAACATGATAACTTGCATATTAAAGTTAATTCAGACTAATGGAGGAGGCGTACAAAATTAATTTCTACAGCACCTCATAAATTATGATCACTCAGTCTTCCTTGCCTGGTGCTCTTTGTCTTGGCAAGAGCGGCACACGTACTTGGAGTGGGTGTACTTTAGGTCCTAGCAGGGCATCTTGTGCCCTGGAGGAATTTGGAGAGCTGATGCACGCTTCCTTCAGCCCTTAATCGCCGCCAGTCTTCTGCTGGGGGTTCCCTGCTGGGGCGTGCACACATCTTTGCTCACCAGGTTACTTGGCATGGATCTTGGTTTTAATAGTTAATGAGGCAGTGGAGCTGAGCTGATGTGAGGAGCGTGTGGAAGGAGGGAGAAAGAATGGGAGAGAGGAAGAGAGGACTGCTCCCTCGCCGTGCAGGAGGTTTTTCTGTGTAGTCAGGGGCAGCAGCTTTGGGTAACCGCATTCTTGAGCCTGACAGAGGACCAATGCTCAGACTACACAAGAAGCCAAGCCCAGCCTTTAAGAGCAGAGCCTCTGGAGTGTGAATGCCTAAGAGTGAGACCTGGGGCAGGATCTGAGGCAGTTTGCCTACTTTCCTCAAGCCTCAGTATGTATACTTATCAAACAGGGCAAATAAGAATACCTCCCTGATAGCATGAATATTTTAAATTTTGGTATAATTTACATATAGTAAAATGTACAAGTCTGAAGTGTATAGCTCAGTGATTTTTTTTTTCATTTTTAAACACCCATGCAATCACCCTTCATGTCAAGAGAAAGCATTTTTCCATTACCCAGAAAGTTACATATTCTTATTTTTAAAAACTAATAATAGCTTCTTTGTATTGGCTACATCACAGGGTACGTGGGATCTTAGTTCCCCCACCAGAGATCTAACCTGGGGTTCCTGCATTGCAGCAAGCAGTCTTCACCACTGGACTTGAAGGGAGTTCCCAGCTTCCACTTTGATGGTGCTTGCCATGGGTCCAGTGTGGTGCTCTAAGTACTTTAGGTACTCATTTCATTCTCGCAGGCTTGCGACGGACATGCTCCTATTACCTCCACTTTACAGACAAAACCACAAAGATTTAGAGAGATTAAATAACTTGTCCAAGATCACACAGATAGGAACTGAGATTCTTGGCCTATTCCGGCTTATCATGTGGCCTGGTACTCACTGTGTTGGAAGAATGAGAGAGAAGACTCCTTCACGTCCAACAGTTCTTCCCCTCCCTCCTCTTCACAGTCCATCCTCCCCTTCACCTTCTCTTGGGATGGCAGGCTGTGCGTGACACTCTCACAGGAGAGCCCTCAGGGAGGGGACCAGGCTTTCGCCACTATCCCACCTCAGTGTCAGCAGCCAGGTGAACTGCAGGAGCTCTAGAAACAGACCTTGACTGTTGTTCCTACAAATGCTGCCCTCCAGTTCCCACTCAGCTGGTTCTATTTGGTAAAGTGACAGTGTTGACAAATTTACTGGTCAGATCACCAGGGCAGTATGGCTGCTTATCCATCTTTAGACTGCCTAAGCTAAACCTTGTCTTTGCAATGATCTAAAACTTTCAAGTGAAAACCCCTCACGCTTCCAAGCCCCTCTAACCTCCCTTGTCCCAACTTCCTGTATTCATATATCCCCAGTCAGTCCCTATTTAGACCCCAGTTCCTTTTCCTTCTCTTCTTCCTTGTCTTCTGTACTTTCTTTCCCCTCCTTTTCCTTTCTTTACATTTCATTGAGATCTCCACGACCATCACCAAATAAACTTTAATAAGCTGGTCTCTGCTAAATGTACTGTAATCGTTTATTGCAAATCTTTATGGGAGGAGGCCACGTACAATGTATCTTTCATATAGTTGAATTCATGCTTGCCATTTATATGAAATCATTTTCAGACCTCTGTCCCTTTGACATCTTCATTTGAATGTCTTACAGGTTCTCAAACTCAACATTTCGAAGGCTATCTTCATTCTGTTCATGAAAACCTTCTCTCCCACTGTTTTTCTGCCAGTCGTTGGGAGTTAGCCTTCAGATCTTCTTGTGCCTCATTTTTTACTTTCAAGCCAGTCACTAAGGCCTTTGAATATCTCCCATATATGCCTTGACTCTGGCCACTTCCATCTTTGCCATTATGTCCTGGGCCTATACACCCTTGTGCTAATATGATGCTTGACATTTGCTGGGCACTCCATCAATGTTCATCCAGATGAAAAGTACTAATAAACGAAGGTGCCATGTAAGGACAAGCAGTAAGGGTGCAGTCATGAACCCTCCTCCACTCACTGTTTTCATGTTTTATGTGAGCACATCAAGTAATCAAATGAAACAATTCGCTTTGCTCAGGTTCTTTTTAGAATTCCACAATTTGGTATCAAAAGCAGGTAATCACTCCTAAACTTAATGTAGAGCATTTCATATTAAACTAAAAAAAAAAAAAAAAATCCCTTGAAAAATATAGTGCCAGAAAAGGCTGTGTTTCTCTCAAGGCATTGGTTCTTTTCTACCTCGGTGATTTACACGCTCTAGAACTTGGATGACTTCCATCATTGTCCTGAGAGTTTATCACACGAGTGAGGAGCTACATTTTATTGGTAACTGGAGCTCTGTGTTACCTTTCATATCGGCATGTCATCTCCTTTTTGTATCTCTTTGGAAGTAGGTAACAGAGGAAGGAGTACATATAACTGAGAATAACTATATCAGCAAGTACTGCCTAAAATAAAATACTGTCAGTTTCACGGGAGTGCAAGCTGAGATTCATCCGCGGGAACTGCACACCGCTGGAAGCGCTGTGTATCTCATCCCCTGTTTTTTATCCTGTCGCCGTCGATTGACTGTCTCCTTTCTTTCTGATGCCCCGTCTGCTCTGAGAGTGAGGGTCATATATCGTCCTCCCTTTGCACAGAAAATTTGTTACGTGTTGCTGGCTGACATTTACTCTGTTTATTTTCTCCCTTCTCACACTTTCCCAATTTCCTCTTTGTTGGCTTCAGAATCTAAACAGGATCTCTTTGGTCCTCGCCTTCACATTTTGGGCCTAAGTGTGTGGTTCATTTCTTACATCACTCTTGTGCTTTGGGCCTTCCAGGGGAGCTTCTCTTGGTTCTGCTGCGTGAGTGGAGAAGTGAAGCAAGCAAGAACCCCTGCTCCTCGGACAGTCTTTCTTTTCCATCTTCTTAGCTGAGTGCTTCTGGCCAGAGGGAGAAACTCCTCCCGTTTCCATTTTTATTTAGGCAGGGTTGGAGATTGGGCAGGGGCATAGCAGTCTTGTTTTTTTCCCCTCTTTTCTTTGGAGTTTGCATCCTATTCTTCAGCTTGTTTGAAAGCTGTTGTACTTGTCTTTTTTCCCTTTGTGATAAACAGCACTAGATTTTAAATGTGTGGGGCTGTAAATGAGAGGGACTGCAGTTTCCTCGCCTCTGGAGCTGTTGAGGGAAAGGTGAGGGAAGGAGAGAATCAGATAATGTTAGAAACAATCACACAACATTCCATTTTGCTAATGTTGGAGTACAGGAGAATTTTCTCATTTAATTCTCTGAAAAAGAAGGACCCCCCTGTTAGCCTTAAAATGCAAACAAGAGGCTTTCAGAGCATGCTTTTCTCAGAAATGGAATGCTGGCTGCTCATATTGATCCAAAGCAATCCTGTTGGTTTTTGTTCTTTTTGGTGTTTGTGAGTTTTGTGATGACAGCGATATAGGATTGTTCGTGTGTAGCTTGAGGATTGCCGGTAAGTGGCATTATTATTCTAAGTCACAAGCAGAAATGTAAAAGGATGTTCAGAGAAAGCTTGCCCGAGCTCTCTTTTAGTCCATCCGTATACAAAAGGGAGCAGGAAAATCTGAGGCATATGTCCCAATCCTTTCAAATCATACCCTCCTCTCTGGACTGAATTCTCTGAGCTTGATATTCCAGACAAAAGCACACTTTGTTTGAACAGTGCAGATAATAGCTTCTAGTCCAGAAGAGTAGAATTTTATTCCAATATGTCTGGACCAGGAGTTTTGTCAAGTATACATGTCCACTTCTGAAGTTTTGATATGTCCTGCTCTGGACTGAAAAACTTCTTAGGTATCGCATCAGATCCCCATGCCTCATTACACTTGATACAGGCACATCCCATTTTATTGTGCTTCGCTTTGTTGTATTTCATAGCTATTACTTGGTTTTTGTTTTTTTTTTAACAAATCGGAAGTTTACAGTAACTTTGTGTTGTCAGATGATGGTTAGCATTTTTGTTTTTTAGCAATAAAGCATTTTAAAATGAAGATATATGTTTGTTTTAGACAGAATGCTTTTGCACATTTAATAGACCAGAGTATGTGTTCAGTTACTCAGTGGCATCCAACTCTTGGTGACCCCATAGACTGTAGCCCGCCAGTGTCCTCTGTCCCTGGATTCTCCAGGCAAGGATGCTGGAGTGGGTTGCCATTTCATCCTCCAGGGGATCTTCCTGGCCCAGGGATCGAACCCATGTCTCCTGTACTGGCAGGTGGATTCTTTACCTCTTCGCCACCTGGGAAGCCCAAAGACAACAGTATAGTGTAAACCTAACTTTCATATGTTCTGGGAAGCCACACACCCAAAAAATGCAACTTGTTTCCTTGCAGCGTTTTGATTTATTGCAGTGGTCTGAAACTGCACCTGCAATGTCTCTGAGGTACACCTATACCTACAACTGAACTTGTACGCTTTATTTAGATCCTCTTCTGGGCATTTTAATCCCCATTTTTGAAGGGAGAGAGGTAGAATGATATATTTGACATCACACAGCTTGGCAGACCAGGGTCTCTGAACACTCAGTCTAGAGTTCTGCCCACTTCCCCATCCCTGCCTTTGAGATCGGGTGAAGTCAAAGATGGGAAGATGTTACAGGAGTGGCTGCTCAAGGAAAGTGGCGAAGGTGAAGAAACACACATGTTATTCTCCTGATCACCTTTCCTCCGGCCCTCAGCTACTGCCGTCTGCATTCTTCAAGAACAGTACAGCATAATGAACATTGAAATAACCCAACACTAAGTAGGTTTCTGCTTCTGAGAATTGCCCTTGGTATAGGCAGACGGGGCTCTCTCTCTCTCTGACATCTGCAAACACTCATTCATTCATCTAACACTTATTAGGATCCTACCGTGTGACAGGCATTGTGCTCTAAGCTGCAGGAGACATGACTTGACTGAGATTAGGTATCTCACCCCAGGCTCTCACTGTCTTCTGGGGAACACGAGTGAGGTTTGAAGGCTGTGATTGCTGTCTGCTAGCCAACTGCAGTGAGACGAGTAAGCTCAACCAGTTGGAGTTGAATTAATGATTGGTTGAATTTTAAAATATGGAAGAAGTGTGTGATTAAACTGAAGACTAAATCACCGAGTTGATAGATGTTCATTTATATTTAAATCTATGATTCTAGGATTAGGATTTGTTTGTCTTAGTCCTTTTAGTCTTAGATACTGTAACTTTCACTAAAACATACAAAACAATGAGCCATTAAACAAACTAACTAGACAGGGTCTTGGGCTTTCTGTTTAAGTCGAGCTTAAGAGAGCTAACAAATTCAAAGGGTGTCTGCCTCCAGTCTACAGACTCTAGAACTTGGAAATAATTATTTGCACTCGTGAGTCTGTGAGTCAAGTTGGAACAGTGCTGACCTTGGAGTCACGCGATGGTCTGCCTTGAAACCTTGCCTCTGTTGGGGTCACGCTAGCTGACTGATCCTACTGTGAGCAAGCTACCTAGAGATCCTATTTTCTCATATGTAAAATTGGGACAATGCCATATACAGACGAGGTTTTGGTAAGGATTAGGTAACTTTCCTATATGGTACCTTGAACCCAGTAGGAGTTCAGCATATGTAACCTAGCTCTCATCCCTGGTTCTTCACACTCCTGCTCCCTTTCATTCTCATTGGATTTCTAGACAAATGGTTTCTACCCCTTATTAAAATATGACTCCTACTGCTGAGAAGACCCTATTTGAGTATGTGACCACAGATTAACTCAGAAAGACTGAAAGGTGAAAGAGTTGCAGTTAAGTAAAGATTGAAATGCATGGAGACAGGGAATTGTGTGAGTCTCCAGGGGAGATAGGGCTGGGGTGAAGGGATGAAAGGCTCTGTGTAGCATGGTGCAAGAGAGAGGCAGTGGGCCAAGGATGATAAGCTCTGGAGGGCTGAGCATGGTACTGACTGTTGTAACAGGTACCCTAAGTGCTTATAAATGGATTTGAATTTCAGATGCCACTGAATTAGAGTAAAATGAGGGCAAAGGATGTAAGACTCAGCCCCTCCCAGTTAAAAAGCTGCCTTGACCCATTTCTTCTCTTGCATGAATTTGAAATGGAGCACATTGCTGTGATGAGAATCCTTCTTTAAAGACTGCCTGGATTGTCCAGTGTAGAGGCCACTTGGTTCAACCCCAAGCATTTTATTTGCTTCTCTTCCCATTAGCCAGGGTTAGGAGGTGAGTGAGACAGTCTTCTAGACTCATATGGTGTGGCATCATGAAGGTAATCATTCTAAACATTAGGGAGCAAATCAAATTTTGGGTTGCTACTCAGCTGGCTGTATCTGCTCTTTTATTGTCCTAAAAGCACTTTCTACAGAGCTAGATTGTGGTTTAATGAGGATACTGGTTGGGAGGAGGCTGGTTGCAGTGGCAGTGTAGATGATCTTGGAAAGCGCAAAGAGGTCACCTGCCAGGACACACTGATTATGCACTAATAGCTTCCAGAAGGTGTGATGATGGGCGTCTCTGCAGCCACTTCTCACAATCAGAGAAATGTTGATTGATCTTAGTCTTCCATCACTTGCTAGCTGAAGCAAAGAAATGGGCTCCAGGATTAGATCCTAATTTGATAAACCCTAAAATAAGTGTGTTATTATCTCACTCAAATGTTCACAATGCATATGCTTACACATCTAACCCATCTCCAAGTTCGATTCTGCCTCTGAATTGTAACCTAAGTCTGTCCGTTTTCCCTGGTCTCTCCAGCTACAAGTGAATCAAGTTTTCATCTTCTTTCCCCTTCATGGTTATCGTAATGAACCAGGGTAGTTTAGTAGATGTGAAAACGGGCTCTGAGATCACATTTTCTAGGTTTAAATCCCAGCTTTGCCACTTACTAGCTGTGCAATATTAGGCAAGTTTCTGAACCTCTCTGAGTTTTAGGTTCCTCATCCATAAAATAGGTAAAATGATATACTTCTTCATAGACAGGATGCCTGGTGAACAGTAAGGGCTTAATAAACACTGTACTTCTTTTCCCCCTCTAGGAAGTGCCTCCTTGGTGTTCTCCTGCCTTCCTCTCTAGACCTGCCCCTATCCTCTATTGAAAATGCGTGCTCAGTCGCTTCAGTCATGTCCAACTCTTTGTGACCCCATGGACCATAATAACCTGCCAGGCTCCTCTGTCCATGGGATTTTTCTAGCAGAAATAGTGGAGTGGGCTACTGTACCCTCCTCCAGAGGATCTTCCTGACGCAGAGATCAAACCCATGTCTCCTGCATCTCCTGCATTGCAGGTGGATTCTTTACTGCTGAGCCACCGGACAGCCCGAAAATACAAAAAGTGTTTTTATTTCCACCTAGTAATCAAACTGCTTACAGGGCCTGATGGCACCTGGCCCCAGCCACACCTTGATATTATGCCTTCCATTTCCCATATTCTGGCCACACGTGTTTCCAGTGATTACTCCAACATATGAAGCCAATTTCTACCCCAGGACTTTCACACACCATTTCCTCTGCTGGGAATGGTCTTCCCCAAGATGTCTGTAGGCTGTTCCCTTCTTACCCTCGGGTCTCAGTTTAGGTTCTCCATTTCAGAGACTGTCTTAACTGCTCCGCGTGGAATAGTCTTCCCTGCACCCCGAGACTCTTTCTCAGGTCACTCAGTCGGTTGGCTTGCTGGCAGCTGTTGGTACTGTTTGCTGTGGCAGCAGCACTTACAGCTCTGTCCGCATCTCCTGCAGCCGTGATGGAGGCCTCTCCCTCCCAAGAGCCAGCCCTGCCTTCCCCAGCTGCCCTCCGGCTGCAGGCCTTTTTTGCCCGGACCCTGAGAACAGCCAGAGTGCCTGGGACCGCCCATGCCAGATGTCTGAATACTCCAGCTACTTCACCCCTGTGGTCCGCACTGTCTCCAGAGGCCCCCTTCTGTGGGACTGGCAGCCTCCCTGGCTCCCTTCCTTCCTGGTCCCACTCCCCTGCTTTGCTTCCAGGGTCTTCTGGAACATCTCCTGATAAGTGTGTCACCACCACCCAAACCTCATCTCTCAGTGTGCTTCTGAAGGGTCCAAACTAAGACAGTTATTATCTTCTTAAATAGTTTCCGATGTTCCATTAGAGCGTAATATCCATGAGAACAGTTCCTGTTACAGTAATCATCTCTGTACATGTTTAAGGATAGAAATATATTCATGTAGAGATTACAAATTATATTTATAACCAGTGTGACATTTTTTGGACAGAAACATACATCATCTTGAAAATTCCAGCAATTACACATCAGCCTACCCTTCCTGCCCTGACTATGTTTCTGAATGGCAAACTCTACCTTGTTACAGGGGATTCACTTACAGGGTTAGTGCATTTTCATGATTTATGCTAAGTATAGAGGATAATATGGCAAAAGCAATAGCTTGGCTTGGACTTCAAGTGAGTATCTAGAATAAAGTTCTGAAAGCATGTTTCTTCTTTAGGATTTACTGCCTAATTATATTTTCACCCCTCTAAGATACCCGAGAAGAATGTTTACAGTTGCTGAATTCCGACGTCTCTGAATCGTCTGTGTATGTTAAGCTGGGGAGACAGATTTTGGCCCTCAGGGTTCATAGAGCAGAGATGAAAGTCACAGCGGAGGCAGGCTGGAGGAGAGTGAGGGATGACTCTGATGTTGTAATTAGGCCTGCTTCTGGGAAGGTAACGAGAGTAAATCATGAGGGGCTGCTTAAGACTGTGTTGGGGGACAAGCCTGGTAGAGTTGTAAAAGCCTTGTAATCTGATCTGCAATATGAAGTTGGTGGGTAGTTATTGATTTCCCAGTGGGTGGAATTACTTTTCTTCATGACACAGCAGCTAGAGGAGGGAGGCTGTGAGAGCCGCTTGCTGTCAGACTAGAGCTGTGTGTGGTCGTTCTCCTGCGCGCCCAGCTGATGGAACCAGGTGGCCTCTGACACTGGCAAGTGCTGCCCACACCAAGCAGAAGGAAAACAGCTGAGCGGAGCTGGGCTGGCACTGCTCGGCTTTGCAAACTGGGTAAATGTTGGGTTTCAATTAGGGGTCTTCCCTGCTTGCTCAAAGGCTGGTGGGAGGGGACGAGAACAGGGCAAGCCTTGACCACCTCAGGTTCCTCATGGTCCCCCAGGAGGGATGAGTTGAACTGAATTTGCCTTTCAGGCAATAGGAACTTGACCGAAGAAGGATGAGTTTCACCTTAAGGCCTGTGAAAAATCGAACAGGTTTGAAGAGTCCATTAAGCTACGCAGGTGACAGAGTAAGGGTCTGGCTCTGAGTGGAGTGAAATTCCAAGTGAAGGCTGCCACAGGCAGACTTAGAATGGAGCAGCCACACTGAGGATGGGATTGAGGCCCTGATATAGATACCTCGTGTGTTTAACCTTTCTCCCCAAAGAGAGGGACTCCTGAATGTTCTCCAGCCTCTTTATTCTGCGGGTGGAAGCGGGATGTACCTGGGATGGAAGATCAGCAAACGTGTCCCTAGCAGGGCTGTAAGGGGCCGGTCTCATCTTCATGTGTTCATGTGTGATGCTTCTGGCTCTTGCTCCCTCCACCTTAGCTTCAGGGAGGAGAGGTCATGCCTTCTTGGTATGGGCATTGCTTTTTATCCAAAGGCCTCTGTAGACCCTCCATCAGTTCTGAGATGCAGTGTATACAGGTCAGTATAGGACTGGTACAGAGCTGTGCTTAGTTGCTCAGTCATATCCGACCTTGTGCGACTGCATGGACTGTAGCCCGCCAGGCTCTTCTCTCCATGGGATTCTCCAGGCAAGAAGACTGCAGTGGGTTGCCATGTCCTTCTCCAGGGGGTCCTCCCAACCCAGGGGTCGGACCGAGTCTCCTCCATCGCAGGCGGATTCTTTACCAACTGAGCCACCAGGGAAGCCTGGTACTGAACTGGTACCTCTGAAAAGACCACAAGGGATGATGTTGTTGTTCAGTTGTTAAGGCGTGTCTGACTCCTGGTGACCTCGTGGAATGTAGCAAGCCAGGCCCCTCTGTCCATCATCTCCCGGACTTTGCTCAAATTCATGTTCTTTGAGTCAGTGAGGCTAACTAACCATCTCATCCTTTGCCTTCCCCTTCTCATTTTGCCTTCAGTCTTTCCCAGCATCAGGGTCTTTTCCAATGAGTTGGCCCTTCATACCAGGTGGCCAAAGTATTGGAGATTCAGCTTCAGCAACAGTCCTCCCAATGAATATTCAGGATTGATTTCTTTTAGGATTGACTGATGTGGTCTCCTTGCAGTCCAAGGGACTCTCTAGAGCCTTCCACAGCACCAATTCAAAAGCATCAGTTCTTCGGTGCTCAGCCTTCTTTATGGACCAACTCTCTCATCCATACATAACTGGTAGAAAAATCATAGCTTTGCCTATATAGTCCTGTCTTGGCAAAGTATTGTCTCTTTTTTAATATACTGTCTAGATTTGTCATAGCTTTCCTTTCAAGGAGCAAGCGTCTTTTTAATTTCATAGCTGCAGTCACCATCTGCAGTGATTTTGACTATACCTGTACATGAGAGATGGTGGTGTACCACAACTACTGGAGACAATTTGAATTTAGAATGTGGGGTTTATTCTGTCCTCAGCTTTGGGCTTCAGCTTCATTTCTGGGATACTAATAAGAATCTCACTGTTTTTCCTGTTACATAGACATGGTCACATAGTATGAGAAATGGGAAGATAAAAGTCTAGCCCTGGTGCTACAGGAGCAGAGAACAGGGTTACCCCAGTCAGAGTTGGAGTGTCAGAAATGCTGACATAGGGGATTTGATAACTAAGTTAAGACCTCAGAGGCAAGGAGGAGTTAGTCAGGTAAAGATGGATGGGATAAGTACATTCTGGCCAAAGAAAACAACGTGTGAAAACTGAGACACGGGAAGGGTGGGGAGGCTACGGTGGAGTGGCGTGGGAGGCAGAGGGTGCAGGGGTGAGTGATGTCTGCCCACTGTGGGCCTTCAGCTCTGCCCGAAGCGCGTGTGAAACTCACCTGTGGGCCCTCGGAGAGGCTCTACTGAAGCTCCTCAAGGAGGGGAGTCCCGTGGTCAGGTTTGAGTTTTGGGAAATTCCTGCTGCTGAAATTGGAAGAGGGGATCAGTTGGAGAGACTTGGAACAGGGCATACAGGAAGTTGTCCCCAGGGTAAGATGGATTTGACTTCTCAGTGGAGAAGATGTTGGGGATAGAAGAAGAAATCAAGTCTGCTTGGTGGACTGTGTGCCTGGGAGTGTCTTTGCTCAGAGTGAGCACAGGAGAAGAAAGGGGCTCGTGGGGGAAGACTGCAAGTTCAGATGTTGTTCTTAGGAGCATTTTTCTCTGGGGCTGCAGCTGTGGCTGTTATCACAGGTATATCTGTGGCCTGATACACCTCAAGGTGGTTTTCCAAAGTGGACAAAGGATCCATTTTGATCTTTCCATGGAGCTGATAGCAGAGAGTAGGAGACGATGAAAAAGGCCATCTTATTTGAAGTGTCCCTGAGTTGTGAAATTATTGTAAAAACATATCACACTTCAAGAGACTTATCAATTCAGGCAGTGGCACCTTCTGCCAAAGGATAAAACTTTCTCTGAAAAGGAAGAATTCAGAGCCCAGAAACACTGCATTTTTGTCTCTGCAAGTCACTTTGACAAAAGAAAACTCCTTTCTGTGACAATACAGAGCTGAGTAGCTCTGCAGGTTCCTAAGTGCCTGGTCTGAATTACAACTTGAACTTATCATCACCGGACGGCAGACCTCCAGCCTTGTTTGGGCTCAGTTTCCCAGGCTGGATTTGCAGCTCTCTGATGCTCATTGCCCCTTCATGTAAACATTGATTTAAGGCTCGGCAGTATTTATCTTTTAAATCATTTCTGTTTGTTTGCTTCACAATCAAGTCACAATTTAGAAATGCTGCTTCCTGAGGCTTTACAGACTAATATGATTTCACAGCTCCAATTACAAATGAGAAAAATTATTTCATCTCAAAGCAGAAGAGCCAGACGTTTCTGAGAAATCATGGCTAACGAGGAGACAAAGTGCTTTCTGAAAAGCAGGTCACACTATTAATGGCTTCCTCAGCGAAAATCTTGCTGACTCTCAGAACCAAGGGCCCTCGTCTTGTGGGGATGCTGGGTGTGATAACCTGTAAAGTAGGTGATTTTCAGATTGAAAAACCACTGATTCTCTTGTGGCCTGATCTGGAGCTCCCACAACTTCAGTGGCTCATAGACAAGGCAAACATCCACTGTCTTTCCACCTAGCAAATATATCTTTCTTCCTGCCCCTTCCTTTCAAACTCTGCTTTATGAGTCATAGAGTTTTGGATGAGGACTTAACCATCATTTCGTTAACCCTGCATCTGATACTTTGAATGGCTCTTCATCATTCCTTCTCAGAAGCAGCGATATATGTGTTCGTTACTCAGTCATGCCTGACTCTTTGTAGTCCCATGGACAGAGGAGCCTGGCAGGCTACTGTCCATGGGATTCTCCAGGCCAGAATACTGGAGTGGGTAGCCATTCCCTTCTCCAAGGGATCTTCCCAACCCAGGGATTGAACCTGGGCCTCCTGCACTGCAGGCAGATTCTTTATCATCTGAGCCACCAGGGAAGTCCTCAGGAGCAGCTAAGCTACCTACTTTTTAAATATTTCTAGGGATGGAGAACTCACTGTTGTATTTTTTCAGGAAAATCTAATAATTTAGCTCCATTTAAAGTAGAATGTAAAGTTCGGTACCACTCAAAGTGGTCTTCATTAACACCCAAAATCTTTCAACTGTCCCTTTCCCTTACACCCATATCTTTGTAAGGAGATCTGGCTGAAGTGTCTCAACTAGAATACCAGCAGAATGAACTTTAAAAAATATTCTTGTTTTATTTATTTGGTGGTGCTGGGTCTTGGTGGTGGCACATGAGACCTTTAGCTGTGGCATGTGGTATATCTAGTTCCCTGACTAGGGATCAAACCAGGACCCCCTGCATTAGGAGTGCAGAATCCTAGCCACTGGACCACCAGGGAATTCCCAGAATGAATTTCAAAGGAGAAGTCTGACCTTCACTACTTTGTTGCTCTGTTTTATGGCCAATGACAGTTGCCATTCCAAGAAAGTAAAGGCATCAGTTTTTTTCTTGTCTGCTCAAGTCTGCCTCTTATCTCTGTTGACTCTCTTGCTATGTTGGGCATTCTCTCCACCCAAGAATAGAGCCTGGCACTTAGGGAACCTTCAGAAAACGGTAGACTGACTGATTAAGGGAAGTGAAGGAATGAGTTGACTAGTTGCCTCAATAGGTTAACTCTTTGTCTACCTTTACATATCTGCTATCTGTAGGTCCTGTGTGTGTGTGTGTTAGTCACCCAGTCATGTCTCACTCTTTTCGACCCCATGAACTGTAGCCCACCAGGTTCCTCTGCCTCTAGAATTTTTCAGGCAAGAATACTGGAGTAGGTTGCCTATTTCTCCTCCAAGGGGCCCTCCTGACCCAGAGATCAAAGCTATGTCTCCTGCATTGGCATGTGGATTCCTTACCACTGAGCCACCTGGGAATTCCCATTTAGAGATGTAGAGGGTTTAAATGATTTCAAACCTTGGGTCACAAAAAGTCTGTTGTTTTAGGCTTTAAAACAAAGTCTGTGTGTTTATGCTTTAAACTCAAGACCATACATTTCCTTCTCCAGATCTTTCTTCAAGCTCTTGCCAAATCTTTAGTTTCAACAGAAAATAAGAATGTTGTGTCAGAGGGTAGGAATGCAGGGAGGCAGAATCCAGCAGTTTTATTCTCGCTGGCCGTCACTTGGACTACTGCAGTAGCAGACTCTCTGGTCTCTGCTCGGTGGCCTTTTGTTCCTCCAGCTGTTCTCTGTGCTACGGTGGCATGTGTGTGTGCTAAGGTGCTTCAGTCTTGTGTGACTTTTTGTGACCCCATGGAGTGTAGCCCTCAGGCTCCTCTGTCCATGGGATTCTCCAGTCAGGAGTACTGGAGTGGGTTGCCATGCCCTCCTCCAGGGGGTCTTCCTGATCTAGGCATCAAAGCTGCATCTCTTACGTCTCCTGCATGGACAGGTAGGTTCTCTCCCACTAGTGCCACCTGGGAAGCCCACAGTGACATGCGTCACCTTTAAAAACAATATTCTTGTGACTCCCTTTGCCCAGAGAACTGTGGAAGAATGAGATTTTCGGTGTTTTAAATTTCCTTTATTTCCCTCTCTTTTTATTTTACAAGCAAATAAGCTTTTCAAAAAGGAAGACTTCAAAATCCTTACCTAATTTAATAAAAGAAAGAAGAGTTCCTCTGGTGGGTTTTAATTATGGCAACATCACTGAAGGGAGTTAATTTTCATGAAGTTGGTGAGGCCCATCTCCCAAAGACAAAGAGTTTGCAACTTCATATGAACTCAGTTTTACTTATAACATCGTTCGTTTATTTTTAAAGAAGATTTCTAACCTGGGTGTTGATAGCAAGGAAAGGTTACTGTTTGATTCTTGTTGCTTATAATGACAATTAGGTTTTGATCTGCATTCACACTTGGACACTAGGTAAATGCCATCTTGGATCAATGATACACTATTTCTGTGGACCTTTATGTATGTGTTTATTGGCTGTGCCTCATGACATATGGGATCTTAGTTCCTTATCCAGGGATGAAACCTGTACCCCTGCTTTTGGTAGTGCAGATTCTTAACTACTGGACCACCAGGAAAGTCCCAATATAACAAGCATTCTTACACATACAATTTCCTGCAACAAACAAACGTTTTAAAGTTACAAGTTAACATCTTTTAGAAGGTAACTTTTAAAACAAATCGTTAAGTAAACGTTGCAGGAAATTTCTTTAGCCATTTTAATAAAGAGACTTGGACAAAATTTCAACTTTATGGTGACAAGATATAGGATAAGCAAAGATTTAACTTAAATTTTATGGTAACTAGTATGTAGATATTATACAGTCTTTTTTATCTCTCTAAACAAAGGATAATGGCTAACTCAACACCTTGTATTCTCAAAAGTCCTTAGGCCAACCATTTCTTACGTCCAAATAAAATACCATTAACCTGTAACCCTTGATTACATCTATAGTACTGAACAAAGCTGAATCAAAATTTTGTTGCCTATAATTTTCTTTTTCCATAGAACTATAACCATATACCTACCACTGAATTTAAGAATTTTATTTTTCCATATTATCTTCTATTATTCTGCGGCTTCCCTGGTGGCTCAGGTGGTAAAGAATTGGCCTGTAATGCAGGAGTCCTGGGCTCCATCCCTGGGTCCAGAAGATCCCCTGGAGAAAGGAATGGCTACTCACTCCAGTATTCTTGCCTGTAGAATTCCATGGACAGAGGATCCTGGCAAGCCATAGTCTATGGGGTCGCTAAAGTCAGACACAACTGAGTGACTAACACAAATTATAACTTTATGCCTACCATTGAATTTAAGAATTTTCCTTTTCAATATTATCTCCTATTATTCTACTTCCAAGAGACTATTCTACTTACCCAGGTCCATGTATTCTATTATTTATTTTTAAAATTTTTATTGAACATAGTTGATTTACAAATATTGTGCCAGTCTCTGCTGTACAGCAAAGTGATTCAATTATATACATATATTCTTTTTAATATTATTTGTTATTATGGATTATCACAAGATATCAAATATAGCTCCTTGCGCTTTATAGTAGAACTTTGTTGTTCATCTGTCCTATGTATAATAGCTTATTCAACACATCTGCTACAGAACCACAAGTCTGTTCTCTACGTCTGTGTTTTGTGGATGTGTTCATTTGTGCCGTATTTTAGATTCCACTTGTAAATGATGTCATATGGTGTTTGCCTTTCTCTGTCTGACTTACTTCAGTTAGTATGATACTCTGTAGTTGCATCCATGTTGCTACAAATGGCACTATTTTCTGCTTTTATATGTTTGAGTAATATCCCATTGTCTGTATGTACCATATCTTGGCCCATGTACTCTAAATCGCTCTCTGTTCTCTAAATCTGCACTCTACCAAAGGCAACATTATTTCTCACCAGTGACCATTTCAAATGACACCTCTTTCATTCATTCCACCAAGATTTACTGAATAGCTACTGTTATCCAGATACTGTGTTGGACACTTGAGATTTAATTTGGCTGTCACGAAGCTTACACTTTGGTTGGATGAATGGGCATTAATTAATTACACGGGTTAGAATTTAATTACAAACGGATTTTGGTGCTCTGAGGGAAGGGATGTGATTCTGTCAGAGCCTATGAAGCGTCCATGCACCTTCCAGCCATAGATTATTTCTTCGGAAGCCCTCACAGCATTTGATAACTCTGCCAGTTGAAATCTTTGGCTGTGAGCAACATAAACCTATTCTATTAAATTTAAGTAAAAATAAGTGTATTTGGATAATAAGGAGTAATCCAAGAGTAAGAAGAAAAGCTGGGGAACCTGTCTTCAAAGAGAGGAGACTCCGAGTAGCCCTGGGAGAGGAGGCAGCATTCACCAATGGGCAGCCTTCCCGGGGCGCTCCTGTGCAGACAGGTGAGCTCCTGGAGAGAGAATACCCTCTGTCTGGTGGCTCAGAGCACAGGCTCTGCAGTCAGACAGAGGCCACCACCTATTATCTGTGCAGACTGGGGCACCTCCCTCTGTTTCCTCATCAGCACAAGGGGAGAAATGACAGTATCTATCTGCCTCCTATAGGCACTGGGAACATTAATGGAGGCAATTTGTGCAAGACACTAAAAATACACCTGGTACCTTAGGCACTCAGTATGTTAGCAGTGTCAGCAATTACTGTTTTTAAATTTTCCTCGAGGTTCAGATCAAGGGGATATCCTAAATAGGGTCCCTTGCTCCTTGGAAGAAAAGTTATGACCAACCTAGACAATATATTAAAAAGCAGAGACATTACTTAGTCAAAGCTATGATTTTTCCAGTAGTCATGGATGGATATGAGTTGGACTATAAAGAAAGCTGAGCACCAAAAAAGCGATGCATTTGAACTGCGGTGTTGAAGACTCTTGAGAGTCCCTTGAACTGCAAGGAGATCCAATCAGTCAATCCTAAAAGAAATCAGTCCTGAATATTCACTGGAAGGACTGATGCTGAAGCTGAAACTCCAATTCTTTGGCCACCTGATGTTAGGAGCTGACTCATTGGAAAAGACCTTGATACTAGGAAATATTGAAGGCAGGAGGAGAAGGGGAGGACAGAGGATGAGATGGTCGGGTGTCATCACCAACTCGGTGGACATGAGTTTGAGTAAACTCCGGGAGTTGGTGATGGACAGGGAGGCCTGGCGTGCTGCAGTGCATGGGGTCGCAAAGTCAGACATGACTGAGCGACTGACCTGAACTGACCTGAACCTGACCCGTGTCCAGAGGAAGGCAGGGAGCCTTGTGACAATATCTCTCGGATCATATTCCATCGCAGGTTGGCTCCCCAGGGTGAGACCAGGGTGCTGTGCCAGAAGAAGGTGTAGACCCTGGGCTGCCAGATTAAGGTGGTGCCTCCTTCCCCCTGCCTTTACCTCACTCTGTCTGCTGCCTTTGCTCTTTGTGTTGTTGCTGACTCCCCCTGTCAGGTTTTAAGTGTCTAATGGGTGAGAACCATATATTATCCCTGTACATCCAGAAACACAGCGCCTTCCACATCAGAGATGTTCAAATCTTTATTTGCTGTATTGAATTAAAATAAAATCGGTGCTTATGAGTCACATTTTAGTGCTAGAAGCATCTAGGTGGGGATGATTTGAAATATTTTTGAATTTTTCAGTTCCCTCAAGGTTTGCTGGTTTTAAGAGAAATATAGAAAGAAAGCTGCGTAGGATTTCAGAACCTTCCAGATATTTCCTGAGACAGCAGTGCCAAGAGAGTTACCCTTCTTTGCAAGGGTTTTAATTTATTTAAAATGAAAGCCATGGTGCATAAGGAAGTGGGAAGTAACTCATTTTTTTTTTTTTTACTATTTATGATAGTGAAAAATGTCTATCAATAGGGGTATGACAAATGAACGAATATATCCATACAGTTAAACAGCTGAAAAAACTTAATGTTGATCCCTATATATAATAACATAGAAAGAGCTCCAAAAAGCATTGGTGACTAAAACAATATCAAAGTACAGAACAATACATACAGTATAGTCCTTTTTTATAAAAAGGAAACAAAATAAAAATGACACTTTTTATACTGATACGTGCATATGTGATACATTAAAAAATGATCTTGAAGGTTTATCATCATATGCAATATGTTTTACTTAAATAAAAAGCCAAATCAAAAAGATGCTACATATTTTATACCAATATACACCCATATATACACACATACATTTTTATATGTATATACACTTATTTGTGTATAGAATACAATAACTGGTTGGTTGCCTCTTGAGAGTGGGAGTTGGGAGAAGGGCCATAATTGTAAATAATTTTCTAAGAAAATAGTAACCTAATTTCAAACATTTACATTTTTACAAGAAGGGTATATTCATGAATTGTGTATGTAATGAAACACTATCTAGAAAAGAAGGAAAGGAAACTAAAACAAACAAACGCACTCATACGCCTCTGAACTGCCTTCATTCCAGAATGCCGGGACATCCTGCTTCCTGTCATTACCAAGGAACTGAAGGAGCTGCTGGAGCAGAAGGATGACCCTCAGCACCAGGTCCAGGAGAAGAAGTACTGCGTCGAATTACTCAACAGCATTTTGGAGGTCCTCAGCTGTCAGGACGCGGTGAGGCTTCATGATGATCTAGATGTCCTGAACTCAGACTAGCGCTCAGTTGATTAAGTTCTAAAATATTGATGCTGATGAATCGCAGTTGAAGTCTAAAGATAAAAGTCAATGGCTTGCTCAGCGGGCTTATTTTTCCAGTGACTAACTCCCCATCTGTTAAAGACGGCTTGGGGACTAGAGCTAAGCGTGTAGCATTTTGTCACCGTATTTCTTGTTGAATAGGCTTTCTTAGGTGTGGGTATGGACATATTGCAGACTTTTTCGATGAATTGTTCATTTATTAAAACCCTGACTTGCAGGGATGGAAATGAGGAAATTTTTCTATGCCTACATAGCCAAGAAAACTCACTTGCCTGCTTTCTGGGCTGATTTTCCTTCTTTACTTACCTCCCACAGTGGTGAGATGGTTAAGACTCTTTACGGATGAACAGAATGCTCAGGCCTAGACCCCAGAGGTAGGCTGAGGAGTAAGATGGTGCTAGGGAGATGGCCATGGCAGTGAAGCCAGTGTATACTGGTTGACATCATTCAGAGACTAGGCAAGCTTGAGCCCAAAAGGAAAGTCTTGGTGGGAGGAAGTAGAGGGTGTCCAAAGGGCAGAGTCTGCAGAAGACAGTGAGGAAGATGGAGTGTGATAACAGTAAAGGCGGAGTGAAAATGAAAGTGAAGTGAAGTGGCTCAGTCTTATCTGACTCTTTGCAACCCCACGGACTGTAGCTTACCAAGCTCCTCCATCCGTGGGATTCTCCAGGCAAGAATACTGGAGTGGGTTGCCATTTCCTTCTCCAGGGGATCTTCCTAACCCAGGGATTAAACCCGGGTCTCCCGCATTGTGGGCAGACGCTTTAACCTCTGAGCCACCAGGGAAGCGGTGATTAAACACAGGACTAGGATTCTTGAGACTTGAAGATGGGGATAAACATTCTTGGTTTGACTCAGGTTCGTTTGCAACCTTACTTCATCCCTGAATAACGTCCAGGAGTGTCTGTCCCTAGATGGGCTGCTCTCAGAGCACCAGGTAGACCCAGACAGCCAGTAAGTCTTCCCTGAGTGTTTGTGTGGCCATCCTCTCTCCTCCCTTCAGATTCACTGAGAAGGGCTTTCTAGATGAATTGGATCTGTGATTGACTATATCAGAAAACTGCAAAACAATATTTTTTCCTGCTTATATCCAGTATCAACCATTATTATCAGTTTCCTAGTATGTCTCTCTTCTGTCTTGTCTTTTCCACTTTTACCGTCCTGGTTGTTTTTTCTTATCTCATTTCTAGGTAAATGAGGTATGCTTCATCCATTCATTCATTTGTACATATGATGTACTAGGTATATCCCAGGCATGTCTTTTTTCCTAAGAAAATACTTATAAATATATAAAAAAAAAGTGACAATATAATACAATGACTAAAATCTAGATGCGTCCTAGGAACTGGAAGTACACAGACTCTGTGTGTGTGTATGTGTGTATGTGTGTGTGTGTAAACATTTTTGTCAAGGAAGCCTTCTCAAGAGAAGGAAAGCTTCAACTTCACTATTCCAAAGTGAATAATTAAATAATGGTCACCATTGCTACTTTATTTGCTGTTCTCTAAGTACTTGCTAAATGCAGTCCAAGCCTTCTTTCTTCACGCATTGATCACTGCTAAAGATTATCATTCTCATTTTACAAATGGAAACCTGAAATTCACAGACTTAAAGTTCAAGGCCAGACAGCAAAAAAATAGAAGGCTGGAAATTTGAACCCAGGTTGTCAGGCTCCAAAGTCTGCATAATTGTAGACACTGAGGATACAAAAGCATGGTCTTTTCCCTCTTGTATTTTCCTATCCTGTCTTTTTTGTGGGGAGAGTGAGTATAATGCCCCAAAGCTTGGGTACCTATAATTCACTCTGTGAGAATGTTATGGTGACGGTGTTGTTTTTGTCAGCATGTTCACTAGCCAGCTGTTGAACTGGTTCCAGTCTTTGCTGTTTGATCTTTAAAAAAAATTTAGGGAATGTTTGCTCTTACTCTCACAATGTAAAAAACATAACGATTGGCCCACTATATCTCCAGAAATTTCCCAAAGAATATGGCTTCTTCCTGTTGAAAAAGTTTCCAGTGTTTCTTATATAGTAGTGCTCAGGTCCCTTTACATAAGGAAAAATTCCAAATACTTGGGCTTACGCTAGTGTACCCCCATTTGAGGACACACTTATCATGTGTTCTGTCAATTTCCTGATTTGGGTAAAGGGATGGCCCCAGTTCACAAATCAGATGTTAAGCAGCAATGCTAGGCTCTGCCTGAGCCAGGGGAGTGGGCCTCCAGAATTCTATGCTGACATGTCATCATTTTCTACACTGAGTACCACCAGACACTGGTGAGGAGAGGCCACTCTCTCACACACTCCAAGTTCTTGGGACTTCAAAGCCAGCGAGTGCACGGGAGGCCCGGGGCCAATGTGGGGCTGTGGCAGCTGGACTTGAGGTACGTGGGAGGGCCTGGGCCACCATGGGGCTGTAGCAGCTGGACTTGGGGTGCGCGGGAGGCCCTGGGCCACTGCCCAGTGCCTCTGAGTGTGCTGGTTTGGTAACGACTTCTGAACACGGGGCTAACCCACCTCTTTCCCAGGATGAGCAGCTGTCTTTGCTGGTGAGTGGGCGAACAGTATTGCTGCCATTGGGTCTGGTACAGGGTTGGCACCGTGTGTGAGCTTCACATCCAACTTCTCCAGCTCAGGAAGACAGAAACCTCTCCTTCCTCTTCTCAAAAACGTTTTCTTCCATGAAGAAGATGTGTTCAGGAACCATTATTAGTTTGAGTTAAACCAAAAATCAGAAGTCCCAAAGTATCTAATCTCAATCTCTCTTATTCCAGGATATGGAAGCTCTCAACTCTGGCTACATGACAGGAGAAGCTTTTTAAAAAGTAGTTGTGCCTAGGTCCCAGTCCTAGTCACTGTGCTTTGATTGACTGGCGTTGGCCAGAGTATCGCTCATGGGGTGAGGATAATAGGCAGCTAGGGTGCAGGACCACAGCTTTAGTGCAAAAGGTCTTAGACATGAGTGTATATCCTAGTGACCTGGAGGAGCTGTGAAAACAGGGTTCTGATCGTTAGGTTGGGAGGATGGGGCTGATCTCGGGTCACCTCAGCCTGCAGCAGCTTGAAGCAGGTTTTGGTTCTGAGCCAGAGGGTGAGGTTGGTCCATGGCAGTGAGAGTACTGAATCCTAGCCATTACGAGGCCAGTGGCCAGTGACAAGGCCCTGATCCTTTGACTTTGCAGAAAAGAATTCCCATAAAGACAGAAAGTAGTGAAACAAGTAAAGTGTTTATTAGGAGGAAAGGTATATAGTCCGTGTGGACAGATGCAGGCAGACCCATGGAGAGTCACTCCCTTGTGGTATTTAAAATCACTTACATGGGGAATTTCTTCCAGGTTTCCTTTGGTCAGTCATTTTGATTTGCCCGTTTCTGAGTCCTTACTTGGTTTGTCTCAGGGTCCTTTAGTGTGTGTGTGTGTATGTATGTGTGTGAGTGTGAGAGTGTACATCTCCCAGCCGAGATGGATTCCAGTGGAGAGGCCTGTTGGTAGCTTACCATCGATCTTCTTTTGACCTCCAAGGAACTTTCTAGTTGGGAAGGTTCTCCTTGACTTCGAGAATGAGAAATAGGAGGTCTCTTTTCTGGGCAGGGCCCAGCTTCATCTCTTGATTGTTGTGGTCCTGTTGTTGTTGTTGTTTAGTTGTTCAGTTGTGTCCAATGTTTTGTGACCCCGTGGACTGTAGCCCACCAGGTCACCAATCTCTTCTGCCCATGGAATTACCCAGGCAAGAATACTGGAGCGGGTTGCCATTTCCTTCTCCAAGGGACCTTTCTGACCCAGGGATGGAAACCTGTGTCTCCTGCCTTGGCAGGCAGATTCTTAACCACTGAGCCATCAGGGAGCCCCTGCCCTCCCCTACCTCGTTTGTCCTGCTGTTGATATTTTGGAGTTTGTGTCTGCAGGGAATGGGCTCCAATTGCTCACTTGGTGGGGGTGGGAGGCATCTACCTCCTGCTTCAAGGCCTGATTATTTATTTTTCTAACACATGCCCAGATGATATGGATACTGCTGGTCTAAGGACTACATTGAAAGAGCCACTGCTCTAATGTGACCTAATTTTTTTTTAATCTTCACTATTCACCAGTAATGGAAGAACAGTTGGGCTCATCCTCAGTTCTTTACCTTCTTAATTGAAGAGCCCTTTCCAGTCTATAAACCATCTCCTCTTCCAATATGGCATTTAATAAACCGTAAAATGGCAGTCTTCAAACACATTCATTTGTGCTCACCAACTCATTTTTATGTGGTAGTGGGGACATGGCCTGTGTAGAGGTCTGACTTTGAAAATCCAAACCATCAGACGTGCTTTTGGTTTCTTCAGGCACCAACTTCTCAAGATTGGAAATTGGGAAGAAAAAAAACAAGAAAGACTCCTCGGGTAAATGCCCTGGGCTTGTCTTCTGGTTGCTTGGATCCTCTATGTTGATAACAACATAGCCATCTATTTTTAAACTGACTTTCTCTTGGCACCATGGAATAGCCTGTCTCTCCAGCTCAGGCATGGGCTATACCTACCTCCTGAACCATTGCCAAGGGGCAGAGCCACGTGTGGAAATTTAGCAATTACAGTGCAGGTTGCCGAGCTTCCTTTTTGGGGGACCTTGTGTGTTTGAGGAATGGGAAAGAATGCTTGTCTTCAGTAGGTTGTCATATTTGTGTGATTACAACCCGACACAGCAGGCCTGGCATGAGGAAGCTGTGTTTTCCTATTACTACCTTCTTCCCTGTAGCCCTGGGTGGCTTATGATTCAGGAAGGTTTGCCTGCCTAAGCCTAGGTCTTGATATATATATATATATATTTTTTTTTTAATTAATTTTTGACTGTGCTGGGTCTTCGTTGCATGCAGGCTTTCTGTAGTTGTGGCAAACGTGTTCTACTCTTATTTTAATATGCGCACGTCTCATTGCAGTGGCTTTTTTGCAGAGCACAGGCTCTAGGGTACATAGACTCAGTAGTTGCAGCAAGTGGGCTTAGTAGTTGGGGCACATGAGCTTAGTTGTCCCATGGCATGTGGGATCGTCCCAGACCAGGGGTCAAACCCATGTTTGCAACGTTGGCAGGCAGATGGAGCACCGTGGAAGTCCCTTGATATTTCCTAATGGCCCTGTTACGTTCCCTCACTCAGCTTGTTTGAGTTGCACTTTAACACAGGAGAGGGACAGGCTCAGGTGAAGGGGGAAAGGCCTTACGTCCTGTATTAACTCCTTTCCTCACCCTCACCTGAGCAAGCTTAGTTGTCAACTTAGGTTACTTTGAAAGACGGTTTCAAACTGGCTTCATTCTATGCTTTGCCGGCTGCCAAGTAACTCATAAAAATCAATCTTGTGCCAGACCTGGAGGAGCTGGTTTCCCCCTCCCAACTTAAATCAGGCTTTTCATTTGTATGTGTCATTTCTCCGACAGACGGGAGAGTCGTCATGTTGTACCCTGTGTAGTGATCACAAAGTGGGTAAAGATAACTCCTGATTCTGAAGAGGGGATCGTGTTGGGTGTATCTGCATCATGAAGGTAGAGAACCTGCAGAATCAGCTTGAAAACAAAGCAAAAACAAAGCCATTGACTGAACCTGAGGAGTTTTACCAAAGCCCTCTGATAGTCATGATTGGTTTGGGGTTCATGCTATCTTTATTCATCAGCTTAGACACTGGTAGAGAGGGTTTTTGCTCATGCATGAAATGTCCTTTCCTATTCCTGTTCTTTTTATGTAAGCAAAATCCCAAACTCCTTTTAGGTTCAGCTTGGGCAATAATTCCTGCCTGCAATCTCACTTTCGTGTACCCCTCGTCCTAAGGCGGGTCTGAGGCCTTGCTTTCTCTGTGTTCATGGCCGCGTGTTCAGACTGGCACGACAGCACTGATTGCTGTGTTCTGCTTTCTGCTGTGTCTCCTGCCAGGCTCGGAGCACCAAAGCTCAGAGAGCATGCCTCAATCCCGCCACCTCGCAGAGCTTATCCTTCCTGCCTTGCCTCTTGCCGATTCCACTGACTCTCCAGCCTCCTCTCCGTTAAAGTTCTTTCAGTCCCTCAAGTGCCCACACTCTCTCTCTGCTGGGCTGCTGTATGCTGTCTGCATTGTCAAAGCGCACTGCCTTCTCTCTTTGCCTAGCTAAATCCTACCTAATGTTCGGAAGCCAGATGAAAGGTCACTTGCCCTGGGAAGTTTTCTCTAGCCCTCCTCCACAGCCCTCTCTTGTGGCCCATAGAGCTCACGCCAGGGTTATCATCCTCTGTGGACCCATCTGTCTTATAACTGGGAGTGCCATGCTCTGCCATGTAGCCCTCCCTTCCGCTTGCATGTCCTGTGTGAAGCCTGGCTATCTGTTAGAGGAATGGAGAAGTGGATGAATATGACTTGTCCACATCAGGGGCAGAGCCTGACTTCTCCATCGGGTCTTCCACTCTGGTTGCGGAGAGGGGATGCTCCTTTCTCTTTTTGTCTTCCTTGGCAGCTCAGCTGGTAAGGAATCTGCCTGCAATGCAAGACGCCCTGGTTTGACTCCTGGGTCAGGAAGATCCACTGAAGAAGGGATAGGTTACCCATTCCAATATTCTTGGGCTTCTCTGATGGCTCAGCTGGTAAAGAAGCCGCCTGCAATGCGGGAGACTTGGGTTTGATATCTGGGTTGGGAAGATCCCCTGGAGAAGGGAAAGGCTACCCACTCCAGTATTCTTGCCTGGAGAATCCGATGGGTATATAGTCCATGGGGTCACAAAAAGTCAGACACGACAGCGCAGCTTTCACTTTGGATATCAAGTGCAGAGGTTGAGTTAATCACAGTTTATGACACATTCCTCGTCGGTCTTTGCAAGGCCCTCTCTGGTTTCATGTATGTGTGTACGTTTCTTACCTTTGTCCTTATCTCTTGCTTCCACTCCCTTACCTTCCCTACCTGCTTCAGGCAGTTCAGCTACTACATTGAATACGCATTTGTGAATTTGGGTGCGTGTATTTTAAAACACACAAACACATCCACTCACCCTCATGTCCCTTCCTTACAGAGGAGCTGACATTGACTGCAAAAGGGCGTTAGCAAATTCAGTCCTGTTAAGGTCCCCTGGGAGAAGGCAATGGCACCCCACTCCAGTACTCTTGCTGGGAAAATCCCATGGATGGAGAAGCCTCGTAGGCTCCAGTCCATGGGGTCACAAAGAGTCAGACAGGACTGAGCAACTTCACTTTCACTTTTCACTTTCATGCATTGGAGAAGGAAATGGCAACCCACTCCAGTGTTCTTGCCTGGAGAATCCCAGGGACAGCGGAGCCTGGTGGGCTGCCATCTCTGGGGTCACACAGAGTCGGACACGACTGAAGCGACTTAGCAGCAGCAGCAAAGTCCCCTGGGTGGGGAGGGCCTGAGGTGGGCACAAGGAGTCGTCTGTCCAGGGGTATTTTTGATCTAGTGCTGCTGGACCTTCCATGTGTGATAGAAGCAGGCCTTGCCCCACTGTGCTTGGCTGTCTTCCTCTGAAATTCTGGGCTCCTGTGAATCCCAGGCAGCCTGCCTGATGCAGGCTTGAAGAGAGGCTGATGCTGCCTCTTTGCATTATCAATTAGCTCCCAGGATCAATACTACCCTGCAAAAGCAGTGGGGTTTTCTTCTAACCTATCTGCTCTCTTATATATCACATGAAAGGCAGGAAGACAAGACTTGCTGAAATTCTTTTGTCTGTGAGGCATTCCAAACAGAACAGCCAATGAAGCTCTAAACTTAAAATAGATGAGAATCCTATACTTCTGCTGTTTCTAAGGCCATTTTTTACTTGCCTGTTGCTCTTCCTGTGCACCTGTGGTGTTAAATGTCCTCCTCCTAGGCCAGCAGAATGGCATGGCAGTGTCACGGACAGTGACACATGGGACACTTTCTTTCTGGGTGCCCTTCGACCTGCGAAGTGCTTTCTTATACATCACAGTTGCTCTGTTTCTGGCCACCACATGGCAAGGTCACTTTTATTATCCCCATTCTACTGGCGTAGAGTGGGGAGCATGGTGACATTCCTAACTAAGGTCAGAGAGTTAGTAAAAGGAAGAGCTGGCAGGGACTCACGCTATCTCACTCCAAAGTCAGCCTTTCACACATCACTGTGTCTTCCATGACTTCACTGACACACTACCACTTAACACTTTGCTAGCATCGTTTCCCCGGTGGAGGTGAGAGTTAGGCTGCATTCATGCATCCATCCCACAGACAACAGAAAGAACCGTGTGTGCTACCCCACATGCTGAAGTTATAGGGGTGAGCAGAGCTGGGACGTGTGCTCACTCTGCTTCTGGTTATCTGGGTAGCCCTGGGAAGTCAAGTAATCTCTTGGTGAAAAGAAGGTTGCTGTGTCCCTTGACGGGTGTGCCAGGATTACAGGAACGTCTGTGAAGGCATGCAGTGTTGTGCTCGGTGGATAATCTCTACTGGGTCCACGTGGCTTTGCTTCTTCCTTCACTAGTCCCCTTTGCTCCTGTGCTCTTCCCACTGTTCCGGGGTGCTTCTGAAACATCCCTGTAATTCTTTAAGGACTGTTAAGGGCCACGTGATCTCCTGGGAGAATGGCAAACAGGTCCCAGGCTTAGGGGGCACTCGGTACGCCGTCGGCACTGAAGGCAGACCGCAAGCGGCCCTGGCAGCAGCCACATGTTTTGGAGCCCTCGCAGGCGCCACAGGGGCCTGGCCAAGGAGCGCAGGTGCTGCTGCTGGAGCAGAGCCATCACCTGCGGGCACCTGGCCCTCACCAGGGCACCTAGAGGGCCTGGAGAGGATGTCAGCCTGCATCTCAGGGGCTCTTTTGGGGTACTCCAGAACTATGGGGGTCATGATAGCCACTGTATGGAACAGTGTGCTGGAGCTGGCTTGCACCGGCTCATGAGAACCAAGTGTTAAAGTTTTAGGAAGTTTGTGAGCTATTTTTTAAATAACAGTCATCATTAAAATTTTATATAAATATCTGCAGCTAATAAATGATATTGAAGTCAAAGATAATAAATATATATTCAGGAGTCAGTTCAGTTCAGTTCACTCAGTCGTGTCCATCTCTTTGTGACCCCATGAACCACAGCACGCCAGACCTCCCTGTCCATCACCAACTCCCAGAGTTCACCCAGACTCATGTCCATTGAGTCAGTGATGCCATCCAGCCATCTCATCCTCTGTTGTCCCCTCTTCCTCCTGCCCCCAATCCCTCTCAGCATCAGAGTCTTTTCTAATGAGTCAACTCTTCGCATGAGGTGGCCAAAGTACTGGAGTTTCAGCTTTAGCATCATTCCCTCCAAAGAAATCCCAGGGCCGATCTCCTTCAGAATGGACTGGTTGGGTATCACTTCCTAATTATCTTACCATACTTTATTCTTATCTGTGAGCTTGAGGTTATTTGTATCTGTTGTGTCTGTACAGTAGAAATACACACAGATATTTAATATTATAGATGTTAATATTCAGTGCTCTGCTGCAGCCCATTTCTTCCCAGTTCTGTGTTCAGCAGGGTCATTATTGGTAGCTTGAAGTCAACCATGAAGGAAGTACTCATTCCAGAAAACTGAAAAATGCTGAATATCCAGACTTTTATTTTTTCTCTTCTTGGAGAGGCAATTGATAAACATTTACCAGCATACCACTGTCTGAGATTCAAAGAAATTTCAAAGAAAATTTCAAAGAAAATTCAAAGAAATGAAAAAACCCCACAGGTTCAGGGGGCTGGCTGTGTGCCCCCTCATTCCGCCAGTGATCCTGGATCTGCTGTGTCTAAAGGTTCTCATGAGACTGGCCAATGAAAGAATGCTCCAGGGATGTTGCAATTCAAAGACAAACCAAACACTCAACCTAGAGCAGAGATAAAGAAATTTGCTTCATTTCCTACAGCAGTCCTCACTGAGTAGCAATAACTTCTTTCCTTGTAGTGTGGGGAATTTTGAAGGCCTATGTGGGCCAGTGAGGATGAGAGCCCAGACGTCTGCACAGGCAGTGGATGGGGATGAAGGCTTATGTGCCGTAGACTTACTTGAGTGCCATTCCTAAACCAGATGTCTAGGCCACATGGCTGTGGGAAAGGCACATTTGACGGGGAGGTTACTGCCTTTCAACTCAGTCGTTTTTGGCCTTTGGGTCTTAAATACAGTTTAAAGATTATCAAAAGCTCTCTTTTGATGAGGCAAGCATTTTGGTTATCATTGTTACAAGGGAGAACCACCAATGGATACTAAAGATGATGGGCAAAAGCCTGATGAGAAACAGAATATTTGTATAGTCTCAGAGTATCCTCCCAAAGCACCCACCTGCCAATAACGCTAGGAAAGACAGTAAGTTCACAGTGTGGGAACCTGACAGGCACCCCCTTAGCCAGGTGGTGAAAGAGAGCATCTCCAGGAAGGACACATCTCCTGTGCCTCCCGAGAAGCTGTACTGAGAAGGACACAGCACCGCTCTCCTAGAGAGTCCTGCCAGGAACATACAGTCAGTCTCATAATGAGAATGCTCTCAGCAAGCCCCAGCAGGGGCTGTTGTGCAAAACAGCAGATGATTACTCTTCAGAACTTAAGGGCGTGAAAGATGAGGAAGTACCAAGGCACTGTCACAGATTGGGGATTTAGGAAATGTGACAACTGAATTCAAAGTAGGCTGAATTAGGTCATGAACCAGAAAATGGACATGAGAAGGAAAACTGGCAAAATTAGAATAGAACTGTTCTGTTAGAGAAGACTCTTGAGAATCCCTTGGATGGCAAGGCGATCCAACCAGTCCATCCTAAAGGAGGTCAGTCCTGGATATTCACTGGAAGGACTGATGCTAAAGCTGAAACTCCAAAATTTTGGCCACCTGATGTGAAGAGTTGACTCACTGAAAAAGACCCTGATGTTGGGAAAGACTGAGGGCAGGAGGAGAAGGGGACGGCAGAGGATGAGATGGTTGGATGGCATCACTGACTCAATGGACATGAGTTTGGGTAAACTCCAAGAGTTTACCAGGGAGTTCTGGTGTGCTGCGGTTCATGGGGTCGCAAAGAGTCGGACACGACTGAGCGACTGAACTGGTGATTAGTTAATTACTACTGTGCTGACACAAATGTTGTGCTTTGATAATTGTGCTCTGATTATGCTACCATTAAGATGTTAACATTAAGGGGAGCTGGAGGAAGGATACATAGGAATTTTCTTTACTGTTTTTGCAACTTTTCTGTGAAGTCTCTCAGTCATGTCCAACTCTTTACGACCCCATGGGCTGTAGCCTACCAGGCTTCTCCGTCCATGGGATTCTCCAGGCAAGAATACTGGGATGGGTTGCCATTTCCTTCTCCAGGAGGTCTTCCCAACCCAGGGATTGAATCTGGGTCTCCCGCATTGTAGGCTGACGCTTTACCATCTGAGCCACCAGGGAAGTCAACTTTTCTGTAGGCCTAACATTATTTTTCTTAATAAGCTTACTTTGAAGTGTTTCAGGAAGGATTGCTCACTTCCAAAGAATGCATTTTGAGGGTGAGAAGTTTCCCAAAGTACACCTGTTCCATTGTGAAGGGCTGCTGATACGTAAGGGATTTTCTCTGCTTTTTTCAGTCAAAAATGACAAAACTCACAGACAAATGACTAGCCTTACTAGAGGATTCCACTCTGTTAACTGCCCCAGTCTGTCTGGAGGTGACTGGAACCTCCTCCTAAGTGAGTTATTGGTTAGTTACTTGACTCAGCCATATCAGCATGCATTAACCGAGGATGAAGCTGTGGGGACTGAGAATATGGAGGAGTCTTGCACCCTGTCCTGGCTATGAGGACCTTGCATGTGACAGCCCTCGCCAGGGCTGTTTGTTAGCCTTATCCATGTGGCAATTCCTAGGCCAGTGTTGCCACCTGAATGCCACCTGATCTTTGCCTGGCAAGTTTAGCAAGTGGATGGCTTTGCATAACTTACTAGATGGTCTTTGGGTCATTTNAACTCCAAGAGTTTACCAGGGAGTTCTGGTGTGCTGCGGTTCATGGGGTCGCAAAGAGTCGGACACGACTGAGCGACTGAACTGGTGATTAGTTAATTACTACTGTGCTGACACAAATGTTGTGCTTTGATAATTGTGCTCTGATTATGCTACCATTAAGATGTTAACATTAAGGGGAGCTGGAGGAAGGATACATAGGAATTTTCTTTACTGTTTTTGCAACTTTTCTGTGAAGTCTCTCAGTCATGTCCAACTCTTTACGACCCCATGGGCTGTAGCCTACCAGGCTTCTCCGTCCATGGGATTCTCCAGGCAAGAATACTGGGATGGGTTGCCATTTCCTTCTCCAGGAGGTCTTCCCAACCCAGGGATTGAATCTGGGTCTCCCGCATTGTAGGCTGACGCTTTACCATCTGAGCCACCAGGGAAGTCAACTTTTCTGTAGGCCTAACATTATTTTTCTTAATAAGCTTACTTTGAAGTGTTTCAGGAAGGATTGCTCACTTCCAAAGAATGCATTTTGAGGGTGAGAAGTTTCCCAAAGTACACCTGTTCCATTGTGAAGGGCTGCTGATACGTAAGGGATTTTCTCTGCTTTTTTCAGTCAAAAATGACAAAACTCACAGACAAATGACTAGCCTTACTAGAGGATTCCACTCTGTTAACTGCCCCAGTCTGTCTGGAGGTGACTGGAACCTCCTCCTAAGTGAGTTATTGGTTAGTTACTTGACTCAGCCATATCAGCATGCATTAACCGAGGATGAAGCTGTGGGGACTGAGAATATGGAGGAGTCTTGCACCCTGTCCTGGCTATGAGGACCTTGCATGTGACAGCCCTCGCCAGGGCTGTTTGTTAGCCTTATCCATGTGGCAATTCCTAGGCCAGTGTTGCCACCTGAATGCCACCTGATCTTTGCCTGGCAAGTTTAGCAAGTGGATGGCTTTGCATAACTTACTAGATGGTCTTTGGGTCATTTATTGTCAGGGGAGTCACCTGGAAAATTAGTAGACAGTTTCTGTTGATGGTTGACTAGAACTCAACACCAACTAGAAATAATTTTCAAGGTGTTATTTAGTACTCCTCTATTTGCCATGACCAAAGCTTAAAAGAGTTTGCTGGTGGTCAGTCACTGAGTCGTGTCCAAATCTCTGCCCCGGCAGGCTTCAGCATGCCAGGCTCCTCTCCCCCTTCACTGTTTCCTGCAGTTTGCTCAAAGTTCACATCCATCAATTCAGTGATGCCATCCAACCATCTCATCCTCTGCTGCCCCCTTCTCCTTCTGCCATCAATCTTTCCCAGCATCAATGTCTTTTCCAAAGAGATGGTTCTTCACATCAGGTGACCAAAATATTAGAACTTCAGCTACAGTCCTTTCAACGAATATTCAGGGTTGATTTCCTTTAGGATTCACTGGTTTGATCTCCTTACTGTCCAAGGGACTCTCAAGAGTCTTCTCTAGCACCACAATTTGAAAGTGTCAATTCTTTGGCACTCAGCCTTCTTTATGGACCAACTCTCACATCCTTACATGACTAACTTCTGAAAAAATCCTAGCTGTGACTATACAGTCCTTGGTCAGCAAAGTGATGTCTCTGCTTTTTAATATGCTGTCTAGGTTTTGTCATAGCTTTCCTGCCAAGAAGCAAGCCTCTTTTAACTTCATGGCCACAGTCACCGTCCACAGTGATTTTAGGGCCCAAGAAAATAAAATCTGGCACTGCTTCCACTTTTTCTATTTGCCCTAAGGGATGGGACTAGATGCCATGATCTTGGTTTTTTTTTAATGTTGAGTTTCAGGTCAGCTTTTTCACTGTCCTCTTTCACCTTTATCAAGAGGCTCTTTAGTTCCTCTTCACTTTCTGCCATTAGAGTAGAATTATCAGCATATCTGAGGTTGTTATTTCTCCTGGCAGTCTTGATTCCAGCTTGTGACTCAGCCAGTCCAGTGTTTCACGTGACGTACTCTGCATATAAATTAAATAAGCAGGGTAACAATATACAGCCTTGATGTACTCTTTTCCCAATTTGGAACCAGTCTGTTGTTCCATGTCGGGTTCGAACTGTTGCTTCTTGACTTGCATACAGTTTTCTCAGGAGGCAGGTAAGGTGGTCTGGTAGTCTCACCTCTTTAATAATTCTCCAGTTTGTTGTGATCCACACAGTCAAAGGCTTTAGCATAGTCAATAAAGCAGAAATAGATGGTTTTTGGAATTCCCTTGCTTTTTCTATGATCTAACAGATGTTGGCAGTTTGATCTCTGGTTCCTCCGCCTTTTCTAAATTCAGATTGTACATCTGAAAGTTCTCAGTTCATGTACTGTTGAAACGTAGCTTGAAGGATATTAAGCAAGATCTTGCTAGCATGTGAAATGAGTGCAATTGTGCAGTAGTTTGAACATTCTTTGGCATTGCCCTTCTTTGGGATTGGAATGAAAATTGACCTTTTCTAGTCCTTTGGTCACTGCTGAGTTTTCCAAGTTTGCTGACATGTTGAGTGCAGCACTTCAACCCGCAACAAAATCCACTGTGTCCTCTTGGCTCTCTCCCAACTGCTTCCCAGGGCGTGGATGAGGGTTGGGCAAGTGACGCATTTGTCTGAGGCTAGGGACAAAGTATAATCCGGCACCCAAAATTCAGTAATCAAGAAAAACTGTATTTCAGTGCAACATTTTTAAAAACCAGTATTTTAAGCTTTTGTTCATCATGTATTTTTCTGCCTTAATTTGTATTTTTTTTAATATGGCATTAAATTTTATTTGCCTTGATTAATGAGCTTTTTGATGCTCTTGCAGTATGTCTCCTGGGTAAGAGCCTTGATCACATTACTCTCTCATCTCAGTCCTGGCACTTTGTGGAGCCTTCAGTCAACACCAGCTGCCAGCAATGGCAAATCTGGGCTCTGACCCATGAATGGGCAAGTTGGCAACTTATGAGAGTAGAGAAAGTACCTTTCTGTTTAGAACCTGTTCAGAAAACTGTGGAGGATGCTGTGAAGATTTCTGTCTGTAGGGAGCAATTGCAAAAAGCACAAGTTGAAAGAAACAGCCATTTACACTAAACCTTCTCTGGGCCAGCCACTTGTTTTCCAAAAAACATTTCTTATATATTGCTTGAATTAAATCTCCTGTTCACAGCTGGGAGGCATGAGTTAAAAGACTGCTCAGCAGCATAAAAATATCACTATAGTTGGTCCAGGTTACAGTTACTGAGGGAACTATAACTTTGATTTGTTCAACTGGTGGAAATGTAAATCCTTAAGTGAGGAGGAAAGCATCACTGTTTGTGAAGATGCTTTTGATCTAGAGCTCTGTCTAAAGAGTCCCAGCTGTCATAGGCAATGCGGGGACAGCCACCGGTGACTGCACCAGGGAAGTTTCCAGAAAACAACCCAAGAATTCTAGAGTGGGCGTTTTCTCAGGGCAATTTTAGATAACGTTCATCTTAGAGATAAGCACAGTTGATTTAGCAGCCAAGATTGGGGGGAAAAGGTGTTTAGTTTCAGTACAATTTCTCCCAGCAGCATAGCATCCTAAAGTTGTCTTTCACTCTCTATTTATTACCTTTCCCTCTACCAGGAATATAAACTCAGCTTAGCCTTTTCTCTCCAGCCACATTTCCTACCACTTTCAGCAGCACTCTGGGGTCTGGGGAGACCCCTCTGACTCTTCCACTGAGCCTTCCTGCGTCTTGCTCTCTGTGTGTCCTTGGCCTGTTCCCTCCATGTTTTGGGATATTTTTTCTTCCTTCTTATCCTGAGGGCCTTCAACTTGTGGTTCACAGCCTGAATCTAGCTCACAGATGTGTTTTCTTTGGCTTGCCAAATTACTGCAAACCATAGTCCCATCTCTTCCTGTTGCTTCCTAATATATTTGTCTGGATTCCCGTGTATTCGTTTCTGTCTTACCCCACCACATATCTCAGTTGTGACATCTGAAAGCCAAACCTTGCCTTGATAGGCCCACCCAGTTTCCCTCCTGTTAAGAAATCAATCTCGATTCTGTGTGCCCAGCCTTAGTCGCTTTCCCTGCAGCATGCTGAGAACTTCTGGCTTATCATGGAGTTCAGCGTTTAATTGTGTGCAGTGTTATGTTTATTCTTGTCGTATTAGGACATTAGGCATGTGTGGAAGGAGGACCAGCACTTTTTTTTGGTAATTTCTCTTTGCAGTGAAGTTTGTGTCTTTCCACCTCTTTGAACGTGAACATCTACTGTTTATCAGGCACTGTTCTAGGCATAGGGGTGGGAGGCAAAGGTGCTTAAGACAAAATGCTTCTACATTTCCTGTGTCTGACCTATTTCCTAGGACTCTCCAGCTCTAGTCTGGGGAGCCAATGGTCTATCCATTTTGGGAGGCACACTTGTCCTATGCCTTTCTCTATGGTTATCAGCCTTCCCACTGCCATCAGGAATTCTCTGAATATCCAGAGCAGAACTATTTTGAAACCTGGGTTAATTGCCCTCATCTCTGACACCATCCCTCCCCCAATTCTGCCTTGCCCCACCCCATTTCGAAGACATATATTTACCCCAGTCTCCCAGAACTTTGACATAGACTACCACCTACTGGAAGTGCTGTTATGAACATGCCTCATGTCTGGTTTATAGACTCTCCATGCACAGGGCTGTTTCAGTCTTATGTTTTCTCTGTTTCTACATTGCCTGGGCATAGTGCCGGATTCTGAGCAGATACTCAATAATTAATCTTTGTGGTTTCATTGATCCTCCCATCTTCAATTAGTCTACTTTCCAGAAATACATGCTGACACTAATTTTATTTTTTGTATTCAGCAAAACTTAATGAGAAAGGTAGATCAGCTGCGGTTGTAAATCAGCTTCATATAAAAAGCAGGTACTAACTTTGAGCATTGCTGTGCTCCTAAGGCTGTTCATACATCAGTTTAGAATTCAGCATGCATATTCTGGTGGAAATCATGCAGAAGATTAATGGTGGTGAAATTTCCAGGCCAGCCTGTTTGAGCCTGTTTAACCTATAGCGTAATTGAACTCTGGACAGAGAGCAGAGGCTCATATTTACTTGTTGACATTGCATGAATAGTTCGCAGAGACTGTTCGTACTTCACCTTACCTGACTCTCATTACATTTTGCTCACCTTTTAAGCCTCATGGATGCAAAGGCTGCGTCCGTGTTGCTCACTGTCATGTCCTAACATAATACCCATGCAGGCTGGGTAGTCACAAAATAGTTTTCATTGAGTCAAATTCTAGTCAAAACAGCTCTGGAGACACACTGGCCGTGGATTAGAATCCCGACTTCCCCTCTCACTCGCTACAGGCCCATTAGGAAGTTTCATGTCCTACCTGAGCCTGACTCACCTCCATGTTTTGTTAGTCGTGGCCACCATGCTGATACTCAATATAGGTTTCTTCTTTCCTTCCCTCTTGCCCTGATGTAATCCCCCCAAAAGTATTTGATTAGTGATGTCTGCTTCCTGGGCTGTACTGATTGAGGTGGTGGTGACAGGAAGGTGGTTTTGGGTATCAGAGCCTTTCAGCCGTTTTTGAGGACATGTGAGTTCTATTTCCAGCTCTAGTTCTGACAGTCTGTGTGATCTGAAGCAGGTCACTCAAACATATCTTTGAAAAGTTGATGGATTTTAATTATTTTCAAGCTTTTCCACTTAAGTATCTCTAAATTTAGGTGAATGAATATAAATTCTCAATATTCTGGAAGTCTTTCCCAAAGCTGAATTTATTTGAATTCAGTCTCATGCTTTATCTTAATTATTCATGCATGCTTTATTTTCTAATTCACAGTAGACCCATGTTTTAAAATATTACTGTTATTTGTGAGTCTCTCATAAATGAATGTTTACTATAAGCCAAACACTGTGTGAAAGACCTTGTATTCAGAAATCAACTCTTACTGTAATCCTGTGAATAAGCTGTTATCACCCCCATTACTGATGAGCATACAAGGCTTACAGGACTTTTAATAAATAGACTTAAGCTGCACAGAAAGTTAGTAGCAAAGCTAGAATTCGATCTGTCTGAATCTAAACTTTTCCCTGCACCTCCTCAAAGGGTAAGTAAAAACTGACTTCCCTTGGCCATCAAATATATTAATAAAAATGCTGTGCCAGGTTAACTGGAAAAAGCAGAGCGCAGATTGTCTGCAGGCTGCAGACAGATTTTTCAGGCATGAGGGCAAGAAGGCACCATAGAAAAAAGAGGTGAGACATGTTGCTGGGCTGGAACTTTGCTTCTGGTAGTATTTGTACAATAAATAATAACCTTGAAAAACTACTCTGCTTAATTTAGAAGTGTGCCAAATGGATAACGAGATAGTTGCTTTTGTTAGACATAATTTTTCCTATACATTTTTGTGAGGGATCAGAAATGTAAAAATGTAGCCAAAGTTGGTATTTTTTTATGTCCCCCTCCGGCTTGGCATGTCCCTGTGTGGTTGTGAGTAGCTAACAAAGCACAGCTATGCCTCAAAGGACCTCATGGACAGGCACTAGAAATCTGATCAGCAGAATCTGCAAGGAACTTCTGTGGAAATAGAGTTCTTCTTACATGAGTAGAGTCATTCTTTAGAGAACAGAAGTGATGTTTTCATTTCTGGGGACAAGGAATGACATGATTCAGGGAAGATTGGAGAAGAATAGTTACAATCTTCCAAACTTTCAAACAGTCCCAAGAAGACTCAATATTTATCTGCTTGAAATCTATTCTAGAAGACAAATCACAACATCACATCCTCTTGGTTATAGGCTAGAAGGTGAAATAAGAAGAGGAGATGGTGCCTGCATAAAGAAAAAGAAGGAAAGGAATCACCAGCATCTTTGCTCTTTGAGAATACATAACACATCTGTTATTTTGCATCAAACTCTGTATTGATAAGATGTGATATAAATTTAAGTGTTTTAGTTGCTCAGTCGTGTCTGACTTTGCAACTCCATGGACTATAACCCTCCAGGCTCCTCTGTCCATGGAATTCTCTAGGCAAGAATGCTGGAGTAGCTGCCATTCCCTTCTCCAGGGGATCTTCCTGAGCCAGGGGTGAAACCCGGGTTTCCTGCATTGCAGTAAGATTCTTTACCATCTGAGCCACCAGGGAAGCCCTAAAGTAAATTCTGGCAGTATCATTTGCCCATCCATTCACCCTTGTGTCCGTCTGTCCAGCCGTTCTTCTGTCCACTGACACCTTCATTTTGTGTATTTACTCATGTGTTGTGTGCTTGGTCTTCTCTGGCGGCTCAGTGGTAAAGAATCCGCCTGTAATGCAGGAGACGTGGGTTTGATCCCTGGGTTCGAAAGATCCCCAGAGAAGGAAATGGCAACCAACTGCAGTATTTTAACTGGGAAATCCCATGGACAAAGGAGCCTGGGGGGCTATGGTTCAAGAGGTACAAAAGAATCAGCCAAGACTTCACAACTAAACAACAGCAAAATTCTGTGCTTACTCTTTGTCAAGCAGATGCTGCACTTTGGTCATTCAAAATTGGACTATGTGGGTCCCTAGTTTTGCGAAGTATGAATAAGGTTTTGCGGGAACCAAGAAAGAAAGACAACTAATCCTGTCTGGGGTGAAATGGGAGTTTAGTGTGACTGAGTCAGAAAAGGCTTTGCAAAGATGATGGTTGAATTGGGTTTTGAGTGCTGAGTAGGAATGGGCAGGTGGACGAGGAGAGAAGGGCGTCTAAGACACAGATAGGGCCTACTCTCAGGCCATTCTGCTTCTTCTCTGGGAAGGATGAGCTGACCAAGGGTGGCTGCTTTAGGACTTGGGAGAAGCAGAACTGCATCAGACCCAAAGGCTGAACTCCTTGAAGGAGTTGGTTGCAATTTAAGGCTAAGGTGACGTAAATTCTGTTTCATGAACACATTGTGACTGTGGGAAGATTAAAATCACCCCAGACCTAGAGACATTGGAAGCAGAAGACTGCTAAGTGCTACACACTTACCAGAAAAAAGCTCAGTGTACCTCAAGAATAAACAAAGGCATTTAGTTCAAGATGAACTACTAATCAGTTATGCCCCTCTCTCACTCTTTGAGAATAAAAAGGGACTGAATATTCTGAAGAAAGAAGACTTCTCTGCTTGCAGCTGGTCAGAAAGGGATCAGAGCCATGGATTAACATGGCCAGCACTGAGTATATTATGGAGACCAGGAAATAGATGACCTTCTTCTTTTCCAGAAAGCTTCCAGAGGCCATATATCAAATTGGAAACTTTGGAATTAATCAGAAAAATGAACTGGTCCTTCCTCTTTCAGATGGATTGTAGATATGTAGGTTTGCCACAGAGAGATAGTAAGAAACTTATCTTTCTGAAGAGTTGACTGGGAGTGATAGTAAACATTAGATATGTGATAGAACTTTAAAAATATTTAAAATCATCATTACAATTAAGGAACAGTGGAGAAAATTACACGAGCTTTATGAACATGAAAACAGACAGACACACACGCTATAGGGGTCAGTGAGATGAGAAAAGGAAGGAAGGAAGGAGAGAGAGAGTGAACTCTACTTCAGAAGAGGAGAATGCCTTTGTTTTAGGAGGCAGGATTTTTATCAGCACCATGGAGAGCAGCACAAATTCCATATTGCTCCTTTATAGAGATGAGTTTCCAGGAAGAGTTTTAATTATATCCAGTCTTAACTGAAAAGACAACATTGATGTCTGTATAACTGCACACATAGATCAGAAGATACACATTCATTCCTCAGATTTATTGCTCTTTTTTGACCAATCCTCTTGTATTTAAGATTAGCCTACTTTCTCCATTGCTTCTAGACAAAGCACAGAGGCTCAAGGGTAAGATTTTAAAGCCTCCTGTTGTTGGTAATTTTTCTAAATTTGTTGGTGTAATTAATCTTTAAGTCTTATCAGTGAGTGCAGGCTCTGAATTCTGGCTGAGACACAAGATCCTGGGATGTTCCATGAGACCTGTCTCTGAACTCAGTTTTATGACTGCCTGATTTGGGAGGGAGAGAGTCCAACATCCTGCTGAGGAAACTAGATCAATCATCACTGAATGAGCTGTCTAATACCTATATTCTTTGTCTGGAGGATTAGGGACATTTTCACTGTTGGAAAGAAGGGAGAAGATTGTGTATATATTTTGATTTCTGTCTCCCCTGGTCTAAGAACCCCTTAGTCATTTGTGTGGCAACGAGCTGTGTGGCCCATACAATTGAGGAAGTCCATGCCCAGAGGCGTCCAAATTCTACATTCTGATTCCTTATCTAAGAATCTCTCCTTACTCTCTACAGCAGTTATGTGACATCTCATATTAGCTTTTCTAATTAATTAATGAAATGGATTCTGCATCCCTTATTAAAACTGTGATTACTTATTGTGTGTCAGGTATTTGTGCTAAGTGTTAAGCCTAAAATAATGACAATCTAACCTTATCCTCAGGGATCTCCCAGAGGATTCACAGTCTGTCTGTTCAGCCATGAAAGGGATCGGGTAGGACTGGATACACCATGACCTTTACCTCACAGGAGTTTGCAGTCTTGTGTTCTAATGCTCTTGTTCAGGGCCTCATTTTAACAGGAAAGAGTTAGCCTTCAGTCAAAGAATGACATTGTATTCATGGAACCGCAAATATCAACAAATAGTTGGAGGTGTATTTGAGAAATCATTTGCAGGATTGTGGGGGGAGAATCATTCTAGTCTGTACAGAGACCTTCTTTGCCTAAAGCCATTGCAGGATTGTGAATGAAGTCTGGTGAAGCAGGGGCGTAAAGCAGAGGGAAGCAGAGAGGAAGTCTTTGACTCCAGTGGAGGAGGAGAGAGAAGCGCTCAGGAATGGAGGAGTGGGGAAGGCTCTGGGTGATCAGGACACAGAGGGATAGCACCGTATTCAAATCACTTTCTGGATAAATAGCAAAGATTTTCACTGCCAGGGTTTTTCACCACTTCTTATCATATTTTTAAATCATGTTCTTATGGATACATAGAATACACTGTCTCATGAACAAGAAAAATGCATTAAAATTAAATAATTTAAATACTTATTTAAACAAATGGGTAATATAGAAGCACCTTCTGAATTTTCTGGCCAACAGAGTTTAACAGGGTTCCTATTTGGAGTTTATCTTATTCAAACAAGGAATTTTGATATTGCCGTAAGACTATGTAATAGTACTGAAAATGAGTTAGTGTACAATTTCTGTTAATTTAAAAAATTATAAATAGCTCACAAGCTCCATTTCTAAAGTGGAAGCCTTAAAGGAGCCCATTTCTGGTGGGCCGCTTGTTTTCTTCCTTGTTACATGCATATATTATAAATAATACAGAATTTCTATAGAGAGCCGTGCACATGACGCAGGAGCTTTGCAACCAAGAGGACATAGATTCAAATTCAGCTCCGTCACCTCGTCTGTGATTTTGGACAAGTTTAATAAACCTCTGAATTCCCTCATGTGTAACATGGGGAGAACCAGTGTGGTAGACTGATAAGATTATTCTGTGAATTAAATGAGATGTGCCTGTAAAGACCTTGCAGAATTATCTAGCATTTATAAAGTGCTCAACATATATTGAACCGTAATAATAATTAGATTACAATGGACCTTGTTTTACATTCTAAAATAGGGTAACACTTATCCCCAGGGTTTTAGTCAAGATGCAGCAGAATAATAAATACAAAGCACACAGCTCGGGAGTTGATGGACAGGGAAGCCTGGCGTGCTGCGGTCCACGGGGTTGCAAAGAGTCGGACACGACTGAGCGACTGAACTGAACTGGACTGCTTACAGCCCGTTGCCTGACACACAGTATGAATTCAACAGAAGTTAGTTGTGTTCTTTATCCATTACTCCTTACACAGCGCCCCTAGATTCCTTCTGTTTTGAAGAACACAACATGAAAGTAGAACATCTCCAAGGTACATCTTCACAAACGGCCCCACCCAGCCTCTATCCATCAGCATTGATGTATTGGACTCTTAGACTTCAGGAGGTTCAGTTTTTTGCACTCTAGGCTGTGTGTTGGAGATCCCAGAGTATCAATAAAACCCCCACAAAACAACTTACAGAATCTAAATAAAAACAACGTTTCTCTCTAGGCACAATGGTATTTGTGTCTGTGTGAAAGAGAGAGGTGAGAGTTCTGTCACTTTTTTTCCTTGTTGCTTTAAGTAGATTTTTTTACTTGCCATGAAATGTAGGTAAAAAGCTTTTGATAAATGGAATACAGTTTTCACAGTTGTGCCTTTTACAAAAGCATTGACCTATGTGACTTTGCAGTGCTTCTTGCCCACTCTGTCTCAGTAACATTGACAACAGCCCTCTGCATGTGAGCACCAAGGCTCCATGGGCACCTCAGGAGCACAGGGTGCGGGCTCTCCAGGAGGGGAGGCCCTCACCTCTGAACACAGAGCCCGCTGCAGTGCACGGCAGTCCCTGGTGTGTGTCCACTCAGTCCTCTGTGAATATGGCTCCTTAGGTATGTGATATGCATGCAAGCTCAGTCGCTCAGTCATGTCCGACTCTTTGCGGCCCCATGGACCATAGCCTGCCAGGCTCCTCTGTCCATGCAGGAATACTGGGGTGGGTAGCTGTTCCTTTCTCCAGAGGATCTTTCTGACCCAGGGATTGAACCGAGGTCCCCTGCATTGCAGGTTGATTCATTACCGTCTGAGCCACTAGGGAAGCCCTAGGTGTGTGGGCTGACTCTTATTTTGTTCCAATTGGGCAATAGTTCTATATTCTCTATTATTACACATGATTATTGTGAAAATGTCCAACAGATCTTAGCAAGTAAATTATCCCTTTAACCTCATATCTCTTCCTCTCCTCCCTGTTCAAGATTATCACTGTTAATGGTTCCCTACTAATTTTTTCAGAACTTTTGGACATAGAAAAATATTTTTCAAAATATAAGTCTGCTTATACTGATATATTAAGGATATCTTTCCAAATCGAGATGTATCTATGTTCCCCTTACTCCATTGTGTGGATAAGCCATCATTATATGATAGGATCCTGATTTGGAGACATTTATCTTACTTGCTACATTTGGATATTATAAGTGATACAATATGCTATAAACAGCTGTGCACACATATGTCTGTGTTATTATTTACTTTGGACACATTTACAGAATGATGTATCATGTACAAAATACTGCCACTTCCATTTGTTTCTGTGATCCCAAAAAACAGAGGCAGTGGCAATTACAAGCCTGGACTCTGAAGTCAAACAGAACTGAGTTGGAGTTTGGATCAGTATTTATGTGGCGTGTGACCACAGTCAGAACCTCAGTTTCCTCATCTGTAAATCTTGGATAATTAAAGTATTTCCCTCATTTCACAGGGGCTTTCAGAATTCCTTAAGGTAATACATACATGTTGTTGTTCAGTCACCAAGTCATGTCCGACTCTCTGGGACCCTGTGAGCTGCAGCACTCCAGGCTTCCCTGTCCCTCACCATCTCCTGGAGTTTTCCCAGGTTCATGTCTATTGAACTGGTGATACAGTCCAACAATCTTATTCTCTGTCGCCCTTTTCTCCTTCTGCCTTCAATCTTTCCCAGCAAATATATGCATAATATGTAGTAAAAGCCCCCAAAATGTTAGCAATCATGTGCTGGAAATATCTACAGAGAATCATTAGGTTCTCAAAGTAATTCTGGGATTGTGGGTGCCATTATGCCACAGATAGGGAAACTGAGGCTCAAAGATGTGAGACTGACCGTCACATAGAAGGGATATAGTGGTAGCTCTGTAATCTCTCAAGGAGAGACTGTATCTTTAGAATCCTGAAAATCATTGCCAGAGAGGTTTTGGAGGGTTTAAAGCACTTCCCCCCTCAGCACCACCATCATACTTTGTATGGTGGAAGGAGCATAGAATTAGACAGAAGTGAGCTCGGGTTCAGACTTGGCCACCAATGAATGGATAATTCCTGAGCAAGTGGAATTATTGTTCCTCTGTAAGCCTCTGTATTTCACACCTGGGGCTTCAGTGGGTTTTTAAGATACGGAAATGAGATTGTCCATGTCAAGTCCACATGCTCAGCTCCAGCTGGTAGGATGCCCTCGAGATTGCGAGGGAGCAGCGGTGTGAGAGGAAGAGCCCACATCCTCCTTTCCTGTATTATCCCCCTCTACCACCAGCTCACACTCTCCTCTCTAGAGAGAACCAGCCTCTAGTGCAAAGACACTCATGACCACAAAAAGGAACTGCCCAAGTCCTAGCCAGAAAGCGGGGGTACTCACGGGCAGGAGAGGCAGAGATGATGGGGTGCAGCAGAGACCCCCACCCAGCTTCACTGATCCCGACCCCCACGTCTCTTGAGTCACTAGCTGACTCTGTCACTTGCTTCATACAATGAGCTGTTCTGTGCTAAAGTCAAGTCTTTCAGAATGGAAACCAGTTCTCGTAGGAGGAAAGAAAACAGCGTTAAACTCAGGATGAAACTCATGAGGAAATCACATCACCTCCAGGAGCCAGAGAAAAGAGACAGGATGACTCTGCTTTAGGTGATAGTGGGTACTATCTTGGAAGTTAGCATGTTTTCTTTCTAGGTTAGTGTCTGTGGTCCTTTCGAGACCAGAAAGAAGTTGAAAAGACTTTTTATACAGGAACGCAAAGAAGCGAAAAACAATAGTGTCCATGGCTGTTATGGACAGAACATGCATTATTACTCTTTTGTTAAACAAAGAAGGTCTTTGGATTTGACTCTGTAACCGTGACCTAATAATCTTCATCGTAATACTGAAAAGAGGAGCTGGGGTTGGCATGAACATAAAGACCAAGGCTGTTCGCATGCTGGAGCAGAGGGAGCAGTCAGTTGGACTTTGCTCACCAGAACTGATTTTTCATTCTAGCTCTAATGACATGACTGCCACTGGTTACATGACCTTGTAGTACTCACCCACCCACTCTCCCAAGAAAGTTGAACTTCAAAACCTGAGACATTTGTATTATATAATCTCATATTTTTGTTATTTAAACATTGACCCATGTACTTGTAATTCTTCTAATTAAATCCATTCACTTATAAATATTTAAACATGAAATTTTAGGATAGACATCTTTGAAAAGATGGTAGATGAAACATAGTTATATATTTTGCTCCCTGTTAAAAAGCCTACTGAAAAAATACTAAAGGGAGTTTTATAAAAGGAAGAGAGATATCATGTGAAAAAGTAATAATGATGTGATTCATAAGCCAGCAATGCAGAAAACTGAAAACTCACCCCGTCTAAAGCAAAGACTGCCCCTACAGTTTGAGGAAATGGTGATACCGAGTGTCCCTGGAGGTAGGATGAAGGAGAGAAGTTCAAACAAGGAGGATCGGTTGCAAACCTGTGAAAGAAGCAGCCTGACTCTGAGCAGCTGGATCACTGGACGTTCGTTCTATAAAGAGGATAAAACAGCAGGTATCTGGACTAGGAGACACCGGGCAAAATCGAAGGGAGTGATGCCTCACTCAAAACAAGGTTTCAATCAAAGTATGCATCCTGGAAGCCGACAGGCCCAGCACTTCCCTCCCATTCAGCTTCTGCAGTGCTGGCAGCCAGGCCTTAACCCTTCAGACAAGAGATCAGAAAAGTCTTGCCTGTGTAATCTGACCAGCCCAGACTAGCCCAGAAGAAAGAATTGTAGGCACTGATACCTGAGCTTCTCATACTAACTCCCCAATCAGATCACCCTGCAGTGAATGTTCCAGACCACAAGCCCTACTCCCGTGCCCAGGGTTGGCAACCAGCCTTTGAGTTACCCACACTAAAATATCACCATTGGTTAAAGAGAACTAAGGAAGAACTCTAGGCTTCCCAGGTGACACTAAAATGGAAATTGGTTATAGTTTACAGAACTTGTTAAACTGCTAAATATGAATGTCAAAGTGTTAGTCACTCAGTCATGTCCAACTCTTTGCAACCCCATGGACTGTAGCCTGCCAGGCTCCTCTGTCCATGAGATTCTTCAGGCAAGAATACTGGGGTGGGTAGCCATTCCCTTTTCCAGGGGATCTTCCCAACCGGGGGATCAAACCTGGGTCTCCTGCATTACAGGTAGATTCTTTACTGTGCGAGCCTCCAGGGAAGCCCATGCTAAATATGGATCACAGCAAAACTACATACACTACAGCTGGATGGGAAGGAGAAACGGGAAGGATGCAAGGGAGGGCCTAATGGGGAAGAGACAGGAATGAGAGTGAGAGCCTTGTCTCATATGATGGAGAACTTGCTGCTGCTGCTGCTAAGTCGCTTCAGTCGTGTCTGACTATGTGCGACACCGAAAGGAAGAAAACATTTGTTTTAAAAAGGAGTAATGCAAGCATGTTTTTGGCAACACGGTCATAAATACCAAAATAACAACTTCAGCAGCTAAAAGAAGTAAAGAAGCTCCCCTGGTGAGAACATGAGGCACGCCTGTTTTGTTGTTTTGTTTTTTAAATGAACCTTGGAGAATGTTTTTAAACTACATACATTTGTAACTTTGATAAAAGTATCACTGTCATTAAGAAGTCAGCATCACTTGTATAATGCAGAGTCCTCAAACAGTTAAAAATATCGTCTTACGGGGACTTCCACTGGTGGTCCCATGGCTAAGGCTCCCAGTGCAGGGACTCTGGGTTTCGTCCCTGGTCAGGGAACTAGATCCCACATGCCGCAACTGAGAGTTCACACGCCACAGCTAAAGATCCCACGTGCTGCAGCAAAGACTGAGGGTGGCACGCACGGTGCCTGCACCAGTCACTCAGTTGTGTCTGACTCTTTGCAACCCCATGGACTGCAGCTCACCAGGATCTTCTGCCCATGGAATTCCTCAGGCAAGAATACTGGAGTGGGTTTGCCATTTTCCTCCTCCAGGGAATCTTCCCAACCCAGGGATTGAACCGATGGCTCCTGTGTCTCCTGCATTGCAGGCGGATTCTTTACTTGCTGAGCCTTCAGGGAAGCCTCTGATTAACCAAATAAATAAATATCTGTTAATATCATCTTACACAATTAGATAGCAAGTGTCAGAGTTTTATTTAATAAACTAGGGCATAAGCTGAACAATGAAATAGCTGATTTAAAAGTATTTAGGATTATTTATCTTTTGGGGGTAAGAGAACACATGCTTGTAGAAAGTTGTCCTTACATATGAGACAAAATTCTACAAATCAGTAGAACCTTTAGCAAACCAGCAAAAAGCAAAAACAAAACTGACATTTGGTTATTTTCTACAAGTTAACCTTCATCTTCATAGAGCTGTAATCAGTTGTGGATGGTTGAGTTCAGTTCAGCTGCTCAGTCGTGTCCAACTCTTTGTGACCCCATGGACTGCAGCACGCCAGGGTTCCCTGTCCATCACCAACTCCTGGAGTTTATTCAAACTCATGTCCATTGAGTCGGTGATGCCATCCAACCATCTCATCCTCTGTCATTCCCTTCTCCTCCTTCCTTCAATCTTTCCCAGCATCTGGGTCTTTTCAAATGAATCAGTTCTTCGCATCAGGTGGCCAAAGTACTGGAGTTTCAGCTTCAGCATCAGTCCTTCCAAAGACTACTCAGGACTGATTTCCTTTCGGATTGACTGGACTCTGAAGAGTCTTCTCTAACATCACAGTTCAAAAGCGTAAATTCTTCAGCTCTCAGCTTTCATTATAGTCCAACTCTCACATCCATACATGACTGCTGGAAAAACCAGAGCTTTGACTAGATGGACCTTTGTTGACAAAGTAATGTCTCTGCTTTTTAATATGCTGTCTAGGTTGGTCATAGCTTTTCTTGCAAGGAGCAAGCATCTTTTAATTTCATGGCTGCAGTCACCATCTGCAGTGCTTTTGGAGCCCAAGAAAATAAAATCTGTCACTGTTTCCACTGTTTCCCCATCTATTTGCCATGAAGTGATGGGACCGGATGCCATGATGTGGATGATAAACAAAATTACGTTTCCTGAGAATGTTAAGAGGACCGCTCCCCTCTTTTCCAATATGAGCTTGTCAGAAATGTTCTATTTAAAAAACATGCATCCTCATTTTGCTTTATTTCCAGCTTTCGGATCTTTTTCCTAGACACTTGCNGTGGATGATAAACAAAATTACGTTTCCTGAGAATGTTAAGAGGACCGCTCCCCTCTTTTCCAATATGAGCTTGTCAGAAATGTTCTATTTAAAAAACATGCATCCTCATTTTGCTTTATTTCCAGCTTTCGGATCTTTTTCCTAGACACTTGCCATAAATAAGCTTTAACTTTAAAAATAACCACAATAAACATAAAAGAATATTACTAAGTTCTAACTAGATGCTGCTGTGTGCTGTCTGCTCTTCCCTCTTTGTTAAAAAAGGAATCTTGCATGAACTAGAGGGGTGTTAAAGACATATTAGCACTGAAGAAAGATTTTTCTACTTGGTGTTGTCAAAACGGTTAAAGAAAAATTTGAAAGAAGAGGATACCTTTCACACAATTGTATTCAAAGTTAGGAAATGCTGTGTCTGTTAGGAAATGCTGTGTCTGTGTATTGGTACTTAAAATTGTCTTATATGTGATATGCTGTATCACAATTCTGGAAGCACTGTGGGAAAGCAATAGTTTTAAATCTCATTCCACCAAGTCTTGGGCTGACATCGGGACTAGGATGAGCCAGGAAGGCAGGGGCTGCTCCTCCACCCCCATTTGAGCTCTCCTTTCATTATGTTATATAGTAGGTTTAAGCATAAGATTTCATTTAAAGAAAGGACTCCAAGTTCCTTCCAGATCTCACAGCTTATGATTATTAAAATAAAAAAAAGGTCACTACAATTTGCAGTGTGTTTAGGTTGGAAGGATTAATTTCTTTGCCAGGGCCATAATAGGAAGACTGACTTTGTCATTTCAATTACAAGCCACCATTTAGTTTGAGCCTGTAAGACATGTTCCTGAAAGTTCCCTCCCTTGCCTGGCAGCGGAGCAATTAACGGCGGGTGATTTGTGGCTGCATTTTTACTGCTTAGCGCAGGTTTATCATCTTGAAAGTTTTCCATTTGCATATGTGCTATACATTCTTTGGGTGACATTTCTATACCACTCAGCGTTTAGATTGTGCATTGCCTTGTACTGCACTTTCTGCTACGTGGCGGGACTCTGTAAGCGAGCCAGAATGCTGCTGCAGACCTAGGGGAACGGGAGTTGCAACCGCCGCTCACTGAGGGCTTGCAGAATGTGGGCCCTTGATACTTTTCCTGCAGGACTTTATATTTCAAAACAGTACTTTGAGGTTTCTATTGTTTGTCACATCTTATAACTAAAAAAAACTGAAATGCAGAGAGGAAAGGTCATTCACCCCAAGGTCTCCTGACTTAAATAAGCAGAACTGAGATTCACACCCAAATCTGTCTGATCCCAAACCTCTCTGCTACACAACTTCCCCTTTCGGGAGCTTTCAGAGTGAAATGAATTGAATTTGACAGTTTTCCACTTTTAAATACCAAACTTCCTGAGCAGTCTAATTGATGCTCTTTGGACTAAGAAAAATGGCTATTTAAAAGAAGCAGGGGGCAGGAGGGCAAGAGAAAAGGGTTTTATTATCTGTATTGGTAAAGGAAGAGAAGTAATCCTAGAAAAAAATAACAGCAAATGGAAACTATTGTATAAATTTGCAATGGGCTTAAGTTGATGAACTGGCAAAGGAATACAGAGAAGATAAGGCAGTAATGAAAAAAAAAAGCACTGAAGATTTCTTTAAAGGGAAAGAAAAGATTAGAAGTCACCGAGGGCAGTTGGACACTGGCTCAACTGAAGGCAGAGTCTGTCCATTTTGATGTATGGAAGAGGCTAAGGAGGTTTCAGAGTAACAACCAGAGATCTGTGGCCATGTTCCAGCCAGTCTGGGTGAGATTGGATGAGGGGAAGTTTCTGCAGCCAAACTTCTGGGTTTGAAACCTTTTTCCTTGACTTTCTAGCTGGGTGTCTCTGTACAAATTACTTGACCTCTCTGGCTTCAGTTTCCTTATGTGAACAATGGAGATCATAATATCACCCATCTTGTGAGAGGAACTAAAGTGTTTAGCAATGTGCCAGGATTTAGTAAGCTATAAGCATCATGCTCACATGGTGCAAGAAATAGGAGATTGTAAACCAGTAAAAAGCCTTGAAGAAACAAAGGGGAAGGAAATCAGGAGAGACGTTCACCTGTAGCCAAGAAGTAAAGGGGGAGGTTCTCTTGCCCACTCCTGAGCATCAGGAGGAAAATGTAAGATGTGGGGAAAGGCAGGATAATGGGGGAGCTCAAGCCTAGCAAGAGACTGAGGTCTGGCTGAACTTAGTGGAGTCTGAGAATTTTTTCTGTTAAATCCATGCTCTGATGGCAGCTCTGGTGGCAAAGGTCCTTGGAGTGAGCTCCACAGGGCTGGGGAGTCAGGGATTAGCCAGCATGTAGAAGTGAGTGTAGGGCAGAGAGAGAAAGAAAGCTCTGAGTTTTTCATCTTTGGGTGGCAAGAGTCACTGAAGGCACATTGGGAGGGAAGGACATTTTTTAATAAGCACTTCTTGTTTTCTTACTCTCTCTTTCACAACTGTGAACCTATTTTCCATTCATTTGTTACATTAAGAGATAAACCATAGCTACGCTGGATGCAGCAAAGATATATAAGGTGCTTTATGAGTGAGTGAGTGGTCATCTGCTTTTCCAGCCGCCATTTCTTTATCACTTTCTTTATGCACAGCTATTGCTAGGTCCTGGAGTCACAGGAGGTCCCCAGATCCCAGCCTTCATTTCTAGCACTTCACTGTCTTGTGTCATGGTGCCTAGCCATCAGAATAACCCACATGCAGTTCAGAAATCACTGACGTCCAGGGTTTATCTCAGACCTATAGTTTTTCCTGCAGTGGAATTAGGCAAGTCAACTTTTCTAGAATTGGCATTTTTCACTTTTATGTTCACATCATGCATGAAAGACTGGTTAGGAAACCTTTCATGGTTTATAAATAAGGAACATGAAGCTCAGAAAGGTTAAGATGATAAATGAGGTCACACAGCAGGTGAGGGCAAAGTTGGAACTCAGTTCCAGAGCTACTGAGTTTATAATCCCACAGCCTTTCCACTTAGCCACAACTACTCTCCCAAGTATACGTGAATGAAACTCTGTGTCTTAAGTCTGTGCTNGGCCTCCCCTGGCCACCCCAGGGGCTGTTCTTGGCAGTACCCAGCGGGAGGGAGGCAGAGACCAGGTTTGGGAACAGTGCAGGGAGTACTGGGAAATGCAGGACCAGTGTATCATTACCCTAATGAAATTGCCTTCAGATGTCTCAGTGTCTTTTGGCTTGTCAGTGGAGCTGGCCCCATGTGATTTTGAATAAGTACTTCTAAGTACATTCTTAAAGGATAGACTCTCTCTGTCCTATCCATCTCCTATCCTATTTCCTGGTACTAGAAACAAGGCTGGTCTTACCTCATCCATGGTGAACCTTGCAGACTTTAGAAGGTCTTCTGTTTAGGCCCTGATGAGCACCCTTACACCCAGTGTTGCTTTCTAAGGACTATAGGGCTTGGAGCACATGGTATGGAGTTTGGAAAGATTTTGCTGGCTGGGAATAGGTCCTCTTTTTCTCAGCGAGTGAGGCGACCTTATCTCATAGCTAAGAAGTCTCCTCATGACAGTTCAGCTTCCTCAGTTTCCTTGTCTGTGAAATGAGGCTGTGTGCTATTGTGTTCGTTGTTCAGTCATGTCTGATTCTTTGCAATCCCATAGACTGTTGCCCACCAGGTTCCTCTGTCCATGGACTCCTCTAGGCCAGGGTATTGGAATGGATCATCATTCTCTTCTCCAGGGGATCTTCCCAACCCAATGCTNTCTGTGAAATGAGGCTGTGTGCTATTGTGTTCGTTGTTCAGTCATGTCTGATTCTTTGCAATCCCATAGACTGTTGCCCACCAGGTTCCTCTGTCCATGGACTCCTCTAGGCCAGGGTATTGGAATGGATCATCATTCTCTTCTCCAGGGGATCTTCCCAACCCAATGCTGAACCTACGTCTCTAGCATTGCAACAGATTCTTTACTGTCTGAGTTACCACGAAAGCCCTGGTAAAACGGGGCTGATAATGGTTGTCACCTGTTAGTCCCATGGTGAGGCCTGGGACATATGTGTTCAGGCTCGCAGCACAGACTGGAACACAGCAGGCCTTCAGTAAATAGGAGCCATTGTTTCCCCCTTCTGTGCCACAGGCTTCCCAGGTAGCACCGGTGGTAAAGAACCCACCTGCCAATGCAAGAGACATAAGAGACGCAGGTTGGATCCCTGGGTCAGGAAGATCCGCTTGAGGAGGGCATGGCAACCCACTCCGGTGTTCTTGCCTGAAGAATCCCAAGGACAGAAGAGCCTGGCAGGCTACAGTCCATTGGGTTGCAAAGAGTCAGACACAACTGAATGTCTGAGCACACACCCACCCCCTTCTGTGCTATAGTGTTCTCCCTACTTTGACACAAGTGTTAGAAGTCAGATTACCAGTTATTTTATGGCCCTGACTTAAAATATTTGCCACAGCTGGGTTGTGAACATAGCCACCCCTCAACCTTGAGATGAAACCAGCCACCAGATGTCTGCCACAAAGTCTTGAATCCCAGACAGGGAGGGAAAATATCATGGAGGCACCTTGCCTGGGAATGTTGTGAGGGACAGGAGCTGCTCACAGAGAAATGCTGTCAAACAACAGCAAATGAAGCAGGCTTCCCTGCAGGTCCCCTTCTGTGTGGTCCCTGCCAGGGTACTGGCCTTCTCCGCGACTTCAGGGAAATCAGTTCTATTTTCCTAGACTCATGCAACAGTCACACAGTGATGAATTTATATAGCCATTATGTATTCGTGATAATTTTTTAACATAAGGAAATTCTAAAATTTAAATTTATTGAGAGGATTATAGAAATATAAGAAATAGCAGTAAAAAAGTCATCATGGGCCATGAATGTTAAAGCAGGGAAGGAATGTGGCCCCTCACCAGAGCCTCTGGACCGCCTAGAGGTCAGACCCAGGGACCTTGTTCTGAAGCTAAAATAACATTGGTATCTCCTGCTTAAAGAACACGTGATTTGTATATTTCTGCAGTTTTACTTTTTCTAAAATGATTTTGCTTTCCTTTTATAATCAGGGGAAAAAAACACCCTCAAACACTATTTCTTTAAAAATAGGAATTAATGAGATAGTCAAACTTACTGAAACATTTTTATGTATATAATTTCACTTTTCTTCTAACCAGCCTGTGAATCCAGAAAGGCAGATGGTTTTACTTTGAAGACAGAGGTGGGGGGATGGAGGTGAAGGAACTTGTTCAAAATTGTGCAGAAAATGAGGGGCTAAAGTCAGGACTCCTGGTCTTGTTCTGGTCTGTCTTTTCAGCCTGGACTGTTTCTCTTCTTAATGTTTCCTTTTTTTTTTTTTTCCTCTAAATTCATTCAACAAACATGTGAAACATTTACAGCTTTTCAGGCAATGTATTAAACACTTGGAGGGTCTCAGGGATGCAGATGACAATTCCTGTCCCCTGGCACTTTGCTCCCTGGTGAGATGAGTGTAAGGGATTTATAAAAGAAATGTCCAGATAATATAAGCAGCAGTCTGTACAAAGCACTACAAGTGCTCAGAGGACAGAGTGACTAATCCCACGGCAGGGGCGGGGAATGATCAGAAAAAGTTGCAGAGAGGAGTTGACATTTAAATTGCAACTTGCTGTCTGGCATAGAAGTTAAGAACTCAAGCTCTCAAGTTTGACAGACCTTGAAAGAACTCCAGCTTTCAGCATCACATAGTTCTGGACTTGAACAAATTACTTATTCACCTTATTCACTCCAAGCCTTGATTATTCTTCTGGGAAACAGGAGTAATCATTGACCTACCTTATGGTAATTTTTTGAAGAATATATAAGATAACGAAAGCAAACATTTTATAATAGTGCCTTGTAACTTGAAGAAACCAGAGCTTTTATTACCGTGATCAGTAGTGATATGGCTACTATTCATTCATTCTCCCAAATGGAAGTTTCTTCCCATGGTAAACAGGTAAAATGGAACAGTGTCTCAGGTAGAGGGAACAGCATGTGCTAAGCCTCTGATCTGTCATATCCTCTGATGTGCTTTAGAAGATATCAAGGAGGCGAGTGGGCTTCCCCGGTGGGGCTAGTGGTAAAGAACCCAGCTGTGAATGTAGGAGACGTAAGAGGCGCAGGTTCCATCCCTGGGTCGGGAAGATCCCCTGGAGGAGGGCATGCCAACCCACTCCAGTGTTCTTGCCTGCAGAATCCCCAGGGAGAGAGGAGCCTGACGAGCTACAGTCCATGGGGTCAGAAACAGTTGGACACAACTGAAGCGGCTTAACACGCACAAATGCAGGCGAGGAGATGAGTAAAGTGGAGTGGGAGGAAGTTAGGCTGAACATACTAGGTTGGAGTCAGACTGGGGGGAACCTTGTTCCTGTGGGAGGAGTTTTATGCTCTGGATGGTGGGGGGGGGGGCAGATAGAAAAGCTGGGAATGGCATGGCCAGATACACATCTTAGAGAGAGTCCCAGGCAGCTGGGAGGAGACTAGATCCAAAGGAGCTGGAAAAGTGTAAGGAAACTAAACTTTGAAGACTAGTGTGTTGGCTCATATGGAAGAGACAAGGGTTCAATAATGTTGAAGTCTTTAGTTTCTTTTTCTTTTTTAATTTTTTTTTTTGATGTGGACCATTCTTAAATTCTTTATCCAGTTTGTTACAATATCATTTTATGGCCACCAGGCATGTAGAATCTTAGCTCCCTGACCAGGGATCAAACCCACATCCTCTGCATCAGAAGGTGAAGTCTTAGCCACTGGACCACCAGGGAAGTTCAGTTAAACAAAGACGTCTTGGACTTAAGACGTCCTTTACAAGGAAAGAAAAGCAATTCCTACTCTCATGATGTTACACAGAGTGGGGTAAGCAGGCAAAAACTAGAAATAGCTGTAATTCAAGACAGATAATCATCACAAAAGAATAAAAAGGACAGCATTCAGAAGGTCAGAAGGAAGAGGGAGCATGACGTCCCTCAGGTAGTAAATCAGAAAAGGACATGGGCTTATTGTTGGAATCCCTCCCCACCCCTCGTTGGACCGGACCGTGAGAAGCTCTCTTGGGCCAGGGCTGCATCTGCAGTTTTCTTGCCTGGCACAGAGAAGGGAATCTATAACTGTTTATTGGAAAAAAGTGACTATGAACTGAGGCTCATGTGAGAAGTTTCCTTGGAGCTGATGACTGTGTAGTAGTGTCAAAGAAGGAAGGATCAGTTCCAAGAAACCCAGTCAGGTCAGCGAACTGAGTTTGCAAATGCTGATGCTTTGCATAGCTTTGATCTTGCTCTCCTTGATCCCTAATTACAGAAAGCATATTGTTTTTACCTTGAAACAAATAAGCAAACAAAAAACCAAGGACAACAATTGGCTTTGCTCATCCATCACCTATATGGGGGCTCGGCATATGGGGTTAGGTTCAGTGGGGCTTGCTGTGCTGGGGGTGTGGGGGAAGAGCTATGTGAACTCCTCCTGATTCCCTGGTTTCAGCAGTTAAAATGACATAGCCCATTTGGCTCGGGAGGAAGGCCCTTCCATCAGCATGACCAGGGTATCACGGCACTGCATGTGCCACCTGGGAAGCCAGGCCCAGGCACAGATGTGAAGTCAGTGAGTTTTGGCTGACGATTTAAGAACCATATGTTGAGGTTTTTCTAGGAGAAAAAAATGTGGGTTTTACTGGAGTGAAATTTAATATACCATAGTTATGGATTCTGAGAGTTTGTGAAAGCCGTTCATGATAATAAAGCTTTTATTTTCTCTGGAGCAAATAATCCTTTGGTGTGATGCTTATTGTCTTTTCATTTTAGTTGTGGTTTAAGCCAAGACAAAATCCTCTGCCCCTAATGCTCCTTTAGTTACACTGATCCTGTCTCCTTTAAATTGCATTTTGTCTGAAATGGACTAGGTCACATGTAATAAATTCTGGCATTTTTAATGGAAATATTACAGCAAAAATAGTTAACAATCTGCTTTAATTTCAAAACTATTTTTCTCTTTCATACAGTAAGGCAGTATCTTGGTAAAATGTGCAAAATGCATTGGGATTTAATTATGATGACAATTTGTTCTGAAACAAGGTTGAACTGGGCTGTCCATATTCAAGATAAATGTGGTGAGGGGGGATGGTCGTGTGTTGGTGCTCCTGGATCATGAATGCCATGAAGACTACAGTGGAATTAGAAGCCCTGGCCATATTAGCTGCTGAAGGCCCCCATCAGTGGAAGGCTGGATGCTTCTGAGAGCACAGACAGAGCCTATACACGTGTGCTCAGCCATGTCTGACTCTTTGCAACCCAAGGACTGTAGCCCGCCAGGCTTCTTTGCCCATGGAATTTCCCAAGTAAGAGTACCTGCGTGGGTTGCCAGTTCCTACTCCAGGGGATCTCCCCAACCCAGGGACTGAACAGGTGTCTCTTGCATTTTCTGCATTGGCAGGTAAATTATTTGCCACTGGGCCACCTGGGAAGCCCAGAGCCTATACATTAACAAGAGGAAAAACTGGGAATCATTTCTTCCTGTCTCTCCATGAAATCAAATTCATTCTTTAATTTATGCTTGCAACACATATTTGAATCCCATTGTGCTGTGTGCTGGAGATATAAAGGTGAGCAAAACTAAGTGGAATTCTTACCTTAGGAAGATAATCAGACAGATAAGAGAAATACATTCATCAAAGAATGGCATAATGTATGTTCACGGTCAACTGAGCCTAGGACTTTGATGGAAGGGTCCCTGGTGCCAAGTGCGTGTGTGAGGGGGATATTTAGTGTGATCTGGGGCGGTGGTGGTAGTGGTCTTGGAAAGCCTTACCTGGGAAACCCCAGCAGAGCTGGAAACTCAGTGAGGTGGGGGGCACTGTGGGAATTATTATAGGCTGAAGGAAAAGTGTGCATAGACCCTTTAGGAGTGTTAGTGTGGTGGTCCTGAGGAACGAGGATGACTCAGTGTCACTCTGGAGCAGAGAGTGAAAGGGCCTGTGATGAGAACTTCCACAGGAAAGCCAGGTGGGGCCTTCTGAGTCACAGCTGCAGACCTAGTCTTACTTCCCACATTTATCAGGAAGCTAGATTGTGACAGCCAGAGCACGGCCTGGGTCAGATGTAAATTCAGCAGTGACTGCTCTCATTGCTCTGTGACTAACGGGACTGGCGTGCACAGAGAAGACCACATAGGATGCTTTTGTGGAGGCTGGCTGAGAGATGAAGGGGGTTTGCAACAATGGAGAGGCACTCTTACCTTGGGACCTGACTTAGCCTGACAGTGAGCAAACCAGATTCTAGGTTGTTCTTTACAGGCTGAGGATCCTGGAAGAGAGGGAAGAAATCACATATTTGGGAAACCTCAGGAGTAGGGGTGGTAGAGGTGAGCAATAGGAATTCAGGCTGTAAACTGGTAGAATGAAAATGGGGATGAAGTTGGGATGAAGAGGTTATGAGCAAGAAGCCAGTCAAACATGGTTTGCACCAAAGGCAAACAGCTTTGGGTGAGGATTTATCTTTCAACTCTCTTTATTGCAAGCCATGCTCGATGGGCATAGTGATCACAAAACACCAGTGTTTCTTGGAACTCAAAAAGAGCAATATGTTCTTAGCATATAGCAAGTTGCCTTGACGTGCTTAAAATGAGAGCCTTTTAGAGCAAAGGCTGTATTGAGGCCTCCGCTCAGCTAAGAAAGAGACGACCTCATGCTAGCGCTAGTGGTTCCTGGAGCTGTGCTGGGCCCCGGTGTGTNTTCTTAGCATATAGCAAGTTGCCTTGACGTGCTTAAAATGAGAGCCTTTTAGAGCAAAGGCTGTATTGAGGCCTCCGCTCAGCTAAGAAAGAGACGACCTCATGCTAGCGCTAGTGGTTCCTGGAGCTGTGCTGGGCCCCGGTGTGTGGCAGACCATCACACGCTGCGTTCGCCCACCACGCTGCTCCCAGCACTGGCTTCCCTCCTGACGGCCACGCGTCCTTGGACACATCACTAGCCTTTCTTAGTTGCCTCATAATGCAAATGGCAGAGACCTAGCTCTTGCAGTGTCTTTTACCTCTGGGGGATTTGAGTCAATGTTGCAAGAGTCCTTCATCCCCCAGAAGGCGTTGGATATGGCGTATTAGATAGGCTTGTGTATTCTTCTGACTCAACAAAGATTCGTTACTTAACATCCATTGTCATGATTTCAGGTTTTAATGAGGCCAGGAAGAGATTATTCCTTAATAACACACCACTCTTTGCCCTGAGAAAACCTTAAACTATTTGTGAAAACCCATTGCAGTCCCATAAAGACATCTTTCCTCCTCTCCTCTGGTTTATTTCAAGCAACAACATTTATTGAGCTCGTATAGTGTGCTTTCCATGATGCTCAAGGTTTTCTGCCTATAATTGTCAGACACCCTTGTCAGGCAAGGGTGATGTTCTGCATTATAAGAGAAGGAATCAGCTGCTCACTGAGGTTAACTTCCCCCAAGGTCATCCTGCAAAAAGAGCATAGCGGAATAGTACCAAACCTGAGATGGCTGATTCTATGGCCAGGCTTCCCACCCTCCCCCCAGATTAGTAAATAAGCTGGTTTTAGATGGCTCTCAGACAGTACAGGGAAAAAAATTAAATCACATGATGGGAATGTTGTTTCCTTTTCAGTTCTCTCTCAGACATCCTGATTAGTCAAGTAGAAAATGCATTTTCTGTTAAACTGGCTTTAACACGTGTTGAATATTTCCTAATCTCCCTTTTTAACAAAGAGAGCTGGTCTCAGGCTCAGCACCAGTGGCACTCAACAGTCTTTAGCAAGGATTTTAAAAAATTTTGATTTCAACTTTTACTTTTGGAATATCGTAATGGTTTTTCTCTTGGTGGTGATACACAGCTGCTTTTTCGGAAGAAAATTATGGGGAAAGTAATTAAATAAAAATCTTAAATAAATTATATTTCNCAACAGTCTTTAGCAAGGATTTTAAAAAATTTTGATTTCAACTTTTACTTTTGGAATATCGTAATGGTTTTTCTCTTGGTGGTGATACACAGCTGCTTTTTCGGAAGAAAATTATGGGGAAAGTAATTAAATAAAAATCTTAAATAAATTATATTTCAGGTGTATGGGTATAGTAATGATAAAAATCATGAGTAATAAAAATCCATCCGAATGAAACTGGGAATCACATCATTGATTCACAATGCCTCCCTGACTTCCAGAACGTGTGGGCCTTCAGATCGTCACCATGCTAAGTTCTGAATCTGCCCTTTTTTTTATTTGTTTCCCTGGGAAACATATAGAAGCAATTATAGGGAAAACTATCCCTGCCATTGGGCTTCCCTGGTGGCTCAGTTGTAAAGAATCTGCTTGCCATTGCAGGAGATGCAGGTTTGATCCCTGGGTTGGGAAGATCCTCTGGAGAAGGAAATAGCAACCCATTCCAGGATTCTTGCCTGGGAAATCCCATGGACACAGGAGCCCGGTGGGCTGCAGCTCATGGGGTCACAAAAGAGTCAGACTTGACTTAACAACTCAACAACAACAATCCCTGTCATTACAACCATGGAGACATCCTTCTTAAATTTAAATTTTATAACCCAAATTAACCCAAGCTAGTAATGAAGTCTTAAAACCTAAGAAAAATATGTAAGTTTATTGCAAAAGATAATATCCCATTTAAAACAGATTAGAAATTTACAAAACCTTACATTAGTACAGTCTTTAAGAAGGTGCTCTGTAGGTGAGCTGGTATTAAGTTCCAAGTATAGTGAGTACACATTTTCTTAACTACAGAGAAAGCAGCTACATAAACTCCTGCAACTTAAGCTGATGTATCAGTCTTTTTCCTTTCAATTTTATAAAAGTAACTTTTGCTAAATTAATTTCTCTCCATAAAACCAGACAACCTCAAGTACAGCATTTCTGTAAGAGATCATGGTAGAGGTTACATAATATTTTACAAAGAAGAAATTTTCACATGAGTATATGAGTATAGCGTTTTGGTATACATATAGTTTTTTTTTTTTTTTTTTTTAACACAGAAATGATCACTTTTGTTTAGCAGGGAGGTTTCACTGAATTGTTTCCCCCGTAACAAAATTTCAAATGTTCAGTTTTCAGAAGAGACAGAGTGTCCAGTTTCAGGTTGGTGGCCTGAGCAATGTTGTGTTGTGCTTTGGTATAGAAACATTGCAGCCTCGCTTGATTTTTCTCTCTAGGAAGGTCAACTTGTTCTGACCGCAATATCATTTAACTCAATCGAGGGTTTATGTGAGGCTCCAACTCAACATATGTGCATGACAGCGTACCCTTGTTAGTTATCTAAATGTTGGATTTTCCATTTTGTGTTCCCAGACATCTCTTCTTCATTACAGGCTAACTTTGGCAAGTGATCCTGGTCAGCTCTGAGTGGTTCTGCTCATCTGATGCTGGAATGTACACAGACCTTGTGAAACAAGTAGAGAAGGTGTCCCTATCTCCACTGGAGAATGGATAAACAGGCCCTGAAAATTTACACAGTCTGCTAGAAGTTGTTGGAATATTCTGCTCTGTTGCCTGGGCCTCTTAATTCTGAGAACAGGGTTATTTCCATTCCATTGTGCTGCCCAAGAACATAAATTAATTTGAAAATTAGTGTAAGCAAAGCAAATTAAGATGGAAGCTCTACGACAAGATAAAATTACATAAGAGATCCCCAGTGATTTAGCTTTATTGGATTAGCCTCTGTGCTGTTCTTTTCCGTTGTTGGGGCCAACCGCGAGTCGTTTGTGTGGATACAGATAGAGTCGTGGCTTTTAGCCAGTGGTGGCATATCTTACTGAAATGTGACTTCTTAAGTATGACAAGTATATCTGTCTTAATTCTAACTTCATGTTAAGCATTCCAGTCTCATTTTGTGGGTTTAAACATTACGCTAGAAACAGAACAAGAACATCTTGAATGACATTCCCAGATTTAAATAGTGCAAGCCGAGATTCCGTGCCAAATTTCCCTCTCACTCTCACTGAAATAGCTTTGTGCACTGCAGCGCAGTGACAGGGAAGGTGAAACTGTCGGAGTGGTTTGCTCAATTAGCCTCAATTTGCAGTGGGGAATGTACACCCCACGTTCGCACAGAGTGCTTCACTCTGCAAAGACTCTAACGCAGACACTCAGTCTTTAGCAAAGGGGATTATGAAATGCCTTCTTCACTAAATGTTCACTGAGTTTACCATCTCTTTTCTGGGCAGCCTCAATCCAACCACAGGCTGGTAGAGAGCTTAATAAGAAGGAATAGGAGTGCTGCCAACCCACCCCTCATCCCCAAGAGTATATAGCAATTACTTAATTATATTATTTCAGGAGTCTGCTCAGCCGTGCAAGTTTGACTAGACCTACATGTATGGGGGTCTTATCAAAAGAATGAGCCAGACTTTAAAGGAATTCAGACTTTGGGACGGAAAGGCGTTTAATACTAAGATGGAAAAAATCTGTCCTCAGCCCCAGTCCTGCTTCTTCATTCAGGTGACCATGGTCTGGTCACCAGGAAGGGACAGTATGTAGATTAATAGACTGTGAACTTATCTGAAAGGCTGCAAGGATGGACGGGCAAGTACCAGTGCTGTGTTTTATCTTAGTCTTATTTATGTTTCTAGTACGATGAAATGGACAGACAGACTGCTGGATTTCATGATCTTAAATGTTACAGGGAAATTAGTTATGAAATCTTAAAGTTCAGGCCCAAACCAGACCCCATCCATCTGCCAAGCAGTCTCAGGCCCCAGGCTGAGAAGCAGGGTGATTTAAGGTACACCCTGCAGGATGGTCATACTCACAGGTGCCTTCTACCCTGTGGTGTCCTTACTCTGCTACAGACTCTAAGGTACACACAGCATGAGATGACAAACCCGAGCTTTGGAATCAAAGGGCTATTCAAAAGTGGAAACGACCCACCCTACCAGGTGACCTTGCATTGTTGTGCCCTGCCCACTTCTGTTGTACTCACAAGTGCCAGTATTTTAGAAAACTGCCAGTTTAGATATGTGATTTTTTTTTTCTGGGTATCTGCTTAGAACCCTCCTCTGTCTCACTGTTCTGCACCACATTTTTATTTCTTTTCTTTGGGATGATAAACCCAGGATGAGCAAGAAGTGCTGAGCATCACTGAGATGTAGGGAAGTGCAATGGGGGTTTTGCCCTTGGTGGGACTCTAGATTTGAACACTAGGATGTATGACAGGAAGCTAGGCAGGTGCTGACTCAGGCCCATGAAATCCTCAGCCAGCAGGGCACGCACTCAGGTGACACTGTCGTCAGGTGTCCAGCAGCAGCTAAACCATCCAGAAGTCATTCAGGTTTTGCAGGTCAAGTGGCTGATAGCCTGGGGCCTTCGCTAGGAAGTAGAGAAAGCCTGAGGGCAATGGTTCCCCACCTTGGGGAGGGCAGAGGGCATGGTCCCCAGGAGCTCAGATCCACCAGAAGCACTTCTTCTTCACCTTCTTGGTTTTCCGCCTTAAGTCCTGTTTCTCGGGAACTGGAGGCTCTGCTGGGGACTTCGGCGGGGGAGAGGCCTCCTCAGCTAGCTCCGCTTCCTCCAGACCCTGTAGAACTTCGTGGAACCTGCCTTCTTGCTGCCGGAAATCATATTCTACACTGAAAAACATGGCGAGGAAGGAAGGAAAGTAAATTCAAATCGGCACATACTGATTGAATGTCACCAAGTGTCCAAAAGACAGAGAAGAGCCTGGGCTTTGGGATCAAGTCCCAAATGCTTTGGTGCCTGCTGGCTGTGTGACTTGGGGGAACTGTGCAGTCTCTCTGAATCTCCAGTTTCTCATTGATGGGATTGGCATGTGTAATACCTTCCTTGTAGGGATGTTTCTAAGTTTAAATGAAGCACATAACATGGCAGCCTAATAGTAGATGGCCAGTTAAAGTTCTTCCAACCTCTCTCTGACATTTATTTAATGCTCTCGATTGTTCATTATTTTTACATACACTTTATCCATAAAACTGCCTCGTAATACAACGTACAAGTAATACAGAGAAATATGTGATAAAACTAACAACTCAGTTTCCTTACCCATAAAATGGATCTAATAATGGCCCCTGTCTCAAAGGCTTTTTTTTTTTTNAACAGATATTCACAGATACTTGAGACCACTGCAGATGGCCTGCTATCCTCTTTGAGAACACCATTTATGTCTTGTATCATAAACACAAACCCTAACTATGCCCTTGGCCGAGGAGAACTCAGCCATACAACATTCCACTGAGCCCTGATAACCCTCCAGCAGGCCTGGCCTCTGAAGGCAGCGTGCCACGGAATCTGACCAACAGGCAGAGAGGACTAAGTTCCAATCTTGAGATTGCCATTTATTAGTTTCAGAATAGTTGTTCAAGTGCCTCTCTCACTCTCAGTCTCCGTTGTCTAACATGAATAACGTGCAACTCCCTGAACCTCAGTTACCTCACCTTTAAAATGGGAGTATTTGTGTCTATTTCATCTGGTGGTTGGGATCAGATATGAAAACGAAAGCATTTATACCAGTAATTGGTGCATATGTGCATGGTAAGTCACTTCAGCCGTGTCTGACATTTTGCAACTCTATGGACTGTAGCCCACCAGGCTCCTCTGTCCTTGGGATTCTCCAGGCAAGAATACTGGAGTGGGTTGCCATGCCCTCCTCTGGGAAATCTTCCTGACCCAAGGATCAAACCCACATCTTTTATGTCTTCTGCTTTGGCAGGCAGGTTCTTTACCACTAGTGCCACTGGCAAGCCCCAGTAAATGGCAGCTCTCATTTCTTTTCCCTAATTTTCATCCCAACAGATCCTTGTCTTCCCTTAGCTGTCAGAGTTGTAAAAATCATCAAAGTCAAATAAACCAACCTCCAATTAGATGTGAGTCGTTTATGAATTATGGGGATTTAATCCCGGTGCATTAGTTTCCTACTGCTGCTGAAATGAGTTACCACAAGTTTAGTGGGTTTCAGTGCAGTTCACTGCAGTCACTCAGGCACGTCCGACTCTTTGCGACCCCATGCATCACAGCATGCCAGGCCTCCCTGTCCATCACCAGCTCCCGGAGTTCACCGAAACTCATGTGCATTGACTCGGTGAGGCCATCCAGCCATCTCATCCTCTGTCGTCCCCTTCTCCTCCTGCCCTCAATCCCTCCCAGCATCAGGGTCTTATCCAGTGTGTCAACTCTTCACATGGGGTGGCCAAAGTATTAAAAAAAAAACACGAATTTTACTCTTAGAGAGCCAGAGGTCAGAGGTCCTCCAGAACTGTAAACGAAGGTGTCAGCAGAACTGTGTTCCTTCTGGCGTTTCCAGGAGAGAAGGCGTCCCCTGCCTTTCCCAGCCTGTGGAGGCTGCCCACCTTCTTTAACTTGTGGCCACGTCACTCCTACCACTGCCTCTGTTGTCTCGTCTCCTTCTCTGACCCTCCCTCTCCTGCCCTCATCTCTCCCTTGTAAGGGTCCATATGATTACATTAGGCTCACCTGGACCCTCAGGCTACTCATCCTGTCCTCTAAGATCCTTAATCACGCCTGCAGTGCCCCTTTTACCAGGTCAGGGGATGTATTCACAGGGTCCAGGAAATAGAATGGAGGCATCATTCTATCTACTACGCTGGGTTTTGATGTTTTACTAAGGAAACTTGCAGACCTAGTGCCTTAGTTCCCTCTTCCAAAGAGATCACTGGTGTGGTTCAGACACTGTAGAAGGGAGGCGGGATGGCCTGGATGGAGTGTTCAGTTTTCCACAAATCAGACTTTGCTTTCCTACCGTAGTCGGTACAGAGTGTTGGAAGTCGGGCAAGAGTGTTGGAAGTCCGTGATCCACAAGGATCTCAGTGTCTTGTGAATTTCAACGAGGTCTCTGCGTCATCACAGGAAGCCTTGATTAGGTTCCATCTTGTAGTGTTCTAGGTATTTGAAAATTGGAAACCCATGGACTACAGTCATTGTTTGATTCAGTTCCAAGAGATCTATTGAAGACAGGCTGCACAGAAGCCTTCCTTCCCTAATAAAATTATTTGATTAATTAAGACCTTCTGTTTCCCCACCCAAGGGTAGGGACACACAAAAGTTGTCACACTGATTTGACTTTGGTTGTTTAGGCGGTCAGTCATGTCCAACTCTTTGTGACCCCATGGACAGTGGCCCTCCAAGCTCCTCTGTCCATGGGATTCTCCAGGCAAGAATACTGGAGTGGGTTGCCATGCCCTCCTCCAGGGGATCTTCCTGACGCAGGGACTGAACCTGCGTCTCTCACATCTCCTGCATTGGCAGGCAGATTCTTTACCACTAGTGCCACCTGGGAAGCTCACCTTGACTTTAGGACCACATAAATAGCTGTCTCAAGCCTGCCCCTGCTTTTCATCCTCCACCCCACCCCAGTCAGTATAGCTAGTCCCTTCTTTGAGGGTTCTACTGATCACTGACTGTGTATTAGACACTGGCCATGACTTTGAGACACTGGTCTCCTGCTAAAGGAAAGAAACTCATAAACACTGTGTTGCAATGTCATATGAGAAATGGTATAGAAGTGGAATGTGCTTGCCAAGGGGCTCTTTCTTGGGAAGGAGTGGAATGTATATGGTGAACTTGACAGTTTGAGATACATTTGAGATATCAAGATGGAAAGATTCATAGGTAGTTTATATGTATATATATAAAGAGAGAGCACTCAGAAAAGGGAAGCTAGAGGAAGGTGATGTCACTCACTGATACTAAAATCCGTGAGTGCCGCTGAAGCCGTGAACAGAGGCTGAGGACGAGAAGAGCAGACAGGCTGTCCAGGACGACCCCTGAACAAACGAGAGCTCTTCGTCATCTTCTCCCCTCTAGCACCTTTCACATCTTAGGTGGCCAGTCTCTCCCTTTGTCCATTCAGAATGGTTTCGTTTGCTGCCTGATCTTTATTTCCATTTCCTAAGAAACACACCTGGATGATAGGAGACATTTTTTTCTTTCTGAGCAAAACTTCCAATTCTTTTCCCTTAAAACATTTGAGGCATTTTAAGCTAAACCAGGTAGACATTTTCCTGGGAGCTACGTCCATAAAATAAATTCATGATCAGTGTAGTCAAAGGCCTCCAAAGAGGCTCCGTGATTATTTTTTGAGCGACTGTGAAGATAAAGTGCAGGAAGATATGGCTGGAGGAGAAAAAACTGGGCTGAGAGCAGGAGGAGGGATGTGGTTTGGACAGAGCTCGTGACCTTGAGAGGAGGAAAGGAAGAGGACTCCTTAGGGCACTGTTTTCCCAATTGTAACTGCTGCTTATCACCTGCAGGGTTTGGGTGAAACTCCCCACACCACTTGCACAATTATGCACTTAATTTTTTCTCTTTAAATCAATTCACTTTTTATACATGTATACAAAGCAGGCAATATATTTTTTGAAACTGGAGACCTGCATAACAGTGAATATATAGGAGGATTAGTTTTGAAAGTTAAAAGCTTCCATAAAGAATTAGAAATGATTACATTTTGGTTGGGAACTGTTGCTTGCCCATGGCTATGGACTTGAAACATGCTCACTGTTAGCAAAGAACTGTGATAAGTAAGTGTTAGACAGGTTTTGAAGACATGCTAGCACCAAGCTCAGATTTTTCCCTCTAGGTAAATCAGAAGAATTGAAATCAATTTGAAAAGAGAACAACCTTCTCACTAAGTAATTCCATGCTATTTAACTTTGAGTACCACAGGAGGCATTCAGAAACCCTCTCAGTAACTTGTCCTAGGAGTAATGCTAAGGAGAGGTGAGGAGAGTGTTTGGGAACTAAACAGCCTGGAACCAGCTTGAGTCATAGATCCAGTTCCCACCCCCTTCCCTTGGGTCCCAGAGCAGTCAGAGCTCCAAGGAGTTTACTCTTCCTGGTGTATGGACGGTCCCGAAGGGCATGCATGACATCTCTGTGTGTCCATCTTGGTGCTGTGCTCCTTGGGAAGGGAGGGTCTATCACTGTGCAACTCAGAAAGAAGAAAGCCAGTGAGGCTTTGAGGAGCAGCGGGCAGAAGACGCCTTTTGAAGCTGAGAGAATGATTCGGATGGAACCCTTGACCCCACTTGTCTTGATGGAAGCAAGTAGCATAGCCATAGCCTTCAGCTGATGCAGCCACTTAGAAAACCGTATGGATTGCTAACTTAGTTACAACATCTCCAGGGAAGAAGACCCGGCAGGCAGTCCATGACTCGCCCACGTGCTTTATGTGTAGTGACATGCACTGGGCGTCCATCCGTCATCAGAGAGAGAGCCTGCGGCCGCGCAGGGCCTGAGGATGACTGTTTCACATCACTTATTTATTAGTTTGCACGATCTGACTGTCCAGGACACAACACAGGGTTTGAAGTCATTTCAAATGTTAAAAAAGAAAAACAAAATGACAACTCTCATCTTCCCTCTGTTACTATGACGGGGATGTTGTACTGATCTCTTTGCTTTCATCAGACTAATTGCCTGTTCCTTCACAATGGCTTAGACACAACGATATAGAAACTGGGAGAGCAGTCTGGCTTTGAATGGTAATGAGGGCTAGATATACGCAGTGGCATCTCTTCTTGGCAAACTGGAAAGGGATGTGTAGATGAAGGTTTGCCAAGCCATTCAGGGGTGAATTTAGACTGTTTGCTTGGGACATTTGAAGTACGTACTAGAAAAATGTAAATATTCTCCTACTGGTTGGAAGGTTATAGTTTAGGCAAATATTACCACTTTTAATTCAACCTAGAACACCAGAATGTCAGAACTGAAAGAGACCATCAGGACCATCTAATCAAAGGCCTCCATTTTTGAGATAAGGAAACTCAGAGGTCAGAAAGATTTGCCCAAGGCCAGGGCATGAAACTCACAGAAGATGGAAAAATGATCGTTTGTCCCTTTAACTTACAGAAGCTAAATGGAAGGTCATCTTAAGATAATAGGAAATATATCATTTGGCTGCTGGGAAAAAGAGACTTTTCAAAAAAATGAGAATGGCATTGAAACATGTATAATATCATATATGAAACGAATCACCAGTCCAGGTTCAATGCAGGATACTGGATGCTTGGGGCTGGTACACTGAGACGACGCAGAGGGATGCTACAGGGAGGGAGGAGGGAGGGGGGTTCAGGATGGGGAACACGTGTATACTTGTGGCGGATTCATGTTGATGTGTGGCAAAACCAATACAGTATTGTGAAGTAATTAACCTCCAACTAAAATAAATTTATATTTTTAAAATATCTGTATATATTTTTTGTCTAGGAGGAAAACGATTTTGTCCTCCCTGAATCTAGACATTTAATGAGTTTTGTCCTCCTGGTGATAGGAAATTTGCGGGGATATTAAAAAAAAAAAAAGAAGGAACAAAGGTAAACAATTGATGAGACTCCTTAGTTACTCTTTCCAATGCCCAAGCCTTTTCCAGAGCTCCCTTTTAAGAGGAGATATTTGACACTAAGGTAAAGGGCATATTTTTGTGAGTGATCCTGAAGCTCCTGGTGTTTGATGAAAACACTTTGTGGTCCTGCGACTTTTAGGTTTAAAGAATTGACAGTTCAGAAAATGTCCAAGACCTCACCTGAGGTAGGAGCCTCTGACTTCCTGGTGCCCATCCCTTGNCTTTTCCAGAGCTCCCTTTTAAGAGGAGATATTTGACACTAAGGTAAAGGGCATATTTTTGTGAGTGATCTTGAAGCTCCTGGTGTTTGATGAAAACACTTTGTGGTCCTGCGACTTTTAGGTTTAAAGAAGTGACAGTTCAGTGAGAAAATGTCCAAGACCTCACCTGAGGTAGGAGCCTCTGACTTCCTGGTGCCCATCCCTTGCTAGGGTGAAATCTCAGGATTCTACTGGAGAGAGTGAGACATTAAACAAACACAGGCAACCCAGTCGGGCTTCAGTTTGCTCAGACCCTAGCTGCCTTTCTCATCAAGAGAGAAAAGTAATAGAGAAAATGACACTATACCCTTTTGTCAAACAGAATTAGAAGCCATCACCTGAAAGGACTGCCTTTGACCACTTTTCCACTGTGCCACTGATCGACCCAGTAACAACAGGAATAAGCACCTAGATTTGTACAGAAGTTTACTGTTATAACCTGGAGAAGGAAATGACACCCCACTCCAGTATTCCTGCCTGGAAAATCCCATGGACAGAGGAGCCTGGTAGGCTACAGTCCATGGGGTCGGAAAGAGTCAGACAACTGAGCGACCTCACTTTCACTTTACTGTTGTAAAAGGCATTCATGCGTATTTTCTCATTTATTCCTTATGGCAGCTCTCGAGAGGAATAATTGTTCCCACTCTGCAGATGAGGAAACTGAACCACACATGTCAGCAGATGTAGTTTTGGGGATTCTGACTCCTAGTTTAGGGCTCCTACCACTGTATGACGTTTCCCTTCTATTTCTTCTAAAAGTTCACTCTAATGCAGCAACCATACTTCTTGCTGGAAAGAAGCAGTGTACTTAGAACTGAATATACAGTGCTTATCACAGTTCTTGACATATTGTAATTGCTTGGCATGTGGTAGTTACTGTGGGGGGTGGGGTAGGATGTGCGGTACAACCATCAGGATCATAAATAGGGCTGGGTATCAGAAAGATACGGATCTGAGTCCTGAGTCTCTGAATATTTGATTTGAGATCCCCTTCAGCTCTCTGAAAATGCTATATGTGAGTGGGGCCAAGTGACTAAACTTCCCTGAGGACATGACCACCGACTTTAAGAGGTGTACTGTGAAATGAGGTACGGAGGGACATGCAGAGCTTAGCAAGGTGCCTGTGCTTAGTATTCGGGAAGGGGGAGGGTGATGATCTCAAAAGGATTTGCTCATACACCTTATTGTGAGGAAACAAAACAGTGCCCTCTTTGAAACCAGATGTTAACATTTCGTAGTTAAACAACCTTGTTTTCTTTTTTTGTCTTATGTATCCAAAGGCCTTCTGTCTTTGCCCCTCTCTTGACTTTCTGCATCTAANAAGCCTACAGCCCAGTGAAACCCAGTTTCGGTCCAAACTAAGGGAGACCATTGCTTATAATTTGGGGAAATGATAGAATTCCAAACATTTTGGAGACATTTTACTAATGGAAGGCAAGGGTCTCTCTCTGCCCCTATCCTCCCAAATGACTTTACCCTGCCCCTGCTCCCCCAAATCCACCTTACCCTTCTGTGAGATGTGTATAAGAGACAGGCTCTACAGAGCAGGTCTCAGCTGTGGCCAGATACCTGTATATGATGCATGCCGTGTTCTGGCAGGTGCTGCAGTTGTTGAGATCTTGGCCAGTTCGATAAAAGTTGCGCCTGCAAAATAGAGCATTTGCTAGATAAATCTACAGGCAAACGCCCTCTGGGAGGCACACATTCTACAGACTCATTTCCTGCAGCACAGCATTGTCCTTCTCTTGATTTCCAAGGTCTGAATTTTCATGATCATTGCAAACAAAGAAGCAAGAAATCCATATTAATAGGGTCTCATGTTTCTAGAATGCTTTATAGAGGTTTAAACACTTTGCAATCTNGTTCTGAAGCTCTGGGATGTCTGACTTGATGGGGTTCTTTGCCGTCTGCTCCTGGCACACAGGGGCAGACCCTGACTCACTGTTAGTTTGGAGGGACTGCAGATCCTGGTAATTGTTACTCAATGAAGAACAGTCTGAAGCGCCCCCTGGTTGGGGTGGCTGACTCTGGGAGCCAGGTGGAGGGGAGCTGTGAGTCCGTGGATGTGAGGGAGCACACCTTTCCTTTGACCTAGATGACGGAGGGCCAAGGTCTTTGTCATCAGAGTTATCTTTGGGCAAAAGCAATTCGGGTTGTGGGTTCCCTGTGCCAGGCGTGTGATTGGCTTTACTGGGCGCATTTAAGCAGGAGGGGATTCTTTCTGAGTCTGGTGGCAGCTCTCTTCTTCCATCACTTGGACGCCTGTCAACCAAAGCGGGTATGGCGTTGCTAATCTCAGCAGACCGATCTGGGCTCAAAGCGGACTCCCTTCCTGCCCAGGTAGGACTCTGGTAAATATCATCTGGTACCTGAATGGCAGCTGTTACTTTCTCCAAGGCTCTCCATGTCCCAGCTTCAAAGCAGAGGCTCACAGGCCCATTGCTTTGCACCTTGGACATTCTAGGGAGAAACGGGCGGGAGGCCTTGACCCTCCGAGGCCCATCCTCAAGATGCTGAGCCAGCCGTAAGTAGGCAAGTTCAGAGGACACAATGTCCTGCTCAGAGAGATTGCCATTCACCTGGATGGCACTTTGGGATGCTGTCGGCATTTCCACCAGGGACTTGCTAGCTGTGAGTCTCTTCCTTTTGAAAACCGGGAAATGCTTCCTGAGACTGGGGGACGTTTGGATTGCGATGTTCCGAAAGCTCCCTGCCTTCTGGGACCTGGGAAAGGAGAGCGAGTAGGTGGGGAGGTGATGGTGCCTGGAGGCCTGAGTCTTGCCCATTACAGCCGGGTCCTCGGACGTCTGGACATCCACCTCAGCTAGACCAGGCGGAGACTTACTGGTGCCATCCTCCTTGAATCGGACCTGCTGAGATTTGCTCCTGCGGTGGTGAGGTTGCTTCACCAGCTCCACAGACTCTAGACTGTTACGTTTCAGAAGCACAGGCCTCACTTTCATACTTTGCTGGGCCATTGAGCCTCAGTTGAAAGGGTTAGGACCATACGCTTCTCCTGGGCACATTTCCTTAGGTCTTTGGAGCAGCGTCGAATGACAGCATCTCAGACACAGAGATCTGCCTCTGAGTACGGGCAGCTCTGTTGGCCATTCCCAGCCAGTAGGTTTTCCTTAGAGGGGAGAGGGCTCTCCATAAGGCTTCCCCTGCAGTTAAAATATTATTCCATCTCAGTGGTAGTAACCACTTAGATAAACAAGGAGTTAGGCTAATGATTAAACCTCTGAACTACCATGAGAGCTGGTGGGCTGTTTATCAGAGGAGGTTGGCTGGCAGTTCTGATCCTGGAAGAAGCTTGCAGTCTTGAACAAAAAGACAACGAAAGTCCCATTTAGAGGAGAGCGCCAGACTCCTAGTGTGTGAATTCCAAAAGAAACCTGCTACGTCCGGAACATACGGCTTCCCTTCCGGGAGCACCAATTCCAAGTGTAAAACTACAGGAGCCTTAAAAACATCTTCTTTCCATCACATGTAAACAGGTGGAGATATAAAGGACCCAGGGCTTGGCTTCTTTCCTGGTACACGATGCTCCTAATGGAACATCCCCATTTATGTCAATCAGAGGTTCCTCCTTTGAGGCCATTGTTTTCTTTCATGCTGTCTCCCTTCTCTTCAGTGAGCGAAACTTATCTCCCTAAATAGCCTCACAGAACCCAGTGGGGTGTGACGTGGACATCCAGGGGGCATTCAGAGGGCAGAGGCCCTGCTGTGGCGTCTTGGCTGAAGTTCACATGTGGGAAAAGTGGACCACATTAGCAGCCTCTGGGTATTTGAGCCCAAAACTTTGTTCACTTGGGGTTGGGGTCAGGGACCTGGCAGTCTTCATCAGCACGCAAGAGAGTCTGAAAAGGAAGAGACAACAGATGCAGCTGAGAACACCGTTCCTGTGGGCCTGGGTTTCTCTCCAAACTCCAGTCTCCCAGCTGAGGGCTTCTGAGTAGGTGGTCTAGAGTAAGTCAACTTGCTGCCTTTGTGTCTGTTCCCCTAGTGAGCCAGGCACCTGTGGCTGCCAGGCTTTGAAGTAAAATGCCTGTCTGCCTGGATTACCTCCTCCTTTCATTCCCAGGCACTCACCCAGCCAACTCCTAGTCATCCATGAAACTCCTGCTTAAATGTCTTTCAAATGACTCCTCCCTCACACATACCCCTGGTGCTAGATCATATCAGAATCTCCCTTAGATTCAATATCTTTGTACCACATTCTTTAAAACACAAATTTTATTATCCCTAAATAATCACTTGTCTATGTATTTATTTAATGTTCATCTCCCCCACTACCCTGTAAGCTCCAGAGTGTCAGGAGCTGAAGCCTCTTTTTTTTTTTTAAAACCACTAGATGTTTCTAGCCCTCCTTCAGGCTCACTGTGAGTGCTTAACGAGTATTTACTCAGAGAGGATGGCTGAATACAGCTGAGAAGAGCCTGGGAATGGGGATGGGGATCCTAGGGTATTCTGCTAGGCAATCAGATAGTGACTTCTCTCTGCTAGGACTGAAACACTTGCTAGAGAACAAGATTTTCACCTAGGTTTTTCATTTTTAATTGCTTTCTAGGAGATTAATGTGCATAAAATTCTCCATGGAAAGTGTACCTTGTAATAATAAGAGTTACCATTTTTTTTACTGTGCTGTGGGTTTTACTTGCATTTCATTACGACCCTTGTTTATCAAGTACTCACTAATGCACCAGGTGCTGTTCTAAGCACTTTCAAAGCCGTAGCTCATTCATTCCCTACCCTACAGAGGTGGATATTCTTGTAATCCCCATTTTACAGTTTGAATATGCTGGGGCCCAAGGACACACAGCTTACGACAGAGCCAAAGTCTGAACTTAAATTGTCTGCCACCAGAGACCGTGCTGTGAAATTCTGACTCTACTGCTTTCCCAATACTGCGTTGTCTCATTAATCCTTAGAACAAAACTATGAGGTTTTATGATCCACTGCGGACTGATGAGGAAACTGAGGCTCAGAGATACTAAGTTCCAGTGGAGGAGCTGAGAGATGAACCCAGGAGTCTGTGATTCCAGAGTCCGGGTTCTTACCCGTAAAGTGATGACTTTGCCCTCTTGGGATCTTCGTGGTATTCTGGGTGGCGATCTGAATACAGAGATTGAAGACCTGTGCAGGTCTTCGAGAGAGGGGACTGTGCCCTGGCCTGTCCAGGGCAAGTGAATCTGTTTGCTTCAAGTATGAGGTGAAATGAGGCAAGTGTGACGCCTTTGTGTGTTGAACGAAGGATTTTAAAAGACTGTGAGAGTGATAAAATAGTCCATCCGTATTTGGGTGTCTTTGAGGGAATATTCCGTCTGTGGCACTCAGCCTTATCATAAAGATCGAAACCTCTGGCTTCTCTAAGCATGGGTGCTTTGCTCCCAAGATGTTCTCCACTTGCTGCTGGGGACACCCATTTTGTGGGTGCAGCTTAAGCCTTGATTCTCAGTGTTCTGCTCTTCCCAGGAATTACCAGATGATGCCGATAGCGATTTTGGCTTTCCCAGATCCCAGCTACCTTAAGAGGGCCAGCTAACCGAGTGAAGCTGGTGCAGGTGGTGGCAGGTCCTGAAAGAGGAAAGGGTTCATCTAATGCTAACAAATTGTCAACCTGTAATGAGTTTCTAGAATTACTCCTCACATTCTGGGCTCAAACCCTTGTCCCCTCCTGGCTGAAGGATTTGGGACAGTATTTATTCTCTCCTAACCTTGTGGTTTTCATCTGTAAAGTGGAGTTGACAGAGCATAGACACTGCATTTATGTGGGTCTGATGGGAGAAGTAATGAGACCGCGCATGCAAAGTCCTCATTCCAGAGCTCAGGTCACAGATCACTTAGGCTACAATTTTCTGAAGCTGGTTTTCATAAGGGCTAGTATCTACTGAACTTTGGCTACGTGCCAGGCATTGTCATAGGTGTCCATTTATTTTTGTCCTTAATAATTTTCATGACAGTCTTAGAGGCAGACACTGTCAGTCATGCCTTTTGTAAATGAGGAAACTGAGGCACAGAAGGTTAAGTAATTTGTCCCAAGTCGTTTACCCCTGTGAACCCAAGGACTGACCCTGGAGCGTCAGCTCCTAACCACTGGGACTTCCTGCCTTCTCCAGAACTAGGAAAGGACTAATCTTGTTAGGCTGTCAGGCAGGTCTCAAAGTCCTTTCACATTTTCCTTCTGAAAGTCAGCCACTATTCTGGTTTTCACCTTGCTTTTCCTCTAAGAAATGTATATGTCTCTGCCATGCTTTTAATCTTTGAAAACAGTTTTCTATTTTTAAAGCATTACAGGTTCATTGCAAAACATCAAATAGTGTAGATAAAAAAAGAAAGGAAAAAAAAAATCACCTGATATCTCAGTATCAGAAAGAGCCACTATGTGCCAATGGTTTAGTGAAGTGCATTCTAGGCACTTTGCTGTGCAGCCTCTGCAGTCATAGCAGGCACACTGTATACATGCAGATTTATAGGAAGCCTTTTTTTTTTTTTTCCAGTAAACAACATGGAGAAATTTCCACATTATGGCACATAGATTCACACCGTCATTTAAGTAGGCTAATAGCACTCTGTTGTCTAGTTATAGCATGATCTATTCAAATAATATCCTTTTGTGGATATTTAGGTTGTTTCTAAATATTTGATATTATTAATAGTCCTATAAATAACATTTTTCTCTCTGTGAACTTTGGAGCACTTGTCTAATTATTTTCTTGGAATAAATCTGTGAAAGAAGAGTTCGTGGATTAAAGGCATTTTACATTTCATTGATAGTACCTCTTTTGTTTCCAGAAAGTTCTACCAATGGGCAGCCCTCCTATTGGCTGCATGAGAAAGCCTTTTCACCAGAGCCTCTTTGTCACTGTTTGGTCAGTTTCTGGTGATGTTTTTCATCATTACTAATAAAACAGGAGAGAAACTGTGTCTCATTCTCACTATGGTACTTATTCAGGATGGGAGTTTTCTATGTGCTTCTTTGTTTTATACTACATTTCGTACAGGTAAAGAATGAAAAACTGAAAGTGACAATGTGAACAATTAAGCTTTCACAAGAGTGAAAACTCTTGTGTCCTAGACATGACCTAGGAAGCTAAGCAAATATAAACATTTCCACCTTTAAAAAAAAAAAAACTGCATATTTACATTGGAGAAGGAAATGGCAACCACTCCAATATTCTTGCCTGGGAAATCCCATGGACAGAGAGGCCTGGCAGGCTACAGTTCATGGGGTTGTGCAGCATTGGACACGACTAAGCTACTTAGCATCTTTTGCCTGCCATGCGCACCATGACCTCTGCACAGACGTGTCTCAAGGAGGAGAGCTGGCTAAAGGGAAAGGCCTTCTGTAGCCCTCAAGTCTTAGGCTCTAGCTTGTCCTTAATTGATAGGGAGTTGCCTGGGCCTTGGCAGTTAGGGCTTACTGGATATCCTGGTCAAGGTCCAGAATTGTTCCCTAAGGTGTCTGGGGGTCATTGCAGATCTTTTCAGTGCTTCATTCTCTCTTTTGATTATTGACTTACTGACACAAGCCATATCAGATGTTCCTCATGAAATTGGTGTCAGTACAGAGACACTTAGTCCTATCTCCGTAGATCTTCAATTTTAGACTTTGTCTGAAATAGACTCCCAGGTCTCTTCTCTGGCATGTATTTAGGCTATACAGCGAAGGCTTAGGTACATAAGTTTCATTCTGATTGATTTTGACTAGAATCTTCTGCTTTCTGACTGTTGATCTGAAATAAGTGATTGGCCTTCATGACACCGCATAGAGTGGTTGTGAGGATTACCTGAGATACTCCATATAAAATGATCAGTTGTTAGCTTTTAACACAGAAACCAACTGGAGACTCTGATCTCATATAAGTAATGTGGGCCCAAGCACTTTCTTGTGGGAGAGTAAACTGTAGGTGAATTTATAAGAGAGAATACACAAGGATGGCGTTCCCAGGAATTCTGTCCATCTCTCTGTACCAACTTTATATTTCATATGTCTCCCTGTGCAGTTATTATCTGATGACATTCAGTCTCCCCAACTAGACTACTAAGGAAAGTGGTCACAGTCCACTTGAACTCCTACCTCCAGTTTGACAGAGAACACGTGCTAAGTAAATCCTTGTCAAAGGAATGACTATAACCCCACATTGGTTTCATTTGCCTTAACTTCTATGGCAGATGATACTTTTGTCATTAGTACAGGCGGTGCTAGAGGTAAAGAACCCACCTGCCAATGCAGAAGACCTGAGAACCGTGGGTTTGCTCCCTGGGTGGGGAAGATCTCCTGGAGGAGAGCACGGCAGCCCATTTCAGTTTTCTTGCTTGGAGAATCCCATGGAAAGAGGAGCCTGAAGGGCTACAGTCCACAGTGTTGCACAGAGTCAGATGTGGATGAAGTGACTTAGCATGCACACGTGGAAGAAATATTTGTGTAACTAATTAAGAGCAAATGACTCGCTTCCTTTTTTTTTCAGTGGTGTGTCATCAATGATATATTTTCAGTAGTTTTCTGTGATGAATAAACTATGCCCCTTAGTAGATTATGCTGGCTCTGTTTATGACTCACATTCAATTCGGTTAAACTTTATTGAGAATCTGTTATGATCTTGACACTGTGCTAAACACCGTGGAGATTATAAAGAAGAATAAGGCCTAAGCTCCATCATAGCACTAAGAAGGGAGCTGGTAATGCCGTGTTACATGGAATCAGTCCCTGGGAAGTGGTACAGACGGGGTTGACTCAGAGGAGGACGCTTGATTCATTTCGGGTACTCAAATGCTGCTGTATCAGGGTACTCCAAAGGTGCTTTATGTTTCAGATGGAGTTTGGACTTTGTCCTTTGTTCCAGGAGTCAGCGGGTTTTTGTTTTTTTTTTTCCATAAAAGGCCAGATAGTAAATATTTTTAGCTTCACCAGCCATAAGCTTTCTGCTGCAACTATTCAAACTCTGCCATTGTGGCAAGAAGCAGTTGTAAGCAATATGTCAACAAATGGCTGTGTCTGTATTCCTATAAAACTTAAAAGTACAAGATAGGCAATGGAACAGATTTGGCCTGAGGAGTAGGGTGCAGTTGGCCACCCTTGGCTTTAGGCAGTGCGGAGTCATTGGTGAGCTTGAGCAAGGGCACTTGATTATGTTTCTGTCTTTCAGGGAAAGCTCCCGTTTGCCTATATGCTGCCATTTCCTTTCTCCTTCTGTATTCAGAATCAGTAATAATAATTCTTACTATTTATACCACACTTTACAATTCACAAAGCATTTTTAAATCCCATGTAATCCCTCCTTACAGCGTTCACAAGCATTGCCCCTGTTTCCAAGAGGAGGAATCAGACCCGGAAGAGTTAGATGGCTTGTCCTAAGTCACAGGGGTGGGGCTGGAACCCACTCTAATGGAGATCTCATGAGCCCACCACCACCACCACACACACACACACACACACACACAAATACACACACTCCATTTAGCCAGCACACACACACACACACACTCCATTTAGCCAGCCAGCTGTCTAACCACTTTATGTATCGGTCGTGTTTCCTCAGCTGGAGGATGCATCCTTAAAGGGTCTTACACTCCCTTTACACCTTCCAGTGTAGGAGTCACAGTGCTGAGTTTGTGGGATCTGATCTCTCACCTCTGGGTCTTGTGGTTCTTCCCATCGAAGTTTCCATTCCCTTCCATCTGTATTCAGTTACTTGCTTGGCAAATCTGTCGGCAAGCATTACTGCATACCTATCTGAAATAAGAGTTACTGTTTGTGATCCAAGCCTTTGCTTGTCTTTCCAATTTGAAAATTGACCCACCAACTTTCTTCATAAGGAAAAGAGGGTAGTAAACACTTTGGGTCAGTCTTAATCTAGACTTGCCCCCAAATGGTAAGAAGCTGACGGTAGCTATCTTTTACCAACTGGAATGACTAAGCACAGGTGTACTTGGAGGCAGAATTAGGCACTAAAGGGCCAGTTTGAGGCCTCATATATCTGGACTCTAAAGAGATAGTAGATCTGTAGTGATCATGAAATCCTTTTCTCATTTCTCATTGTGCCCTGTCTGACCTTTTCTCACAATTTCTGCTATTTATGCCAGGTCTCCATCATCTCCCATCCATGCCACCAAAAGAGAGGTCTCCATGCGTGCCTCCTTTACCATCCATTTCATGCACAGCAGCCAGAGCCATTTTTATACAATTTAATCAGGTCACATCAGGCCCTTCTTTGAACGCTTGAAAGGTAGCCTACCGAATTTAAATTAAATCTCGAATCTTTACAGAATCTGCCAGAACCTGAATTGTCTGGCCGTGTCTTTCTTCCTGACCCCATCTCGTCTCAGACCACTTTTCTCCTTGCTGGCCCTGGACACGCCACATTCATTCTTATTATCTGACCATTGCACTGGCCATCTCCTTTGTCTGGGCACCTCTTCCCCCAGGTCTCTCTGAGGCTGGCCTCTCTGCCCATCAAGCCTCAGGTCCAAGGGTGTCTTTTCCCAGAGGCCTCCCCTCACCTCCTCTCCATCCTTCATGTCCCTCTGTGCAGCTGTGCCCTATTCTATTAATGTGATAATTTGTTGAGTCTCCTTGTCCCTTTTATTGAGGGACCTCGATAAACATTTTTTGAATGAATGAGTGAATGAATTCTTAGAGTCATACAACCTTAGAAATAGCACAGAAAACTTTAAAATCTGACACCTTGAGGAGCATCTCATTCAGTGGTTTTCAAATCTCTAGCCCTGGAATCAGATTTCCAAATCCAAGCTGGAACCCAGTCCCAACATCTAAAAGAGAATAAAGTCACACTGTTCTAGACAAATGTGGGATGCAGCGCTCCCCTGGTTACTCTGAGCCATGCCCTGGAACCCTAGGGTTCCAAGTAAGCCCAGTTTGAAAACCACGGAGATAAACTCTTTCACTGTACAGATGGGGAAACTTAGGCTCTGAGGAGTTCTTGTCTCCCTGTAAAGTCCTTGAGAATACAGAGTCACTGGTTTGTATCCGGGGCCCCAGAGAGGTCCCTGGCACAGAGCAGGAGCCCAGGGAAGGTCTGTTGAGCTGTTCAGGCACCACTGAAGAGCTGAAGGCAGTTGTGGAACTGATGCCTCACTGAAGGCAGAAGCGGACCAGGATGCCAGGGCTGCGGCCTCTGTTCTCCGGTGCAGTAGTGGGATGGAAGGATCATGGCTTCCGTCTGGTTCAGGATCTGGCACCTCGTTTAGAGCAGACCTAGTGGAAGAGATCAGCTTCCTGCTCCCCTTTTGCTGCTCCAGCCCACAGACTGCATTTGTCAAAGGAAGCAGGGAAGTTAGGGTTGCCATCTTTGTTGTTGTTTACTCCCTAAGTCGTGTCTGACTCTTTTGTGGCCCCATGGACTGTAGCCCACCAGGTTCCTCTGTCCATGGGATATTCCCAAGAATACTGGAGTGGGTTGCCATTTCCTTCTCCAGGGGATCTTCCTGACCCAGGGATCAAACCCATGTCTCTTGCATTAGCAGGTGGATTCTTTACCACTGAACCATCAGTGAAGCCCAGAGTTGCCATCTACCACTTCTTTATTCTTATTCTCTTTCTTCNGAGTGGGTTGCCATTTCCTTCTCCAGGGGATCTTCCTGACCCAGGGATCAAACCCATGTCTCTTGCATTAGCAGGTGGATTCTTTACCACTGAACCATCAGTGAAGCCCAGAGTTGCCATCTACCACTTCTTTATTCTTATTCTCTTTCTTCTCACTTCTCTTCCTTTTTTAAATTATAAAATGTTTCAGGCACGCAAAATAGCACAGAGGAGAATATAGTCAACACAGCAGTCACTGTTAACCCGCAGCCTAGCTTCAGAAAGAAAATGCTACATCCAGCGAAGCCTTCCTCCTTGGCTGCCTCTCCTCTCTCCTTTCAGTTCCCTCTCTGTCTTCACCCTTGTCCTTCGTTTCTGTTTTTCCTGCACTTCTCCTCCTCCAGCTCCCTCTCCATCCCTTCCCCAGCTCTCTTGCACTGCCTTTATTACACTCTTCTTCCTCATCCTTGTCCCCTTCTCCTTTTCTTTTCTTTCTCTCCAGTCCCTTCTCATTCTACCTTGCATATTTAAGAAGAGCTTGTGGGTCAATGATTCATTCCTTTGGCTATTTAGTGTCAAGGATGATAACTCAGTATCTCTTGGAGTTGCCTCTCCTGCAAACTTTCGGGTCCCTGCCCTGCAGGTCGACAGATCTCTGGTCCACACATTCTCCGGCTAGGGGCACTGGCTGCTTCTGCTGGTACATCTGGAAGGTCGCTTCCAGGTTGCTATCTCCAGGGTAGAAGTTTTACTAGCTTCTATTGCAATTGCCAGGCACTTTGTCCAGCTTCTTCTCATAAAGGAAAGAGTGATACACATATCTATAGTTCTATCAGCATTTTGAATTTTTTCCAGGAAGCTTTCCAGATCTCTCTCACTGCATTTCTGTTTCACTACATCAATGGGGACATTTTCTTACCATTTTTAAGGTTATACTCTTTGGATTTTTAAAGAATTTTATGTACTCTTCCTGGGGCTGGACACTGGGGAGCTGCCTGCACAGACAGAAGAATGTTTAGCATTTTGTATTTGTCATCAGAGGAGTAACTTCATGTCAGATGGAACTGCAGGCACAGGGTTGAGTGGTTACGTCTCAGTCCTCTTCTCCGTCTGCTCAAGTCCAGGAAAGCCAGCAAGAAGCTGGGCAACGATGATTGGCATTCTTTAAATAGATTCATTTGTGGAGTAAGGGGTTGGCTTAGGCTGAATCTAGGTTCTTTTTCACTGTGGAGGTGTCTCTACTTCCTGTTTCAGATGGGGTGGGGTGGGGGTCAGTTACAGCCAGAGAAGGCAGGAAGCGCCTTTCCTGTGTCAGCAACACCTTCTTTGGTTTTGTGGCACCTGCCTCCTTCTTAATTAGTCTGAGCTTGCACTTGGTAATCTCATTCTGTCAATCGTCTGATGCTGTTATGAATAAAACAGTCAAAGTCTTCCCATTCGAAAGAGACCTATACTCCCGTGTAAACCAGCCAAATACATTTGGCTGATTAAAATTCCAGTATTAATACTAGAAATAAGAATGATGCCAACAACCCTTTGGCCTTGAATAGAAATGCTAAAGTTTTCAAAGAGTTTCCAGATGTACTGGTCCATTTTGGCCTCACACCAAGTACTGCCAAGACCAGGCAGTATCCCTCCCATTCTGCACATGAGAAAACTGTGGAAGGGAGGGGAGAGGTTTACCAAGAGTGTGGTCTGGTATGGCCAAAGGGACCTCAAACTTTTTGGATCAGGGAGCGTCCAGTGGGGCTAGAGGAAGTCCAACGCCCACCAGAGGCACCTTGGGCGAAGGCCGGCTGATGTGGCTCACAGCATGGACTTGCTGAGGATGCCCACTCCCCAACACACACACACACAACAGACAGTTGTCAGGCCCCAGACTCCGCAGCGCTCCACCCTCCCCGGTACCGCAAAGCCTTGGCAGGCAGCTGCAGTGAGGGCTTTCTGGCTTCTGGATCCCTGCCTGCACTGCAGAATTTTCACAAGGAGAAGGGAAGGGGGGAAGTTTATGGTCTGATCTAATCGCAGATGAACCGAGAACTCAGGGGCAGCCAACAGTGTGCCGAGGTGCAAGATTCCTGTGCTGTTAGAGAGTCCAGCCCTCAATTCCCAGCCGAGCAAAAGGTGCTCAAATCAGCAGCTTCCACTGCTCTGATTGTTACCATGACTACCATGATGCATTGGGTCCCTACCTGCACAGACAGAGGTCAGAGGACAAAATCTCAGGGTGTGAGAGTCCCTGCTGGGAGCTGCGGCAAATCTCAAGTAACGCTAAGGAATACAGTAAAGCAGAAACAGTAAGCTTGAAGAGAGTATGCTGTCAGACGTCTCCTCTGGTTTGGGTATTGTCTGTGAGGCTGGGGATGTCTCCGTGGCTTTTTGTTGTTCACTTCCTCCTCGCTGACTGCCTCAGACCATTGCTGGTATCAGCGTCCCCGTCTGACCTCCCATACCGTCCCTGCCAGTGCTAGTTCTGATACCCCATCTATCTCCTGTGCACATCACAGGCCAGTGAGGACACCTTGTATTGCTTCTCACTTGGTGGACCCACAATGTTGGCCTGATGACAAGGATGCTCTGTGACTTACTGATAATTGGTCAAATCACAAAGGATAAAATGTCGCATTTAAATATCTTCCCTTCTCCTCTTTCTTTCTCCTTTCCTTCTCTGCCTTCCTCTTCCTCCTCCTTCTCTCCCTTCCTTCTTGCAAGGGGAAGGGCATGTGAGCAGAGAGAGCCAGGCAGCACCCAGTCAGCGCCAGCCCAGGCCTCCTCCCTACTCCTAAGGGCAGGAGACAGAGAAAAGCACTCAGCTGGGCAGACCACTTTCCCCGGGCCTAGGGGTGCTCACTCTTAGTCACCTGCAGTCCCCGGAATCTCCACGCCTGTCCTACCCAGGGAGAAGCAGCTTGAATTCACTTATCCCCTCCTGCTTGCCCCAGGTGTGCCCCAGACTCCAGCCACTAGGGCTCCTGCCCTCTCCCCATGTCCCCAAGTATAACACAGGCCGCAGGAGTGAGGTGGCATTCCATCTCCTGGAACTGAATAAGATAGTTATTTAGTGAGACCTTTTGCATAATAGAGAGTCATTCGAAACCTATTCGTGAATAACCTGTAGTTATTCGCAACAGCCTATACTTGTTGAATGACCTAGAGTAAGTCACATGATCTCTTTGAGCCCAGTTTCCTCATTTTAGAATGAGAAGAATATTTGGCTTACTAGGGATAGAAAGGATCAGCCAGCAGCCCTCTTGGCTCCCTTCCTGCCTCCTTTCCTATTTTCTGAGCTGAACATGGTCCAGCGATGGCCCCACTTCCATCCCCTGCCCTTGTCTTGCTTGAACAGAGACCTTTATACAAACGACATGATCTGAAGCCAGGCCCAGGCCACCCTGCACCATCCGCGCTGGTCCTGTTGAGCCTGGCTTGCTGGAGAACCACCCAGAGCATGGGAATGGGTAGAGGGAGCCAGAAACACGTCTGTGCTCGGGAGCAGATGATGACAGCAGCTCCCCAAAGCTCACCTTGAGAGGCTCTAGGGTGAGGTCCACAGCCTCACAGGGCAGAGCTGCTATGGATGACTCTCCTCCTCTGAAACACCAGGTGTGAATCTGTTAGAGTGGTTTGATCATTTAGGTAGTATAGCATGGTGGACAAGGGCGTACATTTTGAAAATGGACTGCCTCGGTTTTAACGCTGGCTCTGCCATTTTCCGAATCTATGACTTGGGGTAAATTATTTAACCTCTCTGTGCTTTGGTTTCTCCATCTGCAATACATGGCTAATAACATTACTTCATCAGTTTGCTGTAAGGTTTAAATGAAATCATACTTGTAAAGCATTCAGGAAAGTTACCCATCAGGCCATAAGCACTTAATCCATGTTGGCTCCTGTTATCATTCCTAGTATTAGTACCCTTAGCATCGTCACCACCATCATTATTATCAAAGTGTGAGAAATGACAAAGATTTCCATCACTCACCAGTCATGCTGCTCAAATGCCCATCTGTCAAAACAGGTGTATTTAATCTATCAAACGTATGCATTCCTCTCCTGCCTACTGTACCTAGTGGTTGTGAGAACCGACTGATATAGAAGTGAATGCTTGTGACAGTGTACCATAAAAAGCAGGTATTATAAAACTAAAAGCAATAGTAACTAACAGAAGGTAGGAGGCCAAAGATAGGAAAGAGGAGAAAAACTGAGCACAAACTTTAGTGTGAGTTTCCCAGTAAACCATGGCCAAAAGGGGAACCCAGTGCAACATGTCATTATCATTACTTAGTACACAAAATACGTCATCTCATTATAAGTCGTGGCCTTTTTCATAGTCTTGAGCTCTAAGAAAAATCTACCATAAGAATATTCACTATAGATATTTTTCAAATCTAAAGTGTCAGGTCTAACCTCTAGGAGAAAAGAGAATTCTGATGCGATTTGGGAAATATCACAATATAATTGGTTGAAGAGATGTGAGTTCTTTAACTCAGATAAGAGAAACAGTGCATGTGGGAGGGGGAGCGGACGGAAAGGGGAGGACGTGATGTTCCATTGAAGACCATGACCACATCAAGTAGGGGGATAACATATTTCTGTGATGTCTCTGAAAAAACAATCAGAACTCCTTGGTGGTGTGCCTCAAGGATGCAAACTGAGTCTCAGCTAAAGACAAAAATCCCTCCAAGCTCAGGTGATGCCGCCATGCAGTGAACTAGCGATGAGGTCACGAGTCCCCTGCCCTGCAGATGTTTGTCTGGGTGACCAACTTTCAGGTCCGTGTGTGGGAACTCATGACTCTGTCAGGGGACATAGCAATGACTCCTACATTCCAGGCCACTTTGATATTTTCCAGGTCTACATAATATAGGGGCAGATACTCCAAAGACGAGCTTTTTCTCCTTTGCATATAGATAAATAGCTAAAACAAAACCCATTTCCTACAACGCTGCTATCTTAGAAATCCAGGAGCAGGTTGGCTAGAGCAGCCAAATCACTTTTGAAATTATTACTTAAGATAAAGACTATTAGGAAATCACTTGGCCAAGCCAATGTCAGCAGATTTGGGGGAATAGTCAGGACAGTGTCACTTGCCACCAACCTCCTCTGTGTGTTCCATCTGCCGTCAACACGACCAAACGCACATCCCTGGGATTCCCATTGCCCCAGCCCTGCTCTCCTCCATCCAGGCATTCATCAGCGGGAATGCCACCATCTCCTTCCTCACGGGGGCTCCTGTGGGGTCCATAGCCTGCTTAACATGCATGACCAGTGCCTCTGCAGAGCCCGGCGCATAGTCAATAGCTGTAGCATATGGTTAGATACATAGGCTCTGGAGCCTGACAGCCTGGGTTTGAATTCCGCCCGATCATTGATTAGTTATGAGCTTTCTGAGCCTCAGTTTCCTTATCTGTAGCATGTAGAGTACCCTCTGTGTGTTTGTGTGCACAGTTCAGTTCAGTCAGTTCAGTCGCTCAGTCGTGTCCGACTCTTTGCAACCCCATGAATCGCAGCACACCAGGCCTCACTGTCCATCACCAACTCCTGGAGTTCACTCAGACTCATGCCCATCGAGTCAGTGATGCCATCCAGCCATCTCATCCTCTANTTCTCCTTTGGTTTTTGCCTCTCTTCTTTTCACAGCTATTTGTAAGGCCTCCCCAGACAGCCATTTTGCCTTTTTGCATTGAATGAGATAACAAAAGTTCAGCTTTTGGCATAGTGTTGGCTTTATCTATTGTATCAGAAGTCGGCAAACTATTTCCATCAAGGGTCAGATAGCAAATATCTGCATCTCTGGAGGTCTCGGTTACAGCTACTTGACTCTGCCATTGCAGCATGAAAGTACAGGTAGATAATACATAAATTGTAGTATGCAGATAATACATAAGGGAATGAGTCTGGTATTCCAATAAACCCTACTTACACAAACAGAGAGTGAGTGAGATGTAGACCGTGGCTTGCCAGTCCCTGTGATTACAGGAAGCAGTAAGCGAGATGATCAGATGGAAACCTTGAGCAAGTACAGGGGCCACAGGAGAGAAACCCAGTGGTATTATAGTGCTTTCAACAGTAGTGCCCAGTGGTTAAGAGCTCAAGCTGTACAGTCGGAAAGATCTGAGTTTAAAATCTCGTTTGGGTGAATGGTATATGATCTATGTACCTTGGTTTCCAGTTATACAAAATGCAAAATTGTAAGTAAAAGGGACCTATCTAAATGACTAATGTGTAGATGAAAAGAGATGGTAAGACACAGTGCCAGGCATTTAATAAGATGTCAGTAAGTGTTCGTAATGAGGATGATGTTGCCAAAATGACTGCCAAACTGAACTAAAGGAAAGGGAACATCCTCCCCAGCACTGAGGACGCCCTCACAGAACGGCTCCTTAGGTAGAACAAGGGCTTCTGATGTGGAGAGTGGCTGATACCCTGCCTTGAGGCTTCTACTTCATTATCCATGAATGGAGCCAGGATTCCTGGCTTTCTCCCTGCAGAGACAGGTAGAATAAGACCATGGTGGGAGAGCCCACGTGCCACCTACTTAGAAATATGATGCTAAGTCAGCACCAAAATCAATGGCCACCATCCCAGTGCGTGTCAGAAGTGAGCCAGTCTTGCCCTCCTTGAGCGGGTCTGTGAATAGCTAGAGGGGCCAGAAGATCAGTAATGGTGAACATGAATTTTTGTCTTGGGCTGTGCACAGCTATTTGGAGACTTGAGTTTGGAGCAGGTCTGAGAGGCCTTTGACTTTAAATTGCTTTTGTTTGAGATTAGCATCCTGGGAAAGCATCTCTCCACATATCACATTTTGTTCAGGGAAGATGTTGTTGTCAAAGGGGAGGCCCTCTCTATTCCTTATTGACACATAAAGACTTCCTAAGCAGCAAATCTCCCCTATGTTCATGCTGTGCTTTAAAAAAAAAAACTTCAGAAGTTTGTCTTACTTTCTTTGTCTCAGATTTCCCAGAAAAAATATTCTGGACTGCTACAACCCTAATTAATGTTACCAGGTCTCTGCCTTAATCATATACTAATTGGTTTTGATTTTCAATTATGTCATTTCTTTCCACTAAAATGATGGAATTTTCCCCAAAGATCTTATCTCCCCCCCCCCCCCAAGGACTAGAAGCCACAAACTCTCTTTCCCTTTTCTTTCTTCCTTCCTTATTCCCTTCTCTCCTTTTATCAAACATCTGCTATGTGCCAAAGACTGTGTGGAACACTAGGAGTACCTTAATGTTCTCAGGTCTAAAGGAGGAGACGGGCAAGTTACAGACAGTATGATAAGAGGCCAGCTCTAAGCAGGGTTGGGGTACTGTGGAAATGAGGGGCTTCCTTGGTAGCTCAGACAGTAGAGAATCTGCTTGCAGTGCGGGAGAGCCAGGCTCAATCCCTGGGTGGGGGGAGATCCCCTGGAGAAGGAAATGGGCACACACTTCAGTATTCTTGCCTGGAGAATTCCATGGACAGAGGACCCTGGCAGGCTGCAGTCCATGGGATCGCAAAGACACACCTGAGCGACTTTCACTTTCCACTGTGGAAATGTACCTTTGGAGTGCCTACCTGTTACTGGAGTGGGGAAATACTTCCTGGTGGAGGGGATCCTTGAGCTTTTTAGGATGAGTAGGAGTTCAAGCAGATGGAGAAGAAGGAAGCAGCAGACTACAGCTGATGTCTCGTCTAGTCAGGGAGATAACTGTTGCTCCCTTGACCTGAACTAGTTACTTGGCAGGACAAGGGCATGTGGCAATTGTCAGGAGGACTGGCTTGCAGGAAGCAGGGCATGAAGCACTTTGTAGGCCAGACAGATCTTCTGGAGCTACTGTTTCTCTGATTTGGCTGTAATTACTTCAAGAATGCTGTCTTCTTTGTCCACTGCTACTAATTAGAAGCTTTAATTAACTGCTTTGCACTCCTTTGATGAGTTTAGTGATAAAATAAGTTAATTATGACTTAATATGTAGAGTTTGCTACCCACTATCTTTCAATACATGAAGTCTATTGGGAGAGAGGAAGCAACACAAAGGATCTTGATGGTGAAAAAACTGGAAAAGGTTATCTCCGCTTATCAAGATGCTCATAAAACCTGCTCTGGAATGTAATGTAAGGAAGTTGATAAAGGCAGGAAAATAGTAGATTAGGAGTTCACCATGTGTCTGGCACTGGGGGACCACCCTGGGATAAACCTGTGATAGCAAACAGGCATGGTCCTGCCCGTTTCAGAGCTTAGCTTTGGGTAGGAAAGGTCAATGTTAAGCAAACGAACACGCAAATAATTATAAGATGTGCTAAGTATCGTGAGAAAAGATGGAATCCTCAGAGAGAATAATAGGGAGACCAAATTTACATTTGGGTTAGGGAAGTACTTTCTGAGACAGTGCTGTTTGGGCTCAGGAGGGATGCAGGGAGTTGTCTAGGTGAGCAGATGGGTATGGAAGGGCGGTGTTTCAGGCAGAAGAATACTGTGAATACTGGCCCAGAGGCAAGGAGGTACTTGGCCTGTGTAATAGCTACAGCGTGTCCTTCATGGCCAGAGCCCAGGGAGCAGGTCAAGGTTAGCCCTGAGGAGGCAGGAGCAGCAGCTGATGCTGCGGGTCGTGTTAAGTCTTTCAGTTGATTCTGAAAACAGGAGTTTTAAACAGTGTGTGTGTGTGAGAGAGAGAGAGACAGAGAGAAAGGGAGAAAGAAACATGAGAACATTTGTGTTTTAAAACAAATTTTCTGGTTGTTCTAAGGAAAAAATGTTTATACAAGGACAAACTGACAACTTCAAATCAGGATTTTTGAAAGACATTTATAGGATTTTCTGAATCATTTCAGCCATGGGCTATGATGTAACCACCGTGTGTGCTTACATCGTTTGATAAGAAGGGTCACCCCCTTCTTCTGTGCGGTGGCAGTTTGCTGGGGGCAGTGCTGTCGCCTTGGCACTTGTGTTTAGGGCATGTGCGCTGGGTGGCATACCATCCATCTAAGGCATCAGCCTTCAGGAGACAAAGATCACCCTGCAATCAATCAAGCTGTGTGGCTGTCCAGCTCTCATGCAGGGTTACTACAGCAGCCGTGGTACAAATGGGAGCGATTCTTGACCTTCAGGGATTATGCAATCCATCAGGGCAAACACCACAAAAACACTAAAACGACCAAGGGAAGTATAGGAGAGTCACAAGTTAGTCCAAGCAAGTGTTAGCTCCCCCAGTATGGAGCTGATGAAGTGTCAAGACCACCTCTCACAGAAGTGAAGAGGCATGCTAATAAATAGCATCACTGAGCGCCTACTGTGTACCAGGTGTTCTTTTAAAGGCTGTGAATGGTATTTCATGTAATCCTCAAACTACACAGCAAACCCCATTTTAGGAAGCTGAGACCAGAGAAGTTGAGCGACTTTGCTAAGCTCCCATGGCAGGAAGTAGCACAAAGGGGTTTGAACCCAGAGACTGAACTCTCCAGACCTCATGCTCTTAGCTTCTATGTGATGAAGCAGGCCGAGTGGCTCGCTAGGGGAGAGGCCAAGGCCTGGGTTGAGAAAAGTAGGAAATACGGAGTCTCAACTGTTCTATAGGTTGCATGCCACTGAGGTTCTGTGGGGTGGGGTCATTTGGGAACTAAGATTCTCAGCTGATGTTGATTGTTTTAGAGAGTGGAGAACCTTCCTCCGGTTCATGGATTCCTTCCTCAAATGCTTCTCAAGCATCTTTGATCTGCCAGAACTGTGATGGGTACTGGGATGCAGCAGTGAGTATTGAAATGTTCCCCAAGAGTTCACGGTATAGTGGGAGAGTCATAAAAGAAAATGGAAGTACTACCCTGGGTCCAGTGGTTAAAACTTTACCTTCCAATGCAGGGGGTGTGGGTTTGATACCTGGTGGGGAAGCTAATATCTCACATGCCTCATAGCCAAAATACCAAAACATAAAACAGAAATGATATTGTATCAGATTCGATGAAGACTTTAAAAATGGTCCACATCAAGAAAAATCTTTAAAAAAAAAAAAAAAAAAAGAAAGTGTGGTGTGATAAGTACCCAGCATGAAGAAGCCACAAGCTGTAGGAGTCCATGGGACTGGCAGGCTTCCCCGGTATGCTTTTGTTGTGGCCCGAGTGTGAGGAACTGAGGGTAGAGGAGTCTCTTCAAAGGACCGGACATTAAGTGTGAGTATGGAAAATGAGTAGGACTTAGCCAGGTGAAGGGTTGGCGGTGGCAGCAGTGGGGCAACGAGGAAGGAAATCACTTCAGGAAATACTAGACAGGATGCCTTCCAATCGAAGAAATAAGACAACAGGTTCTTCAGAGGAACTGGAGGGTAGAATGCACTTAGGGAAGTCATGAAAACAGAGATACGGCTATCAGGGAGTTCAGATCTCATCCTGAGGACTATGAGAGCCCCCCTGGGTTTGAGGGGAAGAGAAGGTATTAACAAGAAGCTCTCTGGGGCAGTCTGATCCTTGGTATGAGTCTTGGGTGACTATGATGTGCTGATAGAATCTTTAGCAAGAGGCATGGTGATCTGGCTCCCAGGAAGTGGTTTGACTCTGAGGAGGGTTTTCCCTTGCATCTTCATAGAACCTGTCTCTCCTTTTCGCGCTGAGCTTGCCAAGTAGTTGAGGTGTGTTTTGTTTTTTAAAGAACTCCTTGCTCCCATCTGCCCATCTATGAGGTTTCTAGCAGTGTGTACAAACACACCTTAAAGTCTCACTTCTGGGCAGCCTCTCCTCAGTGGGAGTGGAAGGGCAGGGAGGCAGGTGGGCAGGAGGAGGGTCTGTAGGAGGGGATGGGGAGAGGTCAGCAGGGGTCACGGGCCTTTAGGGTGCTGGTGACCCCAGAAACCCCCTTGCCTCACCCTTTTCAGTCACTTGGGGGCCTCCCAACTGATTCTTCCCCTTGTGAGGGCTCTTCAGTCAATTAAGAAAGCTCCCCATCATTTAAGTTGGCAGCAGATGCTTGGGTAGCCTCAGCTCACCAAGCATTAAGTATATTAACCACATTGGAATTTCTATCAGCAACATGTTATGGAGCTAATTTGTGGGTTTATTAACCCCCAAACTGCTTCTAATGAGGATCTATCTTCATGGGAAAATGCCCGCACAGAGGCCTGGGCACCTTTGCAGCTGTTTCCCAACCAAAGCAGTTCACGGTTAGGGAAGGAAGTGGCTTCTGGGAAGGAAGTGGCTTCTGGAGCCGGAGAGACACAGTTTCATTCCAGCTGTGTCACCCTGAGCAAGTGACCGGACCTCTCTGGCCTTGGTTACTTATTTACAAAGCAGCGATACTAGTCAGAGCCCTCTCACAGTGCTGTGGTCAGAATCAAGTGAGGCTGTGCAGAGTGTTTGGTGGGTGTGAGGAACCATTATTGCTATTATTTCCTGTGATGGCTTTAGGAAGGACTACAAATTCAGATGTCTTCAGGGCAAATGAATGAAGCAGGCTGAGAGAAAGATCGGAAGAGAGAAAAATGACACCCCGGACACAGCTGCTGTTGAGCGTCAGCCTTCATGGTTAAATGGTATCCAGGTCCTGCGTTATTAGAGCCAAGGATTTTTTCGGAAGAAGCCAGAGTTTATATTCCAGTTTTTAATGGGTGGTTACTAATTTTAAAATTTTAAATAATTTGAGGGGCAAACCAAATCATCTGAAAGTTGCCCCCTTGCAAGCTCTGGGTTCTCCTTTCTGCAAGTCCTGACTTGAGACTGAGTCCTAAATATAAGTAGCTCCAGGCTGCCAGGCACCAAGTGCATTGCAAGCTCAGTTCTGGCTCTGGCAGGTTGGAAGTAATGAAATGCCCCGCTCCTTCCAGAAGCAGATGACTCACCGCTCAGGTCCTGTGTTGGGGCTTATGTGCTGTCTAGAATCAGGCTGAAGTGGTGAGGTGCAGGCGGGGACTGGACAAATGTGCTATATCCTGTGCTGCGGCAGAGGGTCCCTGAGGAGGTGACCAGCACAACGGTGGCATCCACACCCAGGAGGTCCAGCTCACCCACGGGGGCTGTGCCCACCTCTGCTGTGACTTGGCTCTTCTGGCCTTTTCAGACTTGAACCAAGTGAGAATACTTTGGGGAAACTATAGCAGTCAGGGCGTGCTTACTTTCTGACAAGAGGATAGCTAAACATTCATTTGCAGAGTCAAACTGTTTTCCTAAAAGCAACTCCCTTGAACCTGACTATATCTAAAATGTCTATTGTCTTCAGAAAGCCTCTCTTCCATTTTGCCCATAAGCAGTTTCTTTTCTACTAGGTTTAACATCTCAGCAGGTGCTGGGTCGTTGGAAGTAGATGGGCTACTAATTGCCAGTGAATATGAAGATGTTTTTCTCACACGAAGAGTTACTAAGCAGGCTTGAGTTTGACCTTCTTTTCCTTAATTAATCCCTTCATTCATTCATTCAATAAATACTGAGTGTTTCCGAGGTACTAGGCCTTGTGGAAAGGGTGTTGGATAGTCAGAAAGTTCTGAGATCAGATACAAGCTTTGTGGCTTGCTAAGAGAGCGCCTCCGTTTTATTGTATGTAAAATGGGGGTGATAACAGTGCTAACTTGTATGGTAGTCAAAGGACTACACCAGGCAGTGAAAACTTATGGCCAGCATTCAGTAAATATTAGCCACCAAGTGATCATTCATCTCAATCATGGCCACAACCTTTGGGGCTGCTCCTGTCATCCTCAGTTTTAACAGAAGAGGAAATCGAGTGCTTTTTAGTTCTGTTTTGTTTTTTAAATGGCACCCCACTCCAGTGTTCTTGCCTAGAAAATCCCATGAACAGAGGAGCCTGGTGGGCTGCAGTCCATGGGATCACTGGAGGTCAGACACGACTGAGCGACTTCACTTTCACTTTTGCCATGCCATTTGGCATATGGGATCTTAGTTCCCAGACCAGTGATGGAACCTGCATCCCTCACATTGGAAGCATGGAGTCTTAACCACTGGACCACCAGGAAGTCCCAGAAAGCATTAATGTGATTAATTAACTTGTCCAAGGTCACACACCCAATAAATGTTGGGGCTGGGAACAGTCTGTCACCAAAACACTTTCTCTTTCTACCAGATCAGCCTTCCAGAGGCAAACCATCCCTACCCTCCTTGCTTTAATGTCTGAAAGAGTTAGGAGCAGTCCTAAGTTTAAGCTCTGTAAAGATTATAGGCGATTTAGAGGCTGAGGATAAAAGACTCCCAGCCAACTCTCTCCTGCTGGAGTGTGTGAAAGGGCAGTGCTCAGGTTGCTGAGAACATAAATGCTGGTTGGAGGGAAATACCTTCATTCAGTAGGTATTTATTGGATCCTTCTCTGAGATGGGCACTATCCTTGTCACTGGAAACACAGCAGTGAGCAGAGCCCCCTCCCTCATGGAGTTTGCCGTCCGTCACAGTCCTGCAGAGGTGAAGATGTGCACAGGTAAATGTGAGGTTTTAGAAACTCCAATCAAAATGAAGCAAGACTTCCCTGGTGGTCCAGTGGTTGAGAGTCCGTCTGCTGGTGCAGGTGACTTGGGTTCGAGCCCTAGTCCAGGAAGACCCCACATGTGCAGGAGCAGCTAGGCCATGTGCCACAACTGCTGAACCCCGCATACCTAGAACCTGTGCTCTGTAACAAAAGAAGCCACTACAGTGAGAAACTCACGCACCTTAAAGCAGAGGAGCCCCGGCTCACCGCAACTAGGGAAAGCCCACGCACAGCAATGCAGACCCAGCACAGCCAAAAATAAAAATAAATAGGTAAATAAAAATTTTTAAACGAAGCGAAAGATGTGGCTGGAAATGCTTTTGGGGGCCACATCTGATGGCCAGTGAGGCACTTTGGTCACTAATGAAATCATTTTTTGCTTTATTGACAGGCAACTTGATTTTGCATTTGGTTTGCATCCATTCTTAGGAATCCTGATGATAAATCACGTTTGTCCAGGTCTTATCAACAAGCCCGATCATAGAAGAGGCTGCTTTTATCTGGGAGCAATAACAGTGCATTTCCTGGAGGGAGATTCTTTTGGCCATTCTGCTTGTTTACTCTGTTTGGACCAAGTGCCTGATAATTGGGCTCATGCAGAGAAAGCTAGTCTGGCCTGTTTGCTTGAAACATTTTAGAAAGTCAAAGTAGTAAATGATAACGTAACTACCAAACTACCACTTAGTGAAGAGTATTTATCAGACATTATAGTAAATGCTTTGCATGCATTATCTAATTTAATCCTCACAAACAACCCAATACAATTGAAAGTGCAATTATCTCTATATTATATATGAAAGAATTAAGGCTCAGAGAGGTCAAATCCTTGCTCAAGGTCACACAGTTGGAAAATGGCAAAGGCGGAATTGAACCAGGCTTGACTGTCTCTAGAGCAGCAGTTCTCATGCAGGGGCAATTTTTGAACCCCAGGGGACATTTTGGAAAGTCTGAAGGCATCTTTGGTTGCCACAACTGGGAGGAGATTGCTATTGGCATCTGGCCAGAGTATTCTAAACACCCTACAGTATACAGGACAGCCTTCTACAGTGAAGAATTTTCTGGCCCCAAATGCCAATAGACTTGCGTTGAGAAAGCCTGCTGTAGAGCGTCAGCGCATGCCATTGCCCTGTGTCCATCACTAAGCATCTCTTGTGTAGCTTATCTCTGGAGCATTTTGCTTCCGTAAAATATTCCAAGTCTTTCATGAAGTGCTGTGTTTGCACCCTGTTTACTCTGTCGTCATCTAAGAACCTGTGGTGGAGCAGTTTAGATCAAGCCATCTCCAGGAAAACTTTTAATGAGCAACAGGACAGGGGAAGCCCCAGTGGGTTTGCAGCCCCATTTCAGTTAAGGTTTAAGTTCACTAATGCTGGAAAGGAACTCATTAGAGTCTTATAGGCTATAGGACAAATGTTAATAGCTTCACCTTTAGTTTAAGCTGGGCTTTATTTTTAGAACTGGTCCTTTGGTAGCAACTAGATTTATTGAGATATTTTTACCAGCTGAGGAAAATTAATAAAAATACATAAGCACATGTGGTTCTTGTGCCATTTGCAAATGTAAATGTACTTTAGACATATAGACATATTCATACAAACTTTAAGATATATGCTGCTGCTGCTAACTCACATTGGTCATGTCCGACTCTGTGCGACCCCATAGACAGCAGCCCACCAGGCTCCCGTCCCTGGGATTCTCCAGGAAAGAATACTGGAGTAGGTTGCCATTTTCTTCTCCACTTCATGAAAGTGAGAAATGAAAGTGAAGTCGCTCAGTTGTGTCCAGCTCTTCTCGACCCCATGGACTGCAGCCTACCAGGCTCCTCTGTCCATGGGATTTCCTAGGCAAGAGTACTAGAGTGGGTTGCCATTGCCTTCTCCATTAAGACGTATAGATATATTCATAAAAACTTTAAGAATATGCTTCCTTCTGTTCTGTGCTTTAAAATTGACTCCCAAATCAGAACATTTGGTCTTCTGAATGTGGTCCCCAAGTTATGAGATGAGGTTGAAAGTAACAGAGAAAGGAACACAAATAAACTCCCATATGCTAAGAGGAAAAAAGTCCTCAAAGTATATAGGTCCTAGATAGTGCTTTTGCTTCCCCTTAGGAAAAGTAACTTATTGAAAGCTGAAATTACGATTGGACTTGAAATACATATACCAGATGGACCTAACAGACATACAGAAACATTCCATCCAGTAGTAGCTGAATGCATATTCTTCTCAAGTAGCCATGGAACATTTCTCCAGGATAGATGATCTGCTAGGCTACAAAATAAGCCAATACATTTAAGATTGGAATCATATCAAGCATCTTTTCCAGCCACCAGTGGTATGAGGCTGGAAATCAACCTCAAGAAGAAAACTGGAAAATTTACAAATATGTAGAGATTAAACAATATTGCTTCTGAACAACCGATGAGTCAAAGAAGAAATTAAAAGATATCTTGAGACAAATGAAAGTGGAAACACAGCATAACAAAATTTATGTGATTTTTTTTTGTTTTTGTTTTCCACTTCCAATGCATTTTATTGAGTCAGTACCAAAGACATTTTAAGAGTACAGATTTAGGAGTAAGACATCCTTGAGGCTGTATCTTGACTCCATTGATTATTAACTGTGTGACCATGAGCAAGTTGCTAAACCTCTCTGAAACCTAGTCTTCTCATCTGTAAAATAATAATAATAAATAACGAGAATAACTTCCTCAAAGTACTGTGAAGAATAATAAGTGAAATGGGTAGGAGGTACCCAGCACAATGTCTGATCCAGTGCTTGCTGGGATTCAACAAAAGAAGTTCTAAAGGGAATTTTATAATGATAAATGGCTACATTAAGAAAAAAAGAAGGTCTCAAATAAACAACAGCTTTATACCTCAAGGAAGTAGAATAAGAACAAACTAAACCCAAAGTTGTGTTGTTCAATCAGTAAGTTGTGTCCAACTCTTTGCAACCCCCTGAGCCTGCATGGCAGGCTCCTCTGTCCTCTGCTACTCACAGAATTTGCTCAAATTCATGTCCATTGAATTGGTGATGCTACCTAACCATCTCATCCTCTGCCGCCCCCTTCTCCTTGATTTTTGGGTATGATGTAAGATATGTATACTGAAAACCATAAGACATTGATGAGAAAAGTTGAACAGGACATAAATAAACAGGAAAAAATTTTCTGGTCATGGTTTGAAAGAATTAATATTGTAAAAATGTACATGCTACCCAAAGCAAACTACAGGTTCGATGCAACAGCAAAATTCTGGAAAGCAATTATCCTTCAATAAAAAATAAATAAATTTTCTAAAAAAGACTTCTAAACTTTATATGGAACTGCAGAATTTCCCAATTAGCCAAAGAAATTTTTACAAAGAACAAAGCAGGAGGCATCACAATCCCTGACTTCAAGGTCTATTAAAGGCCACAGGAAGCAAAGCAGTGTCTGAGCAAAAACAGACACACAGATCAATGGCACAGATTAGACAGCCAAAAGTAAACTCATGCATATATGTTCAGTTAATTTGACAGAAGAGCTAAGAAAATACTATGGAAAAGGATAATCTCTTCAATAAATAGTGTTGGGGAAACTGGACAGCCACTGTCAAAGGAATGAAATTGGACCCGTGTTAGAATCTGCCTGGACTTCCCTCCCTGGTGGCTAAGACGGTAAACAATCTGCATACAATGTGGGAGATCTGGGTTCAANGAGCTAAGAAAATACTATGGAAAAGGATAATCTCTTCAATAAATAGTGTTGGGGAAACTGGACAGCCACTGTCAAAGGAATGAAATTGGACCCGTGTTAGAATCTGCCTGGACTTCCCTCCCTGGTGGCTAAGACGGTAAACAATCTGCATACAATGTGGGAGATCTGGGTTCAATCCCTGGGTCGGGAAGATCTCCTGGAGAAGGAAATGGCAACCCACTCCAGTACTTGCCTAGAAAATCTCATGGACGGAGGAGCCTGGTAGGTCGCAAAGAGTCAGACACAACTGAGTGACATCACTTTCTTTTTCTAGAATCTGCCTACAGTGCAGGAGACCCCAGTTTGGTTCCTGGTTTAGGGAGATCCCTTGGAGAAGGGATAGGCTACCCACTCTAGTTTTCTTGAGCTTCCCCAGTGGCTCAGTTGGTAAAAAGTCTGCTTGTAATGGGGGAGATCTGGGTTCAACCCCTGGGTTAAGAAGTTCCCCTGGAGAGGGGCATGGCAACCCACTCCCATTCTTGCCCGGAGAATCCCCATGGACAGAGGAGCCTGGTAGGCTACATTCCACTGGGTCGCAAAGAATCAGACAAGGCTGAGCAACTAAGCACACATCTTATATCACACCCCAAAATCAATTCAAAACAGATTAAAGATCTGAACATTAGACCTGAAACTATGAAACTCCTGGGAGAAACCATAAAGGATAAACTCCTTGACGTTGATCTTGGCAATACTTTTTTTGAATTTGAAAAATTGAAAAAGCAAAGGCAACAAAGATAAAAATAACAAGTGCTACTACATCAAACTAAAAGGTTTCTGCAAAGCAAAGGAAACCATCAACAAAATGAAAAGGAAACCTATGAAATAGGGGAGAATATTTGCAAACCACATATTTGATAAGGGATTACTATCCAAAATGCATATGGAACTTATGCAACTCAAGAGCCAAATGATAAATAGCCCAATTAAAAAATGGACAGAGAATCTGAATAGGCATTTTTCCAAAGAAGGCATATTGATGGCCAGCAGGTACATGAAAAGGTACTCATCATGACAAGTATTAAGGAAATGCAAATCAAAACCAAATGAGATATCATCTCACACCTGTTAGAATGGCTGTTATCAAAAAGATGAGGACTAACAAGTATTGGTAAAGATATGGAGCAAAGGGAAACTCTGAACTGTTGGTGGGAATGTAAGCGGGTTCAACTAGTAGGGAAAACATGTGAAGTTTCCTTAAGAAAGTGAAAATGGAACCACCATACGACCCAGAAATTCCACTTCTGGATTATATCCAAATTAAATAAAACCATTGTCTCAAAGAGGTATCTGAACTCCCACATTCGCAGCAGCATCATTCGTAATAGCCAAGGTAAGGGAATAATCTGCGTCTGTTGAGAAATGAATGGATAAAGAAAATGTGGTATGTCTATAATATGAAATATTATTCAGCCTTAAAAAGGAGAAAATATTGTCATTTGCAACAACATGGATGAATCTGAAGGGCATAATACTAAATGAAATAGGAAATTAGTTCAGTTCAGTCGCTCAGTCGTGTCCGACTCTTTGCAACCCCATGAATCGCAGCACGCCAGGCCTCTCTGTCCATCACCAACTCCCAGAGTTCACTCAGACTCATGCCCATCAAGTCAGTGGTGCCATTCAGCCATCTCATCCTCGGTGGTCCTCTTCTCCTCCTGCCCCCAATCCCTCCCAGCATCAGAGACTGTTCCAGCAAGTCAGCTCTTCACATGAGGTGGCCAAAGTACTGGAGCTTCAGCTTTAGCATCATTCCCTCCAGAGAAATCAGGACTGATCTCCTTCAGGATGGACTGGTTGGATCTCCTTGCAGTCCAAAGGACTCTCAAGAGTCTTCTCCAACACCACAGTTCAAAAGCATCAATTCTTCGGCGCTCAGCCTTCTTCACAGTCCAACTCTCACATCCATACATGACTACTGGAAAAACCATAGCCTTGACTAGACGGACCTTAGTCGGCAAAGTAATATCTCTGCTTTTGAATATGCTATCTAGTTTGGTCATAACTTTTCTTCCAAGGAGTAAGCATCTTTTGATTTCATGGCTGCAGTCACCATCTGCAGTGATTTTTGAGCCCAGAAAAATAAAGTCTGACACTGTTTCCCCATCTATTTCCCATGAAGTGATGGGACTGGATGCCATGATCTTCATTTTCTGAATCTTGAGCTTTAAGCCAACTTTTTCACTCTCCTCTTTCACTTTCATCAAGAGGCTCTTTAGTTCTTCTTCACTTTCTGCCATAAGGGTGGTGTCATCTGCATATCTGAGGTTATTGATATTTCTCCCAGCAATCTTGATTCCAGCTCGTGTTTCTTCCAGTCCAGCATTTCTCATGATGTATTCTGCATATAAGTTAAATAAGTAGGGTGACAATATACAGCCTTGACGTACTCCTTTTCCTATTTGGAACCAGTCTGTTGTTCCATGTCCAGTTCTAACTGTTGCTTCCTGACCTGCATACAAGATAAATACTGCATAATATCACTTATATGTGGAGTCTAAAAGCTTGAATTCACAAAAACAAGGAGTAGAAAAGTAGTTTCCAGGATCTAGGAGATGGGAGAAATAGGGAGAGGTTGGTACAAAGGGTAAAAATTTCAGCTATATGATGAATAAGGTTTGAGGATCTAATATATAATATAGTGATTATAGTTGATAGCATCATATTATAAGATGCAAAAGAACTGACTTTTGAAAAGACACTGATGCTGGGAAAGAGTAAGGTGGGAGGAGAAGAGGATGACAGAGGATAAGATGTTTGGATGGCATCACTGACTCAATGGCCGTGAGTCTGAGTAAGCTCCTGTTTCCTTGTTCAAATCTTTATGACAATCTTGCAGGGTAGGTATTGTTATCTCCATTTTATGGATGAAGAAACTGAGGTTTAGTTACATAACCAACATATGCATCTTCTAACTAGCAGAGCACTAATTCAGAATTCAAATCTGCTCTTCAAACCCATACACTGACTCTATGCTATACCATGAGTCCTCGATCAAAGTAAGGACTTTGAGTCTACCCCAAAGTCAATGAATAAGACATACTGCAGAATCATCACTTACAAGGATTACTATCATTAAGATTTGGAGCTTTGGAAGGATCTGAGTGGATAAACAAGAGCGGAATCTCGTAAGACATATTTTAGGCTAAATATCACCAAGCTCTTTCCTTGGCCTAAGCCTCTATGCTTTCCTTTCCTATCACACAATTGCCCCTTGTACAGCTTGAGTTACAAAATGCCACTCAACTTCTGCACCAGCATTATTTCTTTATGACTCTACAAGCCAACAGGGTGGCTTTCTCTCAGCATGTGGATCAAGTTTGCCGTGGCGTAGCAGTGACGACACGTAAAGGGACTCGGAATGGCACTAGAGCCCACTTATCTCCATGTCTGCAGCTTGCTGTTAGTTGAACCATATGTTCTAATGACACATCTTCCTGGCCCAGGTGGCTTTCTCAGCTTCAGATAATTGCAATCGAAAATCCACATCCCAAGTCTGTCCATTTACAAGATAGAGGAGCGTCTTCTTACAGGCATCTGATTGTTAGAAGTAGCCAGCTGAGGAAAGTGGGACACACTTCCAAGAGAATTGCTGCTTGGAAGATCTGAGGACAATGTCTTATGAACCCTGAAATTATGTAGGCAAGGTCACTGTGAAGTCATTTAAAATTGCATCTCAAGAGAATTCGATGGTGAAGTATTTACTCCTCACTGTTGATTTATTGCTTACTCTTTTAACTTTTTAAGAAAGATCAGCAGATTGATTGTACTGCCTATAGTTGGAGACATGCTTACTTTTTCTCAGGCCTAATTCATAAAACACCACTGACCTGTTTTCAGCATCATCCCCCTCTGTGCTGGGGAACATCTCTGAGGTTTGTAGCCTATATGTTTAACCCTGAGTAAGAACTGTATGCCACATTCACAGCAGGTAACCTAGAGAGGAGCATGATAGCCTCATCCCCAGGATGAACCATCACACCTCCAGCAACAAGACTAAGGGGAGAAAGAGGCAGTTTCAAGCAGGATCTGGGAATTTGGACTGATGGCTGTGGCCTTTTCGGGTCTCAGCTTTCCAGAGAACATACCAGGTGCCCCTCTGTCTCTGGTCTCTTTCTCAGGCCATAGGCCCTGCCCAGCATATTCACAATGTTGATCATCCAGAATGGTTTAGCCATCTGTCCCCTGGGCAAAATCTTGGACAAGGCACAGTCTCTGAACCCTTCATATACTGGAGGTGATTGTGAGTCACCTGGAGTTGAGAGTGACAAGCAAAACCCTCAGGTTCCTCCCCCTCAAGAAGTATTTCAACTCTTGTTGATCAGTTTAGTTCAGTCGCTGAGTCATGTCTGACTCTTCGCAACCCCATAGACTGCAGCACGCTAGGCTTCCCTGTCCATCACCAACTCCCGGAGCCTACTCAAACTCATGTCCAGTGATGCTGCCCAACCATCTCATCCTCTGTTGCCCCCTTCTCCTCCTGCCTTCAATCTTTCCCAGCATCAAGGTTTTTTCCAGTGAGTTGCTTTTTCACATCAGGAGGTGGCCAAAGTATTGGAGTTGCAGCTTCAGCATCAGTCCTTCCAATGAATATTCAGGACTGATTTCCTTTCGGATGGACTGGTTGGATCTTCTTGCAGTCCAAGGGACTCTCAAGAGTCTTTTCCAACACCACAGTTCAAAAGCATCAACTCTTCAGTGCTCAGCTTTCTTTATAGTCCAACTCTCACATCTATACACGACTACTGAAAAATCTATACCTTTGTTGATACTCCCTGGCAAACTTTCATGCAAGTGTGGTTCTGACTACTAGTATCCCAGTAAATTCATTTCTTTTCTGGATTTATTCCTTCCTTAGTATTCTTATTTCATTTTATTTTACACTGACAAAATGTCTCCTCTTTGGTTAATTTATGTAATAGGTCAGGCATGTGCTATGCTTAGAAGTGAAGGATTAGAAAAGAAAGATTATTATTAATTTAAAATCTGTATGCCTTTCTCAGATCCTTATTAAGCTATGTTGCATTCTGCACACACACAGATCTCATGCAAACTGTTGATCAGAGACTGATTCTCTTCTCTCCCCCTCTTCCCTTCTCCCTTCATGTTGTGGTGCTTACAAGCTGTCAGGGCCATAGAGCCTTGAGAACCAAGAGCTGGTCTCACCCCACTTGGTGGTACATAAATTACCCTCCCTGTCCAGACTAGGGGATATTTAATATGGCCAGTGACATTTTTCCAAGTCTGTTTATGACCTGCTGGTGAAAGTTCCTCTGAGACAGTTTGAGATAAAACTTTAGGAGTAATTATGCTTTATGAGGACATAATGTCCTTCAGGCTTAATTTCACATGATGTGAAATCAGTGCTCATATTCAGTCCTCCTCTATGTCCAAGTTAAAGGGCACAATGTGAAACATTCCCATAATTAGCCAAGAAGTGGGTGCTACACAAGTGGTAAAAATTGGCTTCACGTCCCTTGCCTGAAGGCGAAGCCAACACAAGATGGGGGGTGTTTGGAGCCACCAGTTCCATCCACAGGTGCCCTGGGAAGCACAGCCATCAGCAAAGGAAACAGAGGGCTGTGTGTTCTCATCAGCTGGCAGGGAAATAATGCCCCGTTGTCTGTACTTCCAAGGAGCAATGGGGCTATTAACGGTCTTTTTGCTTTGTTTCCCATGCTGTTTTCTGGGTCAGAATTGGTGTCTTCTCTAGTCTGGTGTGGTCATCCAAGGTCCCTGAGATCAGAAGGCCTGACCAACTGAGTACCCATGTGCACCAAGTTGAGGAAAAACTAAATGAAACCCCCTGCTCTGTTAGAAAGGAGCATCTGCTGAAAGACTTGATATGAGGAACCCTGGACGTGAGAAAAGTGATTATGCTTTCCTCTGCTTCCCTGTCTTTTTGTTTTAGCTGTAGGCCAGGTCACTCTTTATTTTTGGTTACAAAACCTGCTGGTTTCCTTGGTTGAAGGGGACATCTTATTTCCATGCCCTTTCTTAATCTTGTTTTCTGCTGGCTTTCAGGATTGTTCCTCTGTTTAGCAAGGGTCTTACTCTTCGCCCCATACAGATTTGTCTTCCATTGTATGATGAGTATGTGTTTTTATACTGGATGTTTTTCAGATGTCACCACTCTCGTCTACCTTTTTAACTATGGACTATGCTACATAACTGTCTCTGTCTACCTAAATTCTTACATCAGAAACAGAATTGTTTGTGTGCCACTGTGTGTGGTGGGGACTGTGTGTGTGTGTGTTTGTGTGTACAGTCATTCACATTACGTTACGTCCGTAGTGTGTGAAGGTGATAGGGAAGTGGAGTGGTCCATGGTCCTGCCCAGTGTCTCTTAGTTTTTCGTAATGAAAGGAAGACCAAAAGCAGCAGCAGCAGCAACAAGATAGCTGGGGTGTTGAGATTTTTCCACAGGAGGTAATTCCTTTTTTCTTTCAATCAACTCACTTGAATAGATTACTTAATTAGCGTTTATTGTTTGTCAAATTCCTTGTCCAGAAGTAACATTTTAGGGCCTGCAGTTTTGAAGAAAGACAATTTAATGGGTGATAATCTTGTATGGAATTTTCAAATTGATTTCTTGGTAGTAAATTGTTCCTCAATTGTACTGCCTGCTCAACTCTCATTAGACACCGAGGCTTCTTTCTGAATGCATTCATACCCATTAAAATGTTGTCCTCAGTTTCCTGTCATTTGAAACAGGTCATCACTTCAGACACAAACATTTAAAGGACAGCTATACTTTTACAGCTTCATTAGTGTGCTAGGGGAGTTGGAATGTGCTATTGAAGTTTATAGAGCTTTGCGGCTCCTGATAGAAACTATTTGGCTGCACTCATCATAAGAGTAGAGATAACCTTTCTCTTTGTATACAAAGTCGCTTCATTTAAATTACACTCCTCCTGAGTCTTAGCTATCAGTCTGATGTATGGTCAGGACAGCACAGAGCCTCGGGAGAACCTGGTTATGATTCCTCTGCCCTCTTATTTTCCTCAGAATACCTTGGGAATAGAGCAGCCTCTTTGCCAAGGAAACCCCCTGACAGGAGAGTACAGTTTGGTCCTCTTTTTCAACCATTTTCTTTGACTGTTTAGAAGATGGCACCTAAATGTATTACCTAAAAGGAGCTCTAGAAAACTTTAAATAAGCCAAAAACCAGCAAGCATATTGAAATTCCCTATGATTTTGTGGCTTTTTCTGGGAGTGGTTAATTTATGAGCAGAGATATTTCTAACTTTGGTTTTGAGTTCAGTGCAGATGGTGTGGTCTTATCGTGGCCTCTGCTTAGACATTCTCTAGCCCTAACATAGGTCTAGGAATGATGTCACTGCTCCTACCCTCTCATTTTAACATCGAGGGATTTGATGCTTAGATATTATAATAACCACAATGTCAATCCCATTTAAGGACTTTTTGTGTACTGAGCAAGAGGCTCTGAGAACATCATCTTTTATTCCCCAGTTTGGACTGCCAAATGATAAAGTAGGAAGGATCATGTCCATTACTACTGATGAGGAAATAGTTTAGGAAGCTTATATCTATCATATAACCAACCTACCACACAACAGGTTGGTTGACATCTTGGGTTTTCTGAGGATGCCCTTTCAAATGAAGCTTTTGAGTGAAAAAACCAGATGCATGCCCTCATTTCTCAGAAGCCCTATGGTTGGGGTGTCTTCTGGATTTCCCACCCTGAGGGCAGTCCTCTGAAGCAAGAATTGCCTCCAGCCAAGCTCCTTGTTCTCTCTCACCTGCTTTCCTCCAGTGTCCATGGTTTGTTGATTTTCAACCTGATGCTTCCCTCATGCTATGCTGTCCTAAAGCTCAAGTAACCTTATGCCATCCTTTTGTATAAACTGTATCAGTGGCTTTTTCTTCCCCACCTTTATTCGATTAATCTCAGTGATTCCTTCCTTCTGAAAGGAGGTGATCTCGAGTACCCATTCTTGAGTCAGGAGCTGCTCCTGAGGTACAGTGGTGTGAGCCAGACTGGTGTGAAGCAGACTGGCAGGATCCTGCTTGGTGAAGCTTATACTCTCGGGGAGGCCTTACTGGAAAGCAGTACATTTAAATTCAAAAGACCAAGGCTAAATCAGAATGTGAAAACTCGCAGATGTGTCAAATGGTTATTTTTGCTTTGGCCTATACAGTGTCTGAAAAGTTAAATGAATTGGTAACATTTTCAAACCAAGAGATTCTACGTAGAAAACCATCTGGACTTCTGGCATCTCAGGGAGTGCCCTGGGCCCACATCCCCATAAGGCATCAATCCACAGTCCCTGGGACATGGACGTTTCTGCACCCTTTGGATGGGGTGGGGCCTTTCTGCCTCTGCCCAGTCAGGCTAGACTCATTCACATGATCCGCGGATCCCTGTAGACGTCTTAGATTTTACAGTCCTTGGAGTAAATGATCTAAAAGTAACTTTGTACCCTGGCACCGCGGTGACTGTCTGGCTTGCCTTGGCAACACTGTGGCCTCTCCTGAACTAGAGCCAGACAGAGAGACTCTCTGGACCCAGAGGAGACTGGACCATCACAGGGCGAACACAGAGCACATTCAGTTTCCAGACAGCAGCCAGCTGTCTGCACCCCGGCGCTGTTTACTATCTCTTCCAGGCCTTGGTGTTGAGGCCCCACTATTTGAACTTTTCAGGAGATTTAGTGCAAATTAAAAAACCAACAAAACCAGAAAATTAGAAATTACTCAGGTAAGAGCCGAATGAATCAGAAGTGAATAAAGAGAGAGCTGTTGAGCAAAAGCAAATAAAGCCTGCATACTATTTGAGAGAACTAATATTGACTATTATATTCTTAAAGCTGGCTTTGGCACTTTGAAAACCTTGACTCAAAATCAGTAGCAAAAGCAATAGGAACAATAGCTAAGATCGATTTCAGTTCTATTGTGTATCGTCTCTACCCTTTAATTTAACCCACTGCTCTCACTTTACAGACAGGAACCTGAGGCCCAAGGAATTAAATCACTTGTCCAAGGTCATCTAACTAATGTATTGAGCCACTCGAATGTTTTAATGATTTTGGTCCATTTCTTAATTTGCCTGACCATATGGAGAAGTGACTTGGGGGACTGATAGAGGTCAAACACGTAGATATACACATGTGCACAATTAGTGTCAAACTTCTACAGACAAGGCTGGAGCTTCCAATGTCAGGAGCTGAGCAGATTCTTTCCTTATTTGCATTCATTAAATAGATATATTTTCAATATCTAATAAAAGTTTTCATTCTGAAAACTATAGTTTTCAGCTATATTAAACCACCAAGGGGGAGTGATCAAGGTGTTTTATTTAAGAATTCACACAGGGAACTAGATGATACACCAAAAGTGAGCTGGTAAATACAAGATATGGCAAGTTTAGTGATTTGAGATTTGATCCTCATAGTAAACTGATTAAAGACTATAACCTGGTTTAAAAAAACAATCTAATGGGACAAATCTTACTTTTCGAATTTTTTTTTTT
>SJYA01002522.1:1136433-1206408 GCA_006410615.1 Neotragus moschatus
TACTATTTGAGAGAACTAATATTGACTATTATATTCTTAAAGCTGGCTTTGGCACTTTGAAAACCTTGACTCAAAATCAGTAGCAAAAGCAATAGGAACAATAGCTAAGATCGATTTCAGTTCTATTGTGTATCGTCTCTACCCTTTAATTTAACCCACTGCTCTCACTTTACAGACAGGAACCTGAGGCCCAAGGAATTAAATCACTTGTCCAAGGTCATCTAACTAATGTATTGAGCCACTCGAATGTTTTAATGATTTTGGTCCATTTCTTAATTTGCCTGACCATATGGAGAAGTGACTTGGGGGACTGATAGAGGTCAAACACGTAGATATACACATGTGCACAATTAGTGTCAAACTTCTACAGACAAGGCTGGAGCTTCCAATGTCAGGAGCTGAGCAGATTCTTTCCTTATTTGCATTCATTAAATAGATATATTTTCAATATCTAATAAAAGTTTTCATTCTGAAAACTATAGTTTTCAGCTATATTAAACCACCAAGGGGGAGTGATCAAGGTGTTTTATTTAAGAATTCACACAGGGAACTAGATGATACACCAAAAGTGAGCTGGTAAATACAAGATATGGCAAGTTTAGTGATTTGAGATTTGATCCTCATAGTAAACTGATTAAAGACTATAACCTGGTTTAAAAAAACAATCTAATGGGACAAATCTTACTTTTCGAATTTTTTTTTTTTTTTTTTTTTTTTTTGCTGAATCCTGTAAGATTATAAGAAACATGTCACACTAGATCAGAAATATTTAAAAATGTCTTTGATTCTCCCTTATTTTCTCCTGTTTATACTCTACCGTGGGGAATTCTTCAGGTAGAACAGAGGGTTGTCCAGGGAATAAATGAAAATTCAAATTGGATTTGAGGTCTTCCTGACTCTCATGGTATACTCTGCCAGGCTGAGACATAAGCTGCTGAAATTTTGAGAGTGTCCTCTAAGAGGGGGAGTCACAAAGAATCCATTGTAAACAAGCTATCTGATGCTCAGGTGTGGAGTGAATTTTGTCACAACGGAACCCTTTGTTTATGATCCATGTCTGCACACTTGTGGATCTAAGGGACCAGTCTCTTGGGAGAGAGCCTTTGGTCAATGTCTCTGCAGCCGCACTGTGTTCCTGACCCTCCCAGTTATCCCTGTTCTAGAACTGGGAAGGCCTTCTCAAGTGCCCCTTTGAGTGGTGAGAGCAGGGCAGTGCAGAGGTGAAGAGCCTGAGAGTTGAACCGTGGCTCTGCCCCTGGCTAGCCACTGGGCAATCTTTCTGTGCCTTGGTTCTTTCATCTACAAAGTGAGGAAAATGCCAGCACCTCTCTTGTAGGATTGTTAGTGGATCAAACAAATCAATACATTTAAAAGGCTTAGAATAGCACCCAGCACCATATGGGTTAAATTAGGTTAGAATTTGTTAAATAGCATTCTGAAGTGTGAAATATTGGTTTTAATAATAACAACTAGGCTGTTGAGACTTTACATGTGCCTGAATCAGTTCAACAATTTAGCCTACATTAGCTTATTTAATCTTCAGAAAATATAAGAAATATACACAGAACATAGAGGATAATACTATTTTATCTTTATTTTCAGTTGAGAAAAGTGAAAGGTAGAAATGTTATTAATATGCCCAAATTACAGAATCACTTTCACTTTTCACAGAGTATTAAGTGTGTGTGTGTGTAAATTGCTTCACTTGTGTTCTCCTTGCGACCCTATGGACTGTAGCCCTCCAGGGTCCTCTGTCCATGGGATTCTCTAGGCAAGAATACTGGAGTGGATTGCCATGCCTCCTCCAGGGGATCTTCCCGAGCCAGGGGTCGAACCCATGTCTGTTATGTTTCCTGTATTGGCAGCTGTATTCTTTACCACTAGTGCTACATGGGGAGCCAGAATAGTAAGTAATGGAAACCAAATCTTGAAAGCAGACGTCAGTCTGTGGAACCATGCTCTTAACCACTTTCTTCAGAAGCTATGCAAACCATCTTTGTTCTTACTCTTCCAAATCCAAGATTAAATTTATCCATTGCAGGAATGCCAGATTCTGGGAATCTGGGCATAAGATGGGTGCATGTATTGTTCCCTTATTACCCAAGGTTTAAAGCAAGTGATGTTAATATAGCCAAGCATCAAAGCACAGCTCTTTCTTGGACAGAAGACTTAGCCTTACTAATGAAGGAAAATCCGCAGCAACCAGTTTGGCTATGGATTCCACGTGCTTCTTTTTTTTTTTTTTAACTGAAAGTTTATGCTTTTATTTTACTTCTACTGCCATTGGCTTCTTAGATAGGTTTGTTTTCTTTCATACAACTAGGAAATAATGTATTTTTTCCTCAATTTTTCATAATTCGTTTACTTTTAATGTTTAATTGGGGGATAATACCTGGTGTGCTATGACAACCTAGAGGGGTGGGATGGGGTGGAAAGTGGATGGGAGTCTCAAGAGGGAGTGGACACATGTATTCCTTTGGCTGATTCATGTTAATGTATGGTGGAAGCCTACACAGTATTGTAAAGCAATTATCCAGGTGCTCCTTAATACTTTGTTTTCAGCTGTTCTCACCAGTGCTGTCTTCCCAGCTGTGTTATAAACCCCTGGTAGACTAGGCCGTGTTTGTATGACTGTTAATCTCCCATGACAGTCATGAGCGCTGGACACTGCAGTCCAGTGAGTACCAGTAAATGAACTGGTTCCACTCGTTTTGCTCCCTGATATTAACAATCCTTGTTGCTTATAGATTTTTCCAGTAGTCACGGAAGGCATTCTAGAGTTCCCTTTAATGCAAAGTTGGAGCTCTAGTGCTAATTGCTGCGAATATCAATGAAGCAAATTACTTGATAATGAAACCATCATATCTTTTTTATATCTGCAAAGAAAGCTCTTTACTTAAGTGTGAGGCTCTGCTGATAATCTTTGATTTCCCATCAAGGTAATTGTAGGATAAGGTGAAAATTGAGCATTGTTTGCTGGTTGTTTAATTGATTGTTTGCTGGCTTTTAAAGGCCATGAAAGATTAGAAAGTACCAAAGAAACCAGATATGCTTAAATAAGAGTAGAAAAGAGAATGTGTTCATGGAGTAGGCCACAGGAAAAATTATTGAAGATGACAGGAACCATAACGCCTGACTCAGAAAGGGCCTTATCCTGGCCAACAATGTAGAAAGTGATGACTTTGAGGTGGAGATAAGACTGATCATTTTAAGGAAGAATTGTATAAAGCCAAGTTTTCCCTTTCACTGGTACTTTCATTCTGGAAACTGCGATGAGACATTAAATGAAAAATGGTACTGTATTCCAGGGCAGANAGATGACAGGAACCATAACGCCTGACTCAGAAAGGGCCTTATCCTGGCCAACAATGTAGAAAGTGATGACTTTGAGGTGGAGATAAGACTGATCATTTTAAGGAAGAATTGTATAAAGCCAAGTTTTCCCTTTCACTGGTACTTTCATTCTGGAAACTGCGATGAGACATTAAATGAAAAATGGTACTGTATTCCAGGGCAGAGGGCTTGCAGACGATCAAACCTAGGATTGGCAGGAACTCTGCCCTAATGCATGTCCTCTCTTAATGAACTCTGCCTTTCAGCAAGGAAACGTGTTTAGCTGGCATCTGAGGATTAGCATAAGCTTTTGATTATTCTATCCTTCATTTTGGAGAAAAAAAGTCAAACCTTAGATAGTAGAATTTGAAAGCTTAAAAATATCTCAATTTGCTTTTGATGGCATTTGTCACTGTTTATTAAAATTTTAATAAATAAACAGTCTCCTTGCCTAGGGAGATCATACATGCTGGTTTGCTGGGGATAGTCCCAGCTTCTGCCTGTTTTACTGGTATAATTATGAATATCTTAAAAAAATTTTGGGGGGCCATGCTACATGGCTTGCGGAATCTTAGATTCCCAATTAGGGATTGAACCCACATCCTCGGCAATGAAATATCAGAGTCCTAACCACTGTACTGCCAAGGAATTCCCAAGTAAAATCTTTTTAAAATATCAATATTTGAATGATAAATAATATTCTGAGTATACCCCAGTGATTCCTCTATTCAATATCAAATCTAGAAAGTTACTCACATGTATGCACAAGGTCTTTGCAGCTCTGTTGGTGATATTACAACACAGAAAGTTACATGAATGCCCTCTAGGAGGGAAATGACATTCATCCTAGGGAGCACCATTCCGCAATTAAAGGAATGTGCTAGATCTGTATGTACTGAAATGGATAGGTCTCCTTAATATGTCTGCAGGAGGAAGGGGAAACCAATTTTCAGAATATAGTCCAATATGATAATTATTTTTTAAAATGCAAACTATAATTTAAACTATATTGTAGAGGCCACACATATGAGAATGTAAAGACAGAAAATGAAAGGACATTCATCAGACTGTTAACGGGTTAAGCTGGATAAGAGCATAGGTTGGCATTTGAAATGGTGGTTAAGGCTGACATTGATGGTCACATTTCAGTTTTTTCACAAGGACACCATAATTTCATGCCACTTGTGGCACTGATCATTGATTTTAAATATAATTTTAAACTTAAAGCAATATTCTAAAGGTGATGTCACTCAACCCATTGTTTGAGATTGAGATACCTGGGGCCCAGAGAAGTCACACACATCTTCCAGGGTCACAAACTATAAATATGGTGCAGAGCTGAGGCCCACATGAGTCTCCTGACACCCTATTTTGTATTCTCTGACTGGACTATGCTTTCCTCCAAGTTTTATGAAGATTTATTAAGTTGACTTAACTCCATGGAAGTGAATGGCTGGACACAAACTTAACCATGCTTATCAGATTTTACTTCCTCTTAGCAATGGCACCCCACTCCAGTACTCTTGCCTGGAAAATCCCATGGACGGAGGAGCCTGGTAGGCTGCAGTCCACCGGGTCAGGAAGAATTGGGCACAACTGAGCGACTTCACTTTCCCTTTTCACTTTCATGCATTGGAGAAGGAAATGGCAACCCACTCCAGTGTTCTTGCCTGGAGAATCCCAGGGATGGGAGAGCCTGGTGGGCTGCCGTCTATGGGGTCGCACAGAGTCGGACACGACGGAAGCGACTTAGCAGCAGCAGCAGCAAACCCAGACTACAAAGTAACAGCTGTGCTGCTGAGCCCATCAGTATCAGTCCAGACTGGCAGCTGCCTGACTTCTTCTGTGGAGTCTGCCCTCTGGCTTTGTTTTGACCCTCATTCTCCAACATGTGATGATTTGATACGAACATTAAAATGGTCTTTAATGGCTCAAGGAAGTGGCAAATGTATGGCAAATAGGATTTTTCTGATGTGTTTTTATTACAATAAATAAAAACACATAGCTTAGCTGTGTTTCTACAGCTACCAGGATTGGATAGCTTGGTGTAATGGCACAGATTATCCAAAATTAGCCAGATCTTACTACTGGAGAAGAATCAGAGCAGCACCAAGAGGCCAAGAAGTGGAGCTGACAAGTTGGGCTATTTTTCCCTGGGTTTTGAAGAAAAGGACTGCTCAGAGGCCTGGCCTTGTACTGTAACAAGCATTGGTCCTTAAAATGAAGTTAATTTCCTTCTCAATTAGCCATTCTGCTAGGGACACAGCTGTTCAGTGCCCACGTGGAACAGAAATATTCCCTTTGCAAACTGAGGTGTGGCTCTAGTGACAAGAGAATAAATTCTCATCCAGATTAGAGAACATTATGGGGTCACCTGCCTTGGCTTACGTCACCATCTTTCCTCAGGTAAACAGTGTGCTTAGTAGTCTTTTCCTCCCCAGCAATTCTTTGAGCCCCAGTGAAACCTGCTAACATGTAGGCAACTGAAAGCAGCTGAAATATGATTCTTCCCTGAAGTGTTTGCATGTGAACTGAGATCAGGACCTGAAGTTAAATTTGATGGTGCTTTAAAGGCAGAAGCTTAAACATTAACCAACAGATTACTATTAATAGAAAGGATTAGTGAAAAGGATTTTATTGACCTTTTTTTTTTTTTTGGTCTTCTTAATTTTCCTGAAATTACACCAAATGACTACACTTTCTGTTAATCATGAATATGCCTTCTGGTAATAATGGTCATCCGTGTTCTTGAATTTAGACCCCAGCACTTTATGTGAATTATGTCATTTGATCTACAATACAGCTTTATGAGATAGAGGCCATTTTTACCTCCATGGATTAGAACACTGAGAAAAAGATTGTTTTCTCAAAGTTTAGCAACCTGGAGGAGATCATAGAGTAGCCAACAGAGTTAGGTTCAAATCCCACTGTCCGATGTCAGCTCTTCACCATCATACCATATTGCAGCACCGTGGTAACAATTAGGTAATTATCATGATTGTACAAAATATATAATGTAATACAATAAAATGTAATATTGTGTAAGAGATAATTATATGGAATTAGCTGTGTGGGGACTCATTTGCATACTTCGATATCAGAAATGCCAAGGGGGGAACAACCAGCTTCTCTGAGAGTTGTTATTAGAATTCCAGAAACTGGGTGGGTTTGGGCAAAGTTGGAAAGGTGCCTCCCATGCCCCTTCTTTCTTGCTGCCATAGTTTGCTGGCTGGAACTCATATTTTAACTTAAGACCTCACTCAGGAAGCACATACATCACTTTGCGTAACTGACAGTAACTGAGTCTGCTCGAAGGACGTGGCTGTAACTCCGCTGAAGAATTCACAAAAGGAGATAGCCCAGCCCCAGTGGCAGGTGATGGACTGTGTGGCCCTTGAGAGAGCATCAGCTCTGTTCTTGCTCCTGTTTCTGCAGATTTAATATTTAGCTGGGACTAGTCCTTCCTTTGGGCTTATGGGAAGCCTAAGAGCTGAAAGGCATAGCTCACCGTGATCTACGTGGAAGGCTATTCTCAGCTTTCTGACACCCCGAGCCCAGGAGCAGAAAGCTGTTGTCCCTAGAGATTGACAGCTCTTGTCAAAATATGTAGTTAAACAATTTGCTAAGTGAACAAAGACTCATTTTATTAGGTCTTCACTCAGACCATAGAAACACTTTCTCAATTACCTTGCAAGTATCTTATTTATCCCTCTTGGTTATTTATTTTTCAATTCCTTCCACAAATATTTAAAACAGAGTCCCAATGCCAGTGTTTCACTGCCACAAAGGAAAAGCATGTCAGATAATAGTCAACAGAAATGAATGCAATATAAGTCAAAAAATTGTCTGAAATGGGGAAAGTGTTCGGGAAACCATCTCTGAGATTTGAACTAAATCCATGTTGCTTCTGATGGGAAGTTTTGGATTGTGACATTCAGGAGAATCATTTCCTAACAAGGAACCTTGCCTAAACTTGGTAAGCATGCTGCTCTAGTGGACCAAACTAACCACCTGTCTTAACACCACATAGTCTTTATTTTCTCTGCATTCTTAAAATCATTTCAAGAGGCTATCCAGGAAAATCAGTGAGCCTGGAGTTTTGAGTCATTGAGGACTGTTACAGTATCTTTTCAAAACGAGGTTAACGTACAAGCCGAATTTTCCATATTCATTTCATGGAAACCCAGGCCCACAGATCAACAGTTCTGTGATCATGTTCACATGGAAAGCTCGGCCTCTTTTATCCCTCTCTTAGAAATTTGACATATACATTAAATGCCCTGAGAATTCCAACATCCAGAGTTAGGGGACATATATATACAATACATATGGGTGATTCATATTGACATATGGCAGAAACCAACACCATATTGTAAATCAATTACCCTCCACCTCCTCAAAAAGTAAAAAGAGCAACAAGAATTCTGACATCCAGTAAAGACGTCTGTTTAACCCAGCATGTTCCAAACTCATTCTGTCACAGCCATTACATAGCCCCACGTAGAGAAGTCTTTACCCATAGAGTACATTGAGATGACCACCTTTGGTAACAATTAGAGCTCACGGTTCAGAACAGGTTGTAAACAATACTAATGATAGTGTTTACCCAAGACCTTTACTAAACTTTTACGTTCCTCAATTGGATAGTGCACAACCACAGTATTTTGCCCCTTTGCTGCAAGGAGCTTAATAATACCGTGATATTAAATACTTCCTTGTGGATGGAAAAATAATCTTCAAAAAAAAAAAAGTCTCAAAGGAGTTGGAAGGATTTTTCTGGGTCTAATCAGAATTCCATGTACATCCTGGGACCAGGCAACTATGATCTGAGAGCTTTGGCATAACCCAAACGACCTTTTTGTTCACTTCACTCATTTCTTTAGCTTTAATGTCGTTCTGCTTTTGAGAGAAAGCATTAGCACAAGTTGCAGCAATATCACTCTTCAGTATTTTCTTAGCTGGGGTGCAGCTTTTGGAGGTAGCTTTTGAAAGAGAAAATTCCAGTAAAGTATCTGTATTGCCTACACTGTTTGTTGCTTCCAAAGAGCAAATCCTGTCATTTTATGGATTAGGAGGTAGCGCTTCAGAGAAGATGAGGCTTAATTTATGCAGGTAGAACCTTAATATTTTTCACCTAGAAGATCTAGAAATAATGCTAACAAGTGAAAGTAACATCAATAATGTCCACAAACTACGTCTGTTAGCTGGATGACGTGGAACTAGTTCACCCTGGTCAGGTTAGAGTTTTCTTAATGCCCTTAGTATTATATCTGCAGCCAGGCCTGATATGTTGAATCATCTCAACAAGGCTGACAGTGGCCATTACTTTTGTAATAATAACAGGATTGAGAAAATCAACCCCTGACAATTGAGGATTTTATACTTTGTAGTATCACCTACATTCATTTCCTAGGATGGCAGAGTTATTTCAATTTACGAATTTACATACTCAGAGAGGCTAAGTGATTTGTGTATGTATCACTGCTGATACATAGCAGAAGTGGAAACAGAACCTAACCTTACTGTGTCATCCTTAAATTGTATTGTTTGATTCCACAGAGCTTCTTAGGCAGAGCTGTTTGATTGAACATAGTCTATCTTTTGAGTATCTGACACATTCCTGAGATTTTTTTTCAAAGAGAATCATTTGGAAAGGATCTTGGAATTTGTATGTTGAGGCTGGGTAATCCTTTTATTTAGGGTCCCTTGGTGGCTCAGATGGTAAAGAATCTGCCTGTAATGCAGGAAACCTGGGTTCGATCCCTGGTCGGGAAGATCCCCTGGAAAAGGGAGTGGCTACCCACTCCAGAGTTCTTTTCTGGAGAATCCCATGGACAGAGGAGCCAAGTGGGCTACAGTCCATGGTGTCGCAAAGAGGTGGACATGAATGAAGTGACTTAGCACGCACACAGAGACATGGAAACTACGATCAGAGAGGCTAAGTCACTGGCCCAAGGACAGAGCCGCTGTCTGGCAGAGCTAGGATTTGCTCACAGGCTCTCTGACCCCAGAGTCTGTGCTTTTCATCACTACACCTTCTCTTGTCACCCGCCTTGTTTGTGCAAGTGTAGGGATGAGTGATTGACAGAGGCTTTGTTCTAAACATGCTGTGCCTAGGTGGTACGCTTAAACAGATTCTTTTAGTTTGTCATGCATACTTTCATGTCTTTGCCAAATTTCAATCGTATTGGTTTGTTCCTTTCATAATAATAAAAAGCATATATAAGCAACATTACTCTAGCATAAGGCTGCAACTTCATCTTAGGTGCTGAAAAATGTATTGGCAAACACACATGAGCAGACCCACGCATCACATGCACAGGCGTGAACACACATTCATACAAGGGGGATTTCGAGCCAAGAAATGTATCTGTGAGCACTTATTCATCCTTTTTGCACATTCCTTTGGTGACCTGGGGCATATCTCTTCATCTTTGAGCTGCTGTTTTCTCATCTGATAAACGGAAGATAACACTACTTCCTGTAAGAACAGAAACACTAAGTGAGACATTGGATGTGCACACAATCTGTAAGTTTCAAAGTGCTGTAAAAATGTGTGACTCTGTTCAGGTAGATATTTGTGAGCTGTTTTCAAAAGTTTCCATCCTCCATTATTGCATAGATGTTATGCAACGTGTGTTTTGGAGTTTGCCAGGAAGCATTTTACCCTGCAGCCGTAGCCAGTCAGGATGTGAGCTAGGGTGGAAGTTTTGTGGGGTAAGCAATCTGCTGCTCCCTTGGAGAATTCTCTAAATTTGCAAGTAGAAACATCGCAGTTGGCAAAATGGAGCTGCAGTAATAACATTTATCATTCAGGTGGAGCCTTTGTGTTTGCAGAGGGCTTGGTAATGGGTAATTAGATGACCTCCCCTTGTCTCCTCCAGCCATCCCCCCCTTTCTCCCTTCTTTCTGTGCCCCTTGAATTCAGAATTAGAGGCACCTGCATATTCTTCCTATGTTGCTCCTTGCTTGGTGTCCATGAAGTCCCAGAGGGCTGCAGCCATCTAATGAGTAAGCACCGGTGGTGAGAGTTAAAACTATCCATCCAGATGAGCTCTGGCCCCACACCCCTGGGCTAGGAGGATACGAGGTCAGGCCTATAAGACATCAGGCTTTGGGCAGGGAATCATTTTAATATAAATAGGAACTCTCTGCCCCCATCTTTCTCTCTCGCCTCTTCTCCCCCAAAACTCAACCTCTGTTTTGTCATTGCTTGGTGCCCAGTGACCCATTTTTGCTTCCTTCAACCATCTTGTTGGCAATTCCAGATTTCCCTGTGTGCTGTCTCAAGTAGGGGCAGACTTTTCTCATTCATTTGTTCCCAAGAAGAACTAGGACATGAGAATCTTGCTGATTTCTCAGCTGCCTCTTGAATAGCAGTTTGGATTCTCATCGAACACCTGTTTCATCTCTTCAGCTCCATTCAATCACACTGGAGGTCGTTAGAAGGGACTGAGACTTCTTATCAGCAACTCCATCCTGCCCAACAAATGGAGAGCCTCCTCTCTGCCATTACAGCAGACTGGAGATACTTCTCCGGAAGAGGGCCAAAAACTGAACAATTAACAAAACCATCTTTTCTGAACTCTTTTTTTCTTTTCATCAGTTTGAAGGATTCTTATCTTCTCTTTGGTCTGGCTTATGGGTAGGTAGACATATTATTGAAGGCCCAGTTGAATGCCTCAGTTTTGGACTTTGCAAGTAACTGCTTCCTCTAGGAACCCCTGGAACTGAAAACAAGAGTCAACGTGCAGGCACTTTACTCCCTTCCAAGCCTCCTGGAAAGGCTTCATTCTTAACAAGTCACTCTTAATTCTATCTCAGACTGTTTTTTTTTACTTTAGTAATTTAATGACCTATAATACTAGACTTCCCTCTTTTCAATTTTTAGAATATTTTTCCTCCGTGATAACTTTTTTCTTACTACTCTCCCCTGCCCCTCATCCACCTGTTCTTTTACGGAAGGCCAAAAAGCTTAACATACAGCAAAGAGGGGAAAAGCCTGAACCTTATAGTAGGAGATGAGGCCCCGGTGCAGCGGACGGCCCTGGCGGAGCCTCGGCTTCCTTTCCTGTAACCTGACAAGTGCAGATCCGCCTCACGAGAGGGAGTGGGGATGCTGCAAGGGTGGGTCGTGGTTAAGGCCTCTGTAGGTGGAATCCCAGCCCTGCCACTGACTGCCTGTATGGCCCGTGGGGACCTCAGTATCTCCGCTTCTTCATCTGCAGAGCAAGGCAGTAGCTGCACCTGTTTTATAGGGTTGTGTTGGAAGGATTAAAACAGGTCATTCATGTAAAGTGCAAACTGATAGAGCAAGTCCTTCAAAGATGTTATCTGTGGTTGTTATTGTTATTCTTCATGGATTTAGCAAGTTCTGTTTCCCTGAGAAGGAAGCGTCCCCTGCCAGCAGGCCTGGTTTAGGTCTTACATTTCCCCAAAGACAAACGATGAAGTTCCTGAAGGAGCTTTGTAAGCATAACCATGTGCCCACACCATGGTCTTCATGCCTTGGCAGGGTATCCTCATCTCTGGTCTCTGGGTCCACTGCTTAGAGCTGACCTTGGCAAAGGGAATCTCTATCTGAGAGCCACATGGGATGTGCTGGAAACCCATGGGGACCAAGGGGATCCAGGACAACGCTATGGACTCAGGCCCTGATTTGGAACCTCAGGGAGGCCGCACATCTTGTAGTCCCACACATACCACAGGAAGATCTTGTCCTAGCACCCTGCTCCACTCTTGATAGTAAAAGGACACTGTCACTACACATTCAAGGGCACTTTTCTTACTTATGATGAGTGTCTGCAAAGTGAACCATTCATCTTCTACTTCTTTTGAGCTGCCATGTAAGTGTTGGCATTACTGTTAACAAATACACATTTTTTCCTAATCACATGAGCCTTAGAATGGGAATGGTCTACGTTAATCTTCTGTGAGTTCTCATGGCCAAGTCCAAAGAGGGCATGGTAAAACTGATGACTGAGGAAGATGAATCTAGCTGCTGCAGGAGGCTGACCGTTGGGAGCAGTGACCTGGCTCAAAGGCTGACCAAGGCAGGAGGAACTAGGATTTAATCAGAGCAAATAATGCTTGGTGCATCACGTTATATCATATTTCACCAATCGTTCTGTAACGGAGAGCCAGAGGGGCTCATGAAGATCATTTGAAGATAAATAAACCAAGGCCTCCAAGGCTTGTAGCTCTGTAAACAGAGATAATGTCAGGTTGGGTGCATTCGTTCTACAACTGGTGAGTTACTGAGCTTTTATTGTGTTTCAGACTCGATGCTGAAAACACAGGGTGAACAAAGGCAGAAACACAAGGAAGAATGTTCCTAGCTCTAAGTTAAAAAAAAAAAAAAAAGACTAGTAAACAGAAAAACAATTGTAAATTGTGATAGAAACCAACCAACCAAGGAGCAGAGGTAGGGAGGCAGTAAAGGAGAGTGCGCAGGCAAAGTAGGCACTTCAGGTGGGGAGACCAATGTCAAGTCCCTGTGACATTTATCCTGAGAATGAAGAGACTAACAGGAGATTCCATGTGAAAAGTAGAAAAAAGGGCACAACATAAGAACATTGGAGGCGGAGGAACTTGCAAAGGTTTGGGGTAGGGGCCCCTGGGTCTTCCTAGACTTGAAGGAAGGCCGCTGTGGCTGGAGAGTAAGGAGGGGGCAGAGTGGCTTCAGATGAGTTTGGAGAAGTAGGAAGGACCAGGCCATCTAGAGCCTTCGAGGTAGCAGTCAGGATGTTGAATTGTGAGCAACATGGTAATTCTCAAACTCGAGCTTAGATCGGTTGTAGAAGGCACCTTAGACAGGTTTGGGACTTTCCATAGAGTTGCTGATTCTCATGGTGTTACCTGAGGACTTGCATTTCAGAGGTATTCCCAGGTGGTACTGATGCTTCTGGTCTAGGTCTAGGCAAGACTTTGAGAACCACTGCTCTAAGGCAGAGAGAAGCATCTCAGAAACACACTTAACAGAACTGGAAGAAGTTGGTTGGCAAGCAGCTGAGTGTGGGGTTCAAGAGGCAAAGGAATCAATCAAAGATAATTACAGAAGTACAATCCTATGTGATCAGAGATAGAATATGTAGGAAAAATTCTTTAGTTAGGGTTGGACAATGAGATGGTGTGTCCAGCAGAACTCAGTGGCTGCGGAATTCAGAGATTCATAAGACTTTTACCAGTGGGTGTGGTGGAGAGGGTGTAAGTGTAGGGGAAGAAGCAGAGAGGCAGGAATATGAAACTGTCGACCTGGGGTTTCCCCAGGTCTTCCCAGCCAAACTTTCCCTGTTGCAGACTCGGGGCCACCTTGCTGACTGGCCTATCCCAAGGTCAGGTGAGTACTGGCAGCAACTTCAGTTCACCAGCAAGTAGGCCAGCTGGTTTTGCCATCCCCTCTCTGTGTCATCTTGTAGAGGACTGGAGTCCACTTTCTGCATCCTATGGTGAAAAAAAACAACAACGAATTCTTGCAACCAGTGACCCTGAGCAGCGACACCCACTGTGCACCGACGAAGCAGGGCTGCCTTTGCTCTGCCCGCCCCCTGAATGCTTTCCTGGGTGCATGGAGTCAGTCAGGCCCCGCAGCCTTCCTTCCACCAGAGCAGGGCTTCCTCTCCCCACCCCCACCCCCATCAGTGGATGCTGCTGACAGCACATTCAACTTAGAGCAGCTTTCCTGGGCTGCAGACAAAACCAGTGAGTGACTGAAGCGTGGCCCAGCCTACAAGGGAGGCCAAGAAATCGTGGGAAGGACAGTGTCGAGGAAGCCACAAGAGAGAAAGTTTTAAAAAAAGCGAAGAGTCCCAGATACATCCGAACTATTGAAAAGTATAAGAAATTAGGGAAAAAGAACCCAATGCGACTTGTCAACAAACCATGACAACTTCACAGAGAACAGCTATACAAGAGTGGGCGGATAGAAGAAAGCAGCAATCAGAGCCCAACAATGCGCATCTAGTGTTATCAGGTTAAATACTTAACGCAAGTAATTGAGGCTGAAAGCCCCCGGTGCTTCTGGTCCCGCTTGAATAGAGCAATAATTGGCAGATAACTGCACTATTAATTATGCCAAGGCTTGCCTGGAGAGAGGCTAAAGGCCAAATACGTAGGATGAGGTGGCTCTGTGTATTCCTTTTATCTTTGTGCCCAGGGAAGAGCAGATGGAGTGCTCGAAGTCAACCTGAGTCCAAAGCTGGCCCCCGTAGGTGGAGGTTCCTCTGTGCTCTGGCCTGAAAAGGAAACCAGCCGGGTGCCTATGCAGAGAGACCCCACGGGCTCGGAGGCCCCTGCAGCATGTGGGCAAATGGCACTGAGGCCCAGTGGGGGTGAAAGATGCTCCCAAGCTCTGTGCAGGAGACGTTCATAAGCCAAGGCCCCACATCCCCCTCACTCTGCTTCATCCATCCTTGGCCACATGATAAACATACCCCATTCCTTGCCGCTTGACACCAACTGCATCATCCCACATGAGTGAAAACAGAAGCAGAGCCCCTAACTTTTCACATCTGGATTTTCCACAAAGTGGATTGTGGTCAGTTATAGGCAGAACAGCTGTTAATAGCTTATCTGATTGTGGGATGAAATAAGGCAGTAAGAGGCCTATCAGAATCTGAAAGCTTTGAACCTGCCTTGTCCAATAAATCCTTCTGAGATAACAGAAATCCTGCTTTGTGCTACCAGTGTGGTGGCCACTGGGCTTCCCAGGTGGTGCTAGTGGTAAAGAACCCACCTGCCAATTCAGGAGACATAAGAGGCATGGGTTTCACCCCTGGGTTGGGAAGATACCTTGGAGGAGGGCATGGCAACACACAGCAGTATTCTCGCTTGGAAAATCCCATGGACAGAGGACCTTGGCAGGCTACAGTTCACAGCGTTGCAAAGAGTCAGCCACGACTGAAGCAAATCAGCACTGATGCATGGCTGGTAGCCACTAGCCACACGTGTATATCAAGCATGTGGAGCTTATGTGACTGCCAAAACAACAAGTTTCGTCTCTCTGAAATGTAATTAATAGACATTTACACAGCTCACATGGGCGGTAGAGAAAGCCCAGGTTCAGAAGACACTCGGGCCATCCTCCACTCCATATGCCCTTCCGTCTAGGGCTCTGCCTGGGCTTGAGGGGCCCTGGGAGCCTCTCAGGGTGATGTGTCTCCTCTGGGATGACATTTCAGCCTGGACGATTTCCATCCTCCTGTCAAAAGAGAGCTTCATTCACTCCAAATGAGGAGAAATCTGCCCGGAATTACTTAAGGGGTTGAAGGATGAACATATTAACAGGCTATAGATAACAAGAAAGTCCTTTAAAAAATGAATGTGGTGACTGTTTAATGCTGCCAAATCAATTTGTGCAAAATAACGGAAGGCAGGGATGAGCTGTGGCTGACAGCGAGCAATTAAGTTTTGTGATTTCGCCTTGAATTATTAATTTCGGGGAGTGTTGTTCCTCTCTCTCAAATCTACATCTTCCTCGCCCTCCCAGTGTCAGCGGGAAGCATGGAATGGGTAAGCTTCTCTTCCTAACAACCACAATTTCTTTTGGTCTCTTTCCTTCTGCTCTCAGTTCTTCATCAAAGTTTGCATTTCTGTTTTGCTTCACACACTTGCAACAAATTAGCTATATAAATAAGGGCCAGTACAACAAGAGAGAAAGTATCATTTAATTTCAGGTCTCTTTCCTGAGCATCCCTACACAGCCATGGCATAGGCAGGGAGTACACAAGGTTGGAAAAGTGGATTCATGGAGGTCATTTCTCTCCTGAGCAAGATAAAGCAGCTTTGGCTGGCTGGCCTATTTGGGGCTCACTGTGCTACCGACGTCCTTGATCTCAGGATTAAGCCTTGCATGGTGCTTCCCCAATAGCTCAGAGGTAAAGAATCTGCCTGCAGTGCAGGAGCTGGGTTCAATGCCTCGGTCAAGAAGATTCCCTGAAGGCAGGCACAGCAATCCACTCCAGTATTCTTGCCTCGAGACTCCCGTAGACAGAGGAGCCTAGTGGGCTACAGTCCATGGGTTGCAAAGAGTGGGACACCGCTGAGCGACTGAGCAGGCACGGGTGCTTGCAGCCACGACTCCGCAGAGCAGAGCCCTGTCCTGGAAAGCCATTTTCCAGATACACCTGCATCCCAGAGGGGATCTGGGGAGAGTGGGCATGGCTTGGCTCAACTCAGCCCGATTGCTAGCCAAAGCCCCGTGCCGCCTACAGTGGGGCAGCAAAAACTTCACAGACACCAGAGCTGCCCCACCGGCCTGGCTTGATACTGCCGTCTCCCAACAATAAAAGAAGTCCCAACTCGGTGTCTTGAGGCTTCAAGCTTCCCTTCTCACCTACCCAAGTGTACCAAGACCATGGCATGTGAAGTGAGATTTGGTTTTTTTATGAGATGGTGTGGTTTTGTGAAAAGTGCTTTGGGGTCAGACAGACTAGAATTTTAATCCCATTTCTGTCACTTTCTGGCTATTGGACTAGTGAAGTGACAAAACATTTCTGAGCCTGTTTCCTGATCTGTGAAGCAGCTAATACTACCTCATGGGGTGGTGGCAAGGGTTATAAATGAAAACTGTGAGGTTTCTAGTGCAATGGCTTGTAAGTGGTAAGATGGCCAGAGTTTGGTACCAGTAGACGCAGCCGAGAAATCCAGAAGACAATTCCCAGTTAGCCCCAGAAACAGCTCCAGAAACCTTCCTCCAGGGAACCTATCTTTCCATCATTTCCTTCCTGCCTTCCCTTTTCTTTCTCTTTCTTTATTGTGGATCAGAGCAATATCATTTGTTCACTCATTCTTCATTCACTCATATATTCAATAAATACCTTTGACAGCATTTTGCATGCCAGGAATTGCTCCTGGGGCTAGGGATACAGCAGTGAACAAGAGCCCTGACCTCAGGAAACTTTAGTGGGGAGGTAGGCATGGATGCTTGGAGAAGGCAGTGGCACCCCACTCCAGTGTTTTGGCCTGGAGAATCCCAGGGACAGGGGAGCCTGGTGGGCTCCCGTCTATGGGGTCGCACAGAGTCGGACACGACTGAAGAGACTTAGCAGCACCAGCAGCAGGCACGGATGCAATAAACAAATCAAGACATAACTTTAGACGGTGATCGGTGCTTTGTGGANAATCCCAGGGACAGGGGAGCCTGGTGGGCTCCCGTCTATGGGGTCGCACAGAGTCGGACACGACTGAAGAGACTTAGCAGCACCAGCAGCAGGCACGGATGCAATAAACAAATCAAGACATAACTTTAGACGGTGATCGGTGCTTTGTGGACAGAAACAGTAGGCTGAAGGGGTCTGATGGAGGTGGTGGAAGCCGCACAGCTAGTATGTGATCTTTCAGATCACACTTGCACACACAGCCACACACATGCACACAGCAAGGACAGAGGAGGACAGAGGACGTGGAGAGGTGAGACTAGGGGCGGGAGCAGGTGTGGGAGCTGGGAACAGTTGGGATGAGCTGGATTGGAGAGGGGGAGGAGAAGGAACGGGTGCAGGGTGGCTACTGCATGGGCAGATGTGTGGAGAACCGGAGAGGGAAGGTGACAGAAAGTTCCCAGTGGATGTGACCTGATCCTGGGCCTCCTTAGGAAGTCTTTAGCAAACATGTGCATAACTCGCTGGTGCTCTTGCAGGTAGATGTTGGGGGTTTTTAGATCTGGTGTGGAACTGACTTGTTTGGCTCAAAGAGCCAGTGTTTATATGCTCTTTGTTTTAAATAACCCAAACCTTATAGACTAGTGTAAAGTAAAAAGCTCTTGTCCCTTTCACTGTTTCCCAAAATCCGGTCTCCAGAAGTGACCAACATCAAAAGTAAACTGTGTACCCTTTCTGATTGTTTCTTATAAACATACAGACATTGCACGTGCCTAATGTTTAAAAATAAACAGCAGTTTCCTTCTCTTATTTTAAATAAGAGCTCTGATGTCATGGTTCTCCAGGGACCAAACCCAAGAAAGATAACCAGAACATTCTAGTGTCACTGCTGCCTCCTCAGACTAACTACAGACGGCAGTTCTTACAGAAACCTCCCCCCTGCCCCTAGCATCGTGTCCTAACCACTCCTCCACACCCTCCACACTCTTCACAGAGAAATGGTTTCTCCAGCAGGTGTTTACTGGCAAGATTATTTCGTGGCCCCCACCCAGTGCTCCAATCACTAAATAAGAAAGATGCCCTGCCGCTTGAGGCCCTGTCACTTGAAACAGGGTGGGGATAGGGAGGGAGAGGAGCTGAGTTGCACGTTGCCATGGAAACCAGGTTCCGTTTACTAGCGGCTTCCTCTACTGAAGTGTGGAGTCTTAGCCTGTAGGATGGCTCTCAACCTTGGCTGCATGTTGGAGTCACCTGGGGGTGCACGCGTGCTGACACCTGGGCCCCACCCCAGCAATAATGATTTCATCAGTGTGTGTGCCAGCCGGGCCTCCCCAGGTGACTCTGATGTGCAGGCAAAGCTTGACAGCCACTGCTGTAGGTCACTTCTCCCTGTTCCGGTAAATTTGTCATTATCCTGAGACTGAAGAGTCAGCGTAAATGAATTCAGCACTGCATTATATTTTAATATTGATGTCACATTCAGCTGGAGAAGCAATCTGCTCACTTCTCCACCTTCAGAAACAAGACGTCTGGAGTCTAATCCGTTCCCTTTTTATTTGATCTTCTTTATGAGCAATGCATGTGGACAAGAAGGGACCTTGCTGGCCTCTGTTCTGGAGATAGGGCCGCACTGGAGCAGCACCTGTGTGCACTGGCCTTCCAGCCGTGCTGGGGTCAGCCCTCCACTTGTCCAGCTTCCAGGCAGTTGCCAACCTTTGCAGTCCCTTCTTGGATTCTCTTCAACGTGCAGATTTACGAGGCAGGAATGAAGCGGGGCGGTTGGAGCGCAGATGTGGAGTGGTCGCAGAGGAGAATGCTCGAGTGTGCTTCAGTGGGTGCCCGCACTTCGGGACGTCTTTCTGGCGCCGTCTTTGATGATGCTGACTCACGGACCTCGCCTGCTCTGCAGCCTTCTCTTCACTCAGTGTGACCAAAGTCTATGAATGACATTAGGTTTCCTCAGTCTTCCTGTCGTTCCTTTGCATGTTGATTGATGGTCACACTTGCAGCTTGTCTTACCTCGGTGTGGGGTATCTCTGAGGTTGAGAGACGCCCAGGAAGGGGGCCAGTGGGTGCCAGCTGTAGGGTGGCAATAGCCATGAACCGGGGCGGGGGCTAGGTCACATGCTTTACTTTCCACTTAGTAGAAATGGGGTAGAACCTAGGAATCCCTTAGAATGATTCCCAACTCCCCTCCCCACCCCACCGCCCCACCATCCTTCCCCAGGAAGACCTCATAGATCAGGGCTGATTCACCCCTGCTCCTAGATGCTCTGGGAGTTGCCCTCGAAGCAGGTCACAGCCAGTATCCCCTGGGCTGTGCCCACTGGTCCACCAGTCCTCAGGCGTACTGAACACAAACCCCTAGGGGCAGGGGCGCACAGCCCGTCACAGCCCTTGTCATATATGAGTGAATGCTTACACACGTGTCGGGACTCAGTGCTTGGCAGCATCCGCAGTTCTCCCGACCTAAGTGTGCACAATGGACTCACAGTGAAAGTCGCTCAGTCGTGTCCAGCTATTTGAGACCCCATGGACTGTAGCCTACCAGGCTCCTCTGTCCATGGGATTTTCCAGGCGAGAATACTGGAGTGGGGTGCCATTTCCTTCTCCAGGGGATTTTCCCCACCCAGTGATTGAAACCGGGTTTCCTGCATTGTAAGCAAATGCTTTACTGTCTGAGCCACCAGGGAAGTCCTGGATCTGAATGCTGCTTTTGACTTCAAGCTGTCTGACCCTGAGCTAAGCTTTCTTTCTCATTTCTAGAATGGTAGTAGTGATATCAGGGCTCTCCTGGTGGCTCAGATGGTAAAGAGTGCACCTGCAGTGCAGAAGACCTGGGATTGATCCCTGGGTCAGAAAGATCCCCTGGAGAAGGCAATGGCTGCCCACTCGCATATTCATGCCTGGAGAATTCCTACACATTCAGATACAAATGAGTATTAAAGGTGGTAGTGGATGTGAAGTGTCTGCTCAGCACTACTCACAAGCATCAGGACTCGATAAATGTTAGTTATCCTGCCATTGTTTTTATTCTTAGTTTCATTATCATATGTGTGATAAGTTAATTTTAACATCATCTGCAAATAGGCAAATAAAGTGTGATGCTTTGCCAAAACAGCTTTAACCGTCTGGCTCTGATATTAATTCTGACTTAAAAAAAAAAACAAAACAGAAAGTGGCTTGTGAAGTGAAAGTGCTGTGCAGGACTAAGCCAGTCCACTGTTGGCCGGATGTGGACCTAGCTGCTGGCACACTGGCCTTCTGAGATGGGGAGTTTAATCTCGTGGAGCTCCAATAATTAATAGAAAGAGCACTGGAGCGGGCGTGCACCGTCGGGTGGACGGCTGAGCAGCAGTCCAGACAAGCCAGCAGAGCTGCTGGGCAGGGACTGTGCTGCGGCACGAGGGGCCCTCTGATTGGAGGGAGCAGCTGTGTGCGCGGGCGGCTGTGACTCCTCGTGCCGTGGCCACTTCTGACGAGTTTGTTTGCCGCTTGCAAGAGCCAGGATCTGCGAGTCGCAGCCAAGGTCTCTTCTCCCATGCATTATGGATCAAAATTTAAAACCAGCAGAGGAGATGGCCTTGACTCTGATGCCAGGAGGGACACTGCATGTCTGTTGGGCGTGTCCCGATCCTGCTGAGCTATCACAGAAGACTGGACCACACCTGCTCTCTCTCCCTTCTTTCATGCTAAGTCACCAAGGTCTGACGTGTGCTCAGAGGGCAACTGCGTGGATAAGTTTAGGTTGAGAACCAGTTTCTAAAGGCACTTGCACCTTTGGATGGCAGCCATTTGAATATCAGGTCAAGGTTTGGGAGTCTGTATTAAGGAGTGGAAGCTAATGTATGCTGGTTGAGAAGTCAGCGCTTTATCATGTCCTACCTACTTGGCAGTGAAATGAAGGTCTTCATAGTGAGGCAGTGATGGACATTGCGGATGGGGGAAGTCATCCTTCATCACCAAATTATTTTGCTTAGAGCTCCAGTGGCTGCATTATGTCTTAAAACTTGTCAAATTGTGCANCTACTTGGCAGTGAAATGAAGGTCTTCATAGTGAGGCAGTGATGGACATTGCGGATGGGGGAAGTCATCCTTCATCACCAAATTATTTTGCTTAGAGCTCCAGTGGCTGCATTATGTCTTAAAACTTGTCAAATTGTGCACAGCATACTAACTTCATGGGAGAAAAACGGTTTCTCTAAAAATGTCGAAAATCAGATTTTCTGGTAGAACGAGCCATTGTAACTCAAAAGTCCTGCAGATAAATAATAATTAGGAATGACATTTGCTCAGCAGAGCATGCAGCAAACAGCATTCTCTTAAGTGGCGATAGCATCACACCTCTAAATAAAACTAATAAAAGGCCGAGCAGACAGCCTTTAGAAGGTTAGCAGGAATTTTTCCTCAAAGGGAAAAAAATAAAAACAAAAGCAACTTTAAGGAAGCATTTTTCTGTTTCCTAAGTATTTTTGCAAATAAGAGCTAAATAGTTCCCCAGCTGTCTGAAAATGTTACAAAGCCGCTGATCTGTCCTTCCAGAGGTAGAGAACAATCGACAAAATCTGCATTTCGCCTCTACACACAGAATTAATCCACAGAAGCACAGAATTTTCTTTTTTAAGAGACCAAAGAATGATAAGACTGTGGGCCACCATTTTACAGAAAACAGAATGCTTGTGCCTTCGAGGCATAGCTGGGGCTAGGCACAGTCAGGGAGGGTTCCAGAGTGCAGCTTTGAAGAAAGCTACAAGAAAGAGGGTGGGGCAAGCTCAGGGCACCTCCACTACCCGCTGCAGCCAACGCTGAACTTGTCTGGCAGGTGCAGGGGAGGAAACTGAGGCCGGGAGGTGCAGTGACCACCAGAGGCCTCATGGCTACTCGGGAACAGACGCAGGACAGAGGGAGAGAAACCCAGCCAGCAGCGACACCTGTTCCATCCTCTGTGTGTTTTTGGCGGGGGTTGGGAGAATCAGCAGATCTTCATTGTGGCAGTTTTGGGATCCTTAACTTTATGAGTAAGCAGATATTTGGGCACCACTGGAGGAGCGAGTCTGGTTATCCATCCACAACAGGAAGGAACATCCTCCAGGGTGCTTAAAGCTCGGACCGGGGTGCACTCGAGGATATAGTCTTGATGCACCAGCACTGCACTGTCCCCGTGAATGATCTGTGATCTGAGGATAATAATTAAGACAGGGCAATGCCCACTTAGTAAATTAGCTAAATTGGCGAAACTCGATTTAAATAGCAATTTTGTCTCCAGCAATAGAATTATAACAGCACCCTTCACTTAATGAGCCTGACACTTAATTCAAACATACTTAGAAATCAAACAAAGCTTCTCCGTCACTGGTTGGATCTCCTGCCACCTCACCCGCTGCTGCTTTGCATACACAACAGCGTGCATGCTCTGGGAGGAGAGAGGTGGTATTTGACCATGAGGTAGGGGCTGCCAAGTGGGCAGAACTAGTTCTCTAAGGCCATGCCTTAGCCCACATTCTGTGCCCTATGTCAGTCTTAACAGCTCTGGCTGTGAGGTTCAGCTGGAAGTGTCTTTGAGAGACTGTAAATGGCAGTGGTTTAGAAGGGCTGGCAAACTACTGACCGGCTGCCTCATTTTGAAAACAAAGTTTTATTGGAACACAGCCATGCCCATTGGTTTACATGTTGCCTGTGAAGGGTTTCCCACTGCAGTGGAAGAGTTGAATAGTTGTAGCAAAGACTTTATGGCCTGCAGAGCCATATTGGGCTCTTGTTATTGGGCCCTTTAAGAAAAATCTGACCCTTTAAAAAATATTTGCGGGACCTCCCTATGGGGGTCCAGTGGCTAAGAATCTGCCTGCCAATGCAGGGAACAGAGGTTTGATCTCTGGTCCGGGAAGATCCCCCATGCCAAGGAGCAAATAAGCCTGTGTGCCACAACCACTGAGCCCACGTTCTAGAACCCATGAGCTGCGGCTGCTGAACCCCTCTGCCCAGCCTGTGCTGGGCAACAAGAGATGCCCGGAGACTAGAAAAGCCTGCAACTAGAGAGAAGCGCCTGCTCACCACAACTAGAGAAATCAAGTACGCAGCACTGGAGACCTAGCACAGCCAAAGTAAATAATATAAATTAAAAAAAAAAAAAAAAAAGCTGAAAAGAGATGCTTGCTAAGCCCTCGACTTTGTTTTGCATCCTGGATCCATGTCCCCTGAGGCTGAGACCTCAGAAAGGTCTTTCCCATCTCCTCGATCTATAGTTTCCTTAAATGCAAAGTGGAGATAATATAAACTCTGTCTCTCGAGGCTGTGAGAATGAAGAAGGAAGACACGTGTTTACCCAGCCAGCAGTGATACCTGCTTGGCACATAGTAGGTGTTCAGTAAAAAGCTAAAGATAATAATAGCAATAGTAATAACAGTAACTGGTGTTGAGTGCTTACTATGTGGCAGATCCTATTCTAAGTTCTTTAAACACATCAACTCACTTCATTCCTGCAACTCTAGGAGGTAGCTATTATTTTAATTTTGCAGATGCAAAAAGACTACTTTCTTATTTTTCTTCTGAACTTTCTTCTTTTTTACCTCCTCTATGCACTCCATTTGCCCAGCAGCAGCTCCTCAACCCATGGTAAACTGCCCAAGGGCAAGATTCGAATGTTCCTTGTTATCCCTGGACCTTTGGGGCTTGGAACCGGCAGGCACTGGGGTGTCAGTCATTCTACTCTCTGTCACTCATGACCATGAAATCAAGTGTTTCTTCTTTCACATGGTGGAGGGTCCCTTCACTTTGCCAGTCTAGTCTCCCTTCTTCATCTTTCACACCAGCTTCTCTTGTCCTTTGCAGTGGGGCGTGAAGAGGGGGGCATCACCATGGACTTCCAGTAGTAAAAACTCAGGCTGACTAAAATTCTAAGATCCCAGGAGCCACTCGATTTTGAAATAGCCAGATGTTTATTTATTCAGCAGACAGTATTGTGTGCCTATAGTTCACCAACCATGGAGGCCATACCTGCATGGGCAAACCTACCCCTCTAAAGCTAACTGTCTCTTCTAGAAATATTTACAGAGCTACCCAGAATGACTGCCATTTTAAACAAATTCTTTGTTTTTCTTTTTTGGGGATTTTTTTTTTTTTTTTTTGCATAAAAATAAACGGTTCTTTCTGGGATCTCCATGTCCAAGTATTTGTTTTCATACAAAATTAGGAAGATACTTAAGGTTCTTGTAAGGAACTCAGCTCTCTGGTAAGATCCCTAAAGGATAGAAGAAAGGGAGAAAAAATAAACCTATAGTTATCTCCTCTTGTGTGTCAGACACTGAGTGAAATGCTTTGCTGACCACAAAATTACAAGGTGCTCACTGTCATTTCTCAGTTTACAGATGGAAAAACGGAAGTCCTGAGCATTTGACTTGCTGAACATTGCCTGGCAGAGTTGACTTTATGTCTGCCCCCAAACCTACACTCTGACATTCTCCAGGGTTTCCTGTGTTCTCCTGTCCTGGGTGGCTTTGCTGGGGGGTGAGAGGTGAGGAGATGGGTCCCAGGACCTCGTTTCTCCCGGGGAGCAGTGCCTGTTCCACGGGTCTCTGTATCAGTTACCTTACTGATTTTTAGGTGGCGATCTGCTGCCTTAAAAAGGACAGTACAGGAGAGGGTGGGACGAATTAAGAGAGTGGCACTGATATATATACACTACCATGTGTAAGCGCTGGAGCAGGAAATGGTGCCCTGCTCTAGCATTGCTGCCTAGAAAATTCCTACAGAAGAGCCTGGCGGGATAGTCCATGGAGCCACCAAGAGTCAGACATGACTGAGCAGCTGAGCACACACACGTGTGAAACAGCTAGCTAGTGGGAAGCTGCTGTACAGCACAGGAACCTCAGTCCAGTGCTCTGTGACAATCTAGAGGGGTGGGGTGGAGGCTCACGAGGGAGGGCGTGTATGTATCAGTTCAGTTCAGTTCAGACGCTCAGTTGTGTCCAGCTCTTTGCAACCCCACGGACTGCAGCACGCCAGGCCTCCCTGTCCATCACCAACTCCTGGAGTTCACTCAAACTCATGTCCATTGAGTCAGTGATGTCACCCAACCATCTCATCCTCTGTCGTCCCCTTCTCCTCCCACCTTCAATCTTTCCCAGCATCGAGGTCTTTTCAAATCAGTTTTTCGAATCAGGTGGCCAAAATATTGGAGTTTCAGCTTCAACATCAGTCCTTCCAGTGAATATTCAGGACTGATTTCCTTTAGGATGGACTGGTTGGATCTCCTTGCAGTCCAAGGGACTCTCAAGAGTCATCTCCAACATCACAGTTCAAAAGCATCAAATTCTTCGGCGCTCAGCTCTCTTTGTAATCCCGACTCTCACTCCATACATGACTACTGAAAAAACCATAGCCTTGATGAAACGGACCTTTGTTGGCAAAGTAATGTCTCTGCTTTTTAATATGCTGTCTAGGGTGGTCATAGCTTTTCTTCCAAGGAGCAAGTGTCTTTTAATTTCATGGCTGCAGTCACCATCTGCAGTGATCTTGGATCCCAAGAAAATAGTCTGATACTGTTTCCACTGTTTCCCCATCTATTTGCCATGAAGTGATGGTATATGTATACATACAACTAACTCACATTGTTTTACAGCAGAAACCAATGCAACATCGTATAGCAATTATACTCCAATTAAAAAAAAATAAAAAGGACAGTACAAAGGACTTTGGACAGTGGTTGCATCCTTATCAAGTGCCAGATATGCACCAGACCCTAGTTCAGTGATTCTCAGCTGGGTTACTTTGCCCCCAGGGGACATTTAGCCAAGCCTGGAGGCATTTTGGGTTTTCGCACCTTGGGGTTACTACTGGCGCCTAGTGGATGGGGGCCAGGTCTGCTGCTGCTGCTGATCCTACAATGCACAAGACATCCCCCTCAACCCCAGCAAAGAATCACTTGACCCCAAATGTCAATTATGCTGAGCTTGAGGAACCCTGGCCATGCCAAGACTCAGGTATTCACAGGTGAGCAAAATCAGAGAAGGGAGCCAGCCTCTGTGGAGTTATGGTTGAGGCGGGTGGGTAGATATTAGGTCTCCCACAGTAGAGTCTTTTGTTTCAAACTGAAGAAATTCTCTGAAGGGAAAGTGCATAGTGTGACAAGGAAGGTTCCTTGTCTGGGAGGCTGGGAGAGGCTGAGGTCTGCAAGCTGCAGAAGGCGGGCAGAGCACAACTCTTCTAGGCAGAAGGCCCTGCAGGCGCACAGGCCCAGGGAGCACAGGCGAGCCGCAGTGTGAAGCCCTGTGGCCTAGAGTAGAGCGTGCCAAGGGTGCCCGCATGACAAAGGAGAGGGGGACCAGGCCAAGCAGAGCCCTTGGCCTTCTTAGGGATTCTGGACTTCATCCTAAGAGGCATAGGTCGAACCATGAAGTCTTCAGTAGAGAACGACATGATTCCATCCGGATTGGAAAAGATCACTCTTGACTGCTGTGTGGAAGAAGACTGGCAGGACCATGAGGCCACAGGGAACCAGCAGACTTTTAATATGAGGCGCTTTCTCCAGGTGGAGGGTGGGGTGGGGGCGGGCCCCTCCAGAGCAGAGCCCCGCTTCTCTGCGGCCGCCTGTTCCAGCTTGTGCTTAACAGCAGGGTCTCTGTGCGACAGGAACTCTGTCGCCCATAAATGTCAAGCCCCATCCTTTCCCCCAATTTAAAAATATGCACCACTCAAAAATAAAACTCTACCGTATCATTTGGGCTTCACAGCTGCTCTGCAGTTGCAACGTAACAATCCCACTGCTACCGCTTGCGTGAACGGGGGAGTTTGACTTGGGAAGGATGTGGGCCTGTCTTTCATCTCTTTCTCCTTTAGTGACCTTTTCCAAGGTGTCAGAAAGCAGATTCTCTCATTAAGATGTTGACATCTGAGAAAGTCTGTAGTATATCTTATTTATGGCAGTATGCATGACGGAGAAGGGAGTTAAAAAATCAACTGTCGAGGCAAGAAAAACACTATTTTCCTTGGTCTTTTCTCCCTCTCCAGTGACTTCTGGCTACTCTGAATCACGGAAGAGTATCCATGCCTCTCCCAAGGTCTAATTAACTTAGAAGACTGAGCAGGAGCAGAAAATTCTTAAAATGCAAGAAATACGGGTCTCTGGAGCTGACACAATTCATTTCTGATTAGCAACAGTTCACGCACTCGCCCATGAACCACACAGATGTTCAAATGGGAAGTCTGGAGGTATTGGGAAATTAGCATAAATCTGAACTCGTTTGTAAGCATCTATTTCCATCTTTTACAGAAAACTGTAATTTTCTTCCCCAAGTTCCCTCTCCGGTGAGGAAGAGGAATTTGTTGCCAAGATGGCACTGGCTCCATCATCTGCTTTTATGCCTGGATGATAGAAGGTAGCCAGGGGCTGACCTTGGCTTTCGAAGGGGAACATAGAAATAGAGGACATGTCTCCCTCTGCATAAGGGAGACCACATGGGCTCAGGAACAAGCAAAACCACCAGATCAAATGTTCCTGCTTAGTAATGTATGCACACGGAATTAAGTTTCAGCTTTGGAGAATGCATGGAGAATGTGAATGGATGGGGTCAACGGATTAAAATCTCTTCATTATCACCTTCCCTCTCAGGGTACAACCCACAAGTTCTGAATTATTTCTCTTGAGGGGAAAGAGGACAGCAGCTCTCGCTGGGCTGGTTCCGCCTCCCGACCCAGGAGACCTGCACAGGGCGACACATCGAGGTCCCAGCACAGGAATGTGAGTCCCTGGTCAAAACAGTTTTTAAAAATGTAAAATAGTTGCTAACATTTAAACTCTGGGAGTTTTGACATGAAAGGACAGACTTCTGGCTTCTCTTGAGAAAACAGAAGGTCTGGGAACACAGGCCCCGTTTCTGCACAGCACCGTCGTGTGTTGGTGACCAGCAGCTGTTCTCACTAGACCGGGCCTGGTCTGCAATCAGCCCAAGCCCGCAGCTCGCCTGCTGTGGCAGCAGACCCACCCGGCCCCGCCAGGCATCAGCGTTTGCAGACCCTACTGCAGTGCTTCGCAAGGTGGGTCCTGGGACCCACAGAGTCCACATCACTCGGGAGCTGGGTTGACGCGCACATTGTCGGGCCCCACCCCGACTCACTGAGCCAGAAGGTTCGGGATGGGGCCCAGGTTTGTTTCAGCCCTTCCCGGTGGTGGCTCTGACGCTGGTGATGTGGGCGAACCCCTGCCCAAGAGCGCCTGCTCGGGTGTGAAGGGACTGGTTTCCATGCCACTGGCTGTGGAACATTAGAAATGTGTGTTCCTTCGGTGTCCGTGTTTATCTCCTCTGTAAAGCAGGAGGGTCGGGGCGCGTTTCCAGGAGACTTCTGGCATCAGCACAGGGCGATGCCATACTATCCATGCGTGTAGACTAATTAGCATTTACAAAGTATTTGCTGCGTCCCAGGACTCGGACTTTGCACTTCATGTGAATGGTGTTCTTTAGTCCTGCCTGTGCCCATAGTCCCTTTGTGGACCCATTTTTTTAGAGGACAAAAGCGAGGTGCAGAAAAGTGAGAAGACACGCCAAAGTGCCCGCCAGGGAGCAGCCTGATCTATGCCACCTGGAGAGCTGGCACACCCTCGACTTCCTGGGGCATTCCTGCCTGGAGAGGAGTCTGAAAGACAAGGCCAGTGATGCGACCAGTACCTCAGAACAAAGCTGGCTGACCCTGCAAGGCAGGCAGAGGCTTATTCGACCGAGCAAGGAAGCTTATAAAACAGAACACAGCAGCAGTGGCCTTCCCATGCCCGTGAAAGGAGCAGGGAGTGGTGCTAGGAGGGATGCTGGTGCTAGGAGGGGTTCTAGGAGGGATCCTTGCCAGGAGGCAGCACAAACAGCCTAGGGAAGTGAACACCAGCCAGGATTCGGAGCCCCTGCTCCATCCCCAGTGGAACCCCAGCTTCATCCCTAGAAATGTGACCCTAGGGGAACGTTCAGCCACCCTGGTCCTCAGTTTCCTTGTCTGTGAAATGGGGACAATGATCCCTGCTTCACAATGATCGAGAGAGGTAAATGAGCAAACAGGTTTATAGAAAGCTCCTAGCAACCAATAACACCAGCACCCTCACCCTTTCTGAGCAGCTTTAGAAGTGCCCTGTGGTGCTGGCTGTGATGATGGAGAAGCTGAGCAGTCTCCAATCATAGGAGGATGTCCTCCCCTTCAATTAGCCCAGTAGGCTCCAGTCACTCAGAGCTCTTCATTTCCCAGATGTCTCGTCTCATCGCCATGTCTCCATCAGTCAAGTGTTCCAATTTTTTTTTTTTTTTTTCCTTTCAAACCTCCTCTCTGGGGTCTGTCTTCCCTGAGAATGTCTGCCAAATTACTCTAGGAGGATTTAGACCTCAATTATAACTTCAGGGTTATCTTCTTGACATAACCAGGACAAAAAACATTCACCTCCATGGGGACCCTCCATTCTCGGATCAGAGAACGCTCTGTAGTCCCCATCTCTTTCTTCTGACTCAGGAAGAACCTTTCGCCATTGTTCAAAGACTGTGAGTTTCAAGCCAAACAGCTGCTTCATTGCTGCTTACTAGCCATGGGAACTTGAGAAAGTCACTTCACCTCTCTGGACTGTGTCATCATTCATATAATGGGCAGTAATCCCCTAGTAATGTCATAGCAGGTCATCATGAGCGTTAGTTCCCGTCCCTCCTCCAGTTAGAAGAGGCATGCTATTCTGTGCAAGAAAGACCAGGAGGATAGAATGAAACCCATTTGAACTCTTGTGTGTCTTAGTGTGGAAAATTTGTGGGGATAAGCGCAACTGAAATTGTAATTGGTACCGTTAATTGAGTTGTTGCTCTGTGCCCAGCACAGTGCTAAGCATTTTATGCATGTTGTCTCATTTAATCTTCCAAAGGTTCTTACTGAATCAGAGCTATCTTTAGGCTTCATCAGAGGCAGCATTAGCTAGCTTTCCTGTTTGGAGGAGAGCACGAGGAGTTTATTCGTCCATTTCACAGGTGAGAAAATGGAGGCCGAGAGAAGTGAAGTAAGTTGCCCAGGGTTCTCAGTTAATGGCGAGCTGGGCTGCGTCGACAGCAACCCTGTTACAGGCACACCAAGGAAGAACAGAGAGGGTGCTGGGTGTGTTCCTCCCACTTGAAAATCATTCATTCCTCTCCCTGCAGAAAACTGCCCTCTGAAAGTATCAGTCTCAAGTCTTTTCTCCAGCAGCCAGCACCTCTGTTTGTTTGTTTGTTTATTTATTTTTAATCGGGGGATAATTGCTTTACAGTATTGTATTGGTTTCTGCCATACATCAACGTGAATCAGCCACAAGTATACATATGTCCACTCTTTCTTGAACCTCCCTCCTGCCTCCTACCCCTCTGGTTGTCATAGAGCCCTGACTTTTGAGATTCCTGAGTCATACAGCAAATTCCCACTGGCTGTCTATTTTACATATGGTAATGTATATATTTCCATGTTACTTTCTCAGTCCTTCCCACTCTCTCCTCCCCCCACTGTGTCCCCAAAGAGCCTTACCTCTGGTGTTTGTTTATTATTTTGATGTGCTTAAGGCCTTAGTCCTTTGTGTGGCCTATTTTTTTCCTGGCTTCAGGTTCCAAGTTTTGTCCTTATTTGCATAAGAGTCACCCAGCATATTGATGTGGTTCTTTTCCAGAAAGGTGAATATCCCTCCCTTGCTGGCTCCAAGAAGCCATGTGGGCCGGGCAGGCTCTAGCCATGGTGCAATCCTGATGCTCTCCCTTCTCTGCCCCTGCCCCACCATCCATTCACAGACCATCAGCTAAGTGAGACTCTTCAGACCCAAAGCTGTGTTCACCCAGAAGGACCCGGATCATGGCACAGGCAATCTCAGCTGCAGTGAACGTGAGAAAGGCGTGAAAGTGAAAGTGAAGTCACTTAGTTGTGTCCGACTCTGCGACCCCATGGACTGTAGCCCACCAAGCTCCTCTCTCCATGGGATTCTCTAGGCCAGAGTACTGGAGTGGGTTGCCACTTTCCTTCTCCAGGGGATCTTCCCGACCCAGGGATCGAACCTGGGTCTCCCGCATTCCAGGCAGACGCTTTAACCTCTGCACCACCAGGGAAGCAATAACTGTACACTTTTTCTGCTCTTGAGGGAGAAGGAGACCTAAGCTCTAGTCACTTAAAGAGAAGAGCAGTCTCCAGCCCCATNCAGGGGATCTTCCCGACCCAGGGATCGAACCTGGGTCTCCCGCATTCCAGGCAGACGCTTTAACCTCTGCACCACCAGGGAAGCAATAACTGTACACTTTTTCTGCTCTTGAGGGAGAAGGAGACCTAAGCTCTAGTCACTTAAAGAGAAGAGCAGTCTCCAGCCCCATGGAGTCCTTCTGGAAGACAGCAGGTGGGGGAGACGTGTTCCAGCCTCCAGCCCCCAGCCCGCTTGATCTTTGGCATCAGGAGGCAGAGTCTGAGGGCTGAGCTGTGTGAGCTCCTCTCACTGGGTGATGGAGGGTGAATAGTCCCGGGAAGCCCCAGAGGGCTCTCCCAGGAGCTATCTTTAGGCTTCATCAGGTGCAGCATTAGCTAGCTTTCCTATTTGGAGGAGAGCATGGAGGAGTTTTGGAATCTGGCCTTTACCACAGCTCCTGTGTGGGGCATCAGGTGAGCCAAACCCCCCAGCAAAACACTGCCAAGAGTCAGGTGATCCAGCTCCCTTTCTCCTGAAGGCACATTCATTCATTCATTGTCATCCATTCAGTCACTTCTTCATCTCCCAAATCTAATACTCAATAGCATCAGGCACTGTTTCAAGGAATAAGGCTGGCTTCTGCTCTCACGGAGCTACATTCTAGTGGACGGTGGGGGTGAGAAAAGATAATAAAGCAAATAGGAAAAGCAACTTCACATGCGCTGGAAGTCACACAGTAGGAGTTGGTCATAGCGAATGTCAGGGCTGAGAGTGGCTCACTGAGACTGAGTGGGCAGCAAAGACTATGCCATGGAGAGGGCCTTCAGGCAGGTCCCGAATATGGAGAGGGAGCCAGCTTTGGAAACCTGGGGGCATGGGGTTCCAGGCAGAGGGAACGGCGTAGGCCTGCTTTGGCATGTTACTAGGACAGAAAGAAGGCCAGAGAGGTTGTAGGGTGCACAGAGTGCCCTCACACAGAAGGCGCTTGTCACGTTCCCGCAGCAGCTCCACACGTCTCCCCTGCAACATCCACCTAATTCTCACACAACTCCATGAGGCCCTTTTATGGGCCCCTGTTAGAGCTGCAGAAACTGGAGTTCAGAGAGATGACACAGCTCTGCAAGGTCGCATGCCAAACGAGTATCAGACCCAGGGCTTGAACCTGGGCCACCTCAGAATGAAACCAGATTCTAACTGGCATGTGAGACAGTCACTGTGGACCCACTCACTTGAACTAACAAACTGAGCTGAGACTGGGACAAGGAGACGGATCTTGGATGAGGATGGAGCGTTTTCCAGCGGGAGGTGGGAGGGAGCTGGCATTTGCTGACAGTGCCCAGGCGGAGTGCCAAGCCCCAGGCCACACACTCCCATCGATCATCCTCCCCCTCACCCTCCCAGGTAGACGTCAACACACCCTTTTCATGAGTGGTGAGTCTGGGCTCAGAGAGGTGATGCAGAAGTCCGAGACCACTCAGCTAACAGAGGCGTGTCCTCATTAGGACTCAGGTCTGTCTGCCCAGGAACCTGGGCTTTTCCAACCCTCCCCTAACTGCTTCCTTATTTCTTCTTCTCATCTGAAAAGGGAGATGAAAATCCCCACCTATAATAAAACCTTCACATTGAGTGCATTTATTTTGTGGGGGAGGGAATGACTAGCTGTCAGCATGCACGTATTATCCCTCAAATTGCCTGTCACCTAGAGGTGGGGAGCAGGAGTGGGTCCCCCTGGGTCGTGGTGCCTGCTGGTTTGGCATGAGCACACAAGCAATTCCATAAATAAAAATAAGAGCCATGCCATGCAGCATTCTGAAAAACTGTGCCCAAGTTTAGAGCAGGTGGGGAGTCCTCACAGTTGCTAGAAGCAGGGTCAGCAGCTGCCACACCTGTTTCCTCGGTTTCTCCCCCGGGACTGACCCTGCTCTCAGAGCAGCCTGGAAACCTCCCCTCATGGCACCAAGAGAGGAGTCAGGACACCACTCGACACCTACCCTCCTTACTCCCCAGTCTAAACTCTAGGTGTGAAGATGCCATCTGACCGCTGCTTTTTTTTTTCACTCACTGAATAAATAGTCATTTGTCTCTTGGCCTCGGCTCTGAGGGGGCTGTGAGGAACAGTATAGGTAGGACCCCTGGTTTAGCACACCTTACATTTTAGTAGGGAATAGTCAGAATGTTCCTTTTATGAAAGATAAACGTGTACATAAATGTCAGGTTGTGATCAGTGCCATTAAACAGACAAAGTAGGATAATGGTACAGAGAGACTTGGGGTCGAGGGGGAAAATGATTATTTACAACTCTCCTCTTTTCTCGTAGCCACCCATTTCTCCGTCACCCACATCATCCATCATCTGCCTGCTGCCTGTCTGCCATCTACCCACACACACACAGACAAGCGTGCATTTCTGCGTTCTCCCTGGGCCTCCTGCCCTCCCTCCTCCTTCCCTTCTCCACTATCTTCTTCCTTCCTTCTGCAGAGAATTTTGGCCACCCGCTCGGGGCAAGATTCTCAGGGTCCTTTGCTCCCGTTCCTGCAGTGGAGCTTGTCAATGACTGGCATTGGGTTATTCCTGTGTCTCCACCCTGTTCAGCATAAGGCAGGCATTACAAGTGTTTGCTGGGCTTCCAGGGTAGCACGGTGGTAAAGAATCCACCTGCTGCCGGGAGCCAGCATGGGAATCCCACCCGTGAAACGGTCACGTGGCAGAAATCCGATGGGCAAGGCGATTCGGATTTCAGAGATTCCCCCTGAGTTTCCCTGAGCATCTACACCCCCCAAAATAAGGAAACCCAAATATACCTGCTGCCAGGAGCCAGTCATTGGGAGGACTGGTTTCCCCTGTCTCTCTCTCTCTCTCTCCCTTTACTCTAATTTCTGGCTGAATTCCCATCTGGGGCGTGGAGGCTCGCCATGTCTACTTACTTGTCCTGGCTTCTAAGATCCACGCGAAAGGGAGCCCAAGGTGGGGCACCCTTAGATATTCAAGTGGACGCCTGTGGCCCAACGTAGATGGTGCAAACCTCTTGTCTTGAGGTTTTATTGGCTTTCCACGTAAACCAAGTTATTCAGCCTCTTTTCTCCACTTAATTTTCCTACTATACTATTATTTCCTAATCTAATCTTATATTTCTGAAAAATTAAGTTTTTCTTCGCCGACGCCATTCACACTTCGAAATCCCTGGACCCGCCGGGGCTGGACCCCGGCAACCTGCCAATGCAGGAGACTTGGGTTCAATTCCTGGGTCAGGAAGCTCCCCTGGAATAGGAAATGGCAACCCACTCCAGAATTCTTGCCTCGGGGACAGAGGAGCCTGGCAGGCTACAGTCCACGGGGTCGCAAAGAGTTAGACACAACCGAGCAACTGAGCACTCCCCCATAAGTGTGTGCTAAATTACCAAATTAGATTATTCCCTCACTGTTTTCGTATGCATCCAGTTCCAGAGGTGTCCTAGAAGCCACTGAGGTCCCTTCCTATCTCAGGATCAGAGTTTCCTGACAGGATTATCACTCCTTGAAAATCAGAGCATGCAGATAAAAGGTTTATAGGCCTGTGGCAATTTTTGCATAAATACAAAAGGCCAAGAGTGTTCCCTTCATGAACCAGTTTCCCAGATGACGAACTTTAGAAACATTTGCTGCGTACCTACTATTTGTGCAGGCTTCCCTGGTAGCTCAGCGGTTAAAGCATCTGCCTGCAATGTGGGAGACCCAGGTTCAATCCCTGGGTTGGGAAGATCCCCTGGAAATGGCAACCCACTCTGTTACTCTTGCCTGGAGAATCCCATGGACAGAGGAGCCTGGTGGGCTACAGTCCACAGGATCATAAAGAGTCAGACGCGACTGAGTGACCTCACTTACTGTGTGTGCAATGTGCCAGAGAACCATTGACAGTACCCTCCTTGCCCTTCTGTTGCTTACCCTTCCCAGGAGGGAGATGATGGCACTGCAGATTCTGACATCAGTAGCCTTATAAATGCAGGTGTCTGGGAGGCCTCATGGAGACCCAGGAGAGGTGAGAACCCCCATGCTGGAGGGCTGCCTGAGGGCTGATTTTTTACATAGTCTTGGAAGGAGATCACAGCCAGTAGTCCAGTTTAGCTAAAGGGGAGGAGAATGAACTGATGAAAGTGGGAAATAACTGGGAAAGGTGGCTGGAGCCCTGGACTGCAGACTGAGTTTACACTTAATCCGGAGGCCATGGTACCTGAGGGTGGGGCGGCATGGCACCTTTTTAATGATGGGGGCCACATGGAATGGAATGCTGTGATCAGGTTAGAATTTGATTTCTCTGGGTCATGTCTCACAGAGCAAATAACACGTTCAGTGTGATCTTTAAAATAAATTACAGAGCTCGAAAGGAAACAGAGTAGGAGAGCTTCTGAGTGTACACAGAGGTGCAAAGATTCAGAATTCACTTAATTAAAGGAGCCGATGGAGGAGGATATCGCCCTGTCATTTAAGACTTCGTGATAAAAGAGCCAGAGGTCTCAGTTTTGAAGTGGGGAACGCAAACAGACTCTTGACCATCCATGCATTCTCACATCACTTGGCAAGTTACCCTCCTTTCTCACTTTCTCAACTTGCTTTTTTTTTTTTTTTTATTTAAGGAGCAAATAGTCGTTTAGATTACCTTCTGGCAGAATCCGCATTCATAAGGGGAAGCAGAAGTCACGGGGGATCGGGAGAGTCTGTCCTTTTGGGAATCACAGACACTGTTCACTGGGGGATCCGGTGCCCTCTGTTCTCAAGAATGTTCATGCTGGAGCCAAACTGAATCCTATAACCTGTCTAGCAATTCTCAGTAGGCGGTGGTGCCCTGCCCGCCCTCTCTCTGTCCTGGTATCATAAGATTACTCAGGAACCGTCGTGGGTAGTGACTGTAAGCTTGGACTCCAGAGTTGGCCTGTCTGGGTTTAAACCCCAGAGCCACTATTTTCTAGCTCTGAGCCCTTGGGGATGTTATTAACCTTTCTGGGCCTGGACACCCTCATAGGGGAACTAGTGAACCTTCCTCATGGTTTTTTGTTGTTTTTTTTTTTTTTTTTTTTTTTTGGCTTAAGTGCACTGATATATGCAAAGAGCTTAGGCAGTATCTGACGTGTACTAAGAGCTCACTAAATATTAGGATTATCTCAGCACAACAGCCTTTTCAGACTTTAAGACGACAGAGGCTTTCTGAAGACAAAATCAGGAGTGGAAACTGCTGTGTGACCAGGATTGAAAGGCTTGAGTTTGGGGGCACACCACCTGGCTCTGTCTTGTAGCGGAGGAATCATTCACCGAAGGTTATGTAAGCTTCTATTTTGGTTTTGGTTCACGCACCCGGAGTCGGCTGTGGATTTTCTGTGACAGGAAGCCTCCGGTGTACTATTTTCACCTATGAAGCATTTTGTCTAGTGTTGCGTTTTTCTGGACATTTCATTGTTATTCCTTATAATGGCCACATTCTGCCACACTATACTTAATCTGTTCAGATTGGCTGGAGTACTTGGCCTAGATCCCACCCCTGACTCTGTGTGACTAACTGCCAGCGTGGCAGGCTCCTCACCTGATCTGGGCTTCGGGGATATACATCTACCAAACTCTGTGCTAAATATTTTACTTTGTAGGCAGCGCCTTGTTGCACTGCCTTACAGTTAGGTTATGGGAAATTTACCCCATCTGCAGCCCTGGGGGTGAATCTGGCCCACGGTGTTTTCATTGTCCCTCATGGTGCTGGCCCACTCAAAGTCATGAAATTAATTTTGAGTTAGATAGACACAAAATTTGGCAGGTTTCACAGGACTCTCCAGATTTTCAGAAGTCAGACACATATGTCAGACTCACTGCCTTGACTAGCAGCCCTTCCTGCCTGGAGGAGACTGGCTAAAGCTGATGAGAGAGACAGGCACAGTCCTTGGCCCAACTCCCTTCTATATCCCCAACTTCTCTCATTTATCATCACTCTCGCAAGAATAGAGTAGAAGAGGAAAGTAGTGTTTCTTATGCCCGTGTCTTCATCAAGAATGGGAAGACTTGGATCCTACCACCCCGTGAGGGACAGTATCTGAGGCCCTTCTGGATTGCAGTCTTTGAGTCTCTTGTTTGTTCTGTGGACTTTCCTTCTGAAGCTGCACATTTGGCCCCAGATGGAGAGAGGAGTTCTTAATGTTTTCACATAAGTTGACAAATGGCAGAGCTGGGACTTGAACCCAGATCTTGTGGGTAAAAATTCAGAGCCCCTGTCTCCTGCACTGCTGTAGGCTTCTCAATTGGGAACATTTGGGTAACTCACGTGGAAAGACTGCTCTGTGTCATTTGCTTAACTCTGGGGATTCAGGGGTGGTTTGGGGGAACACCTGCTCTAGCATCAGACCCTGCTCAGTACAGCGCATTCGCTCGTTTGTTCAACAAATGGTTGTCAATAGGAATCAAGCTGATATTTAGAACAGTGTTATGATGAAGGTCTAGAGTTCATTATTAGTAATACTAGCATAATTTGAGCTCATATTATACACACACACGTGCACATGTGCATGTATATATATACCAGCCTCTGTGTTCAATATTTTACCCATATCATCTCATCTAATCCTCTTCCACAGATTTCATGAAGTAGGTGCTATATGATCCCCATTTTACAGATGATGAAACTTAAAAACAAAGAGTTAAGTAACTTGCCTGAGATCACACAGCCCAGATGCAGGCACAGGAACTGGAGCCCTGAGCTCGTCGACTACCCAGCCTCCACTTTGAGGTACAGTGTTATCATGACCATCTCTCAGCCAGGAAGTCACTCCTTTTATAGATGACTTTGTTGGTGCAATTATTAAATATTCTCATCTTTGCACCAAGTGAAAGAGACAGCCTTCTAGTTTAAGTTACCCAAACCCCATGGGCTTCTCCTACTCTTTCAGAGAGATAAAAGCTTTTCCTTGCCCCTGAACTGTGGCTGTGAAAATAAAGGGAAAAAAATACACCAGAGGACTACAAATTGCTCATCTTTGCAAATAGAAAATTCACTGTAACAGAACTTTTCCACATGCAGCACAAGGAAACCCTCTTCCTTCTCTACCAACTGCTTCCTTTAATCGTTTTGTGAGTACCTACTGTGCGCTGACACTGGGGATGCAAACATCGGTGCAGCGTGGTCCTGTCCACAAGTCATTCAGTCTATCACCTGGTTCTCTCTTCTGGGTAAACTAATTAAGATTCTCTTTAAGCAAAGGACAGAGACGCAGCCGTGAGTCAGAGTTTTGCCACTAGTCTTATGCAGATGTTGTTGTTCGGTTGCTCAGCAGTGTCTGACTCTTTGCGACCCCACGGACTGCAGCATGCCAGGCTTCCCTGTCCTTCACTCTCCCCTGGAGTTCGCTCAAATGACCCATTCACAAAACTTCCCACATGTAGGTTATGGGCCAGCTGAGCCCAGAGATCTCCCAGACTGAGAATGAAGTGGGCCATCGCAGCACAAGGGTAGACAAAGCTGGTGGGTGAGCCAAGAAGCTCTGTAAAGCGGCGCGGAGACAGGAGTGGCGAGAAGCGCCCCCCTGCTTTGCCTGAGCCTGAAGGATGTTTATCAGGGTCAGCCTTGCCCCTGGGATTTCCACATTTCGGGTAAGGGGTTGCCACTGCCTTTCCCATGCTGGGAGCTGCCACCTGGAGAGAGTGAAGCCCTGGGAACAAATGAATGAGGAAGGAACGGATGGATGAATAGATTCCTGCATGGACAGGTAAATATACAGCCAAAGTCTGGAAGAAGGCCCCCAAACTGTGCCCAGCGGAACACAGGGAGAGGGGATCCACCAGGGGAGGAGGAGAAGGCCGTTGTGGCAAATGGAGGGCTTTGCTTGTTTACTCACTATGCTTTTATTAAACAAATTGCATGAACAGTGCACATGTATGCCTAACATAAACGAGAGTTTAGGTTTTAGAGTAAGACCAGAGTGTAACTCCTCACTTCCACTATCTCAGAAAGCCATGTGACCACAGACAAAGTATTTCAAGCCTCTAAACCCCAAATCTCTTGTTTATAAGATGGGGTTTCTTATGAGGATTAGATGAAATTAAGGGTTGTATAAAATGCTGACTGAGATGTCAAGGGCTACCAGCTCTTTTTTTTTTTAGTTTTTTTTTTCATTATTAACAGCATGTAGATGAAGTTGAGAGTTAGCTGGAGAGGACTTTTGTGAGCAAAAGAGCCACAGAGGAGGTGGCGGCAGCCACAGCGTCAACCAAGGTATAAACTCCGTTTGATGCACTCCTTTGTGAATGTGTGCACCGCTCCCTCCTTGCCCTACCAGCACTTGTTCCTTCTCCGGAAAAGACCAGGGGTGTCTCACGCTTCATTTGGGAGTGTGGCTGGGAGTGTGGCTAAGAGCAGATTCCCTGGAGCTGTTGGTTTCCCATCCTGTCTGTGTCCTTGTAAAGATGTGTGTCAGTTTCCTCATCTGTAAAATGGGGGTAGTTTCCACCTCAGAGATGGTCTTAGGGATTAAATGGGATAATGCATGCAATATGCTAGAAAGAGAGCCTGGTACGGAGTAAATACTAAGATTAGTTCTTAGAATTATAAAAGTAGTTCTAGAGCAACATCAAAGTTTTCAAAATTTTTGCTTTTGAAGATTTCACTTCACATCTTGTTAAACAGGTTGAAAGTTACCCACATTCTACATTAATATGTTTGTGCACGTACTAAGTCGCTTCAGTTGTGTCCAACTCTTTGCGACTCTAAGGACTGTAACCCACCAAGCTCCTCTGTCCATGGGATTCTACAGAACATTGGAATGGGTTACTGTGGCCTCCTCTAGGGAATCATCCCGACCCAGGGATTGCACCCACATCTCTTACGTCTCCTGCATTGGCAGGTGGGTTCTTTTCNAAGTCGCTTCAGTTGTGTCCAACTCTTTGCGACTCTAAGGACTGTAACCCACCAAGCTCCTCTGTCCATGGGATTCTACAGAACATTGGAATGGGTTACTGTGGCCTCCTCTAGGGAATCATCCCGACCCAGGGATTGCACCCACATCTCTTACGTCTCCTGCATTGGCAGGTGGGTTCTTTTCCACTAGTGCCACCTGGGAAGCCAAATATTTTTGCTGTAACATATTTAAAAGGGATGAAAAAAAAAAAATGATTTGGCTGTTGAAAGGATTTGGCTGAGACCAACTCATGCCTGTAATCCCTCAGCCATCACCAGGCATAATATTTGAGAATTCTTTCAAAGTGAGAAATTCTAAGAAGCAAATTGTTTTAAAATGTAATGAAATGTTTATGATATCAAATTTAATAATTAATGGCATTTACATAACGTTACATTATGTAGACATTTAATTAAATATTTGCTCATTTTGATTTTGCAGTCTTGGTTTTTTTGTATTTTAAGGCAAAGAAAAATTTTCAGCCCTCAGGCAAGGTAATGGAGATAGGCTATCAGCTCCCAGGCAGAGGGACTCCTCCAACCTCTCTGATCATGGCTATGGTGAAGCAGTCAGGTGGGACCTAGATGCAGAAGGGACCCATGACCCTGTCTCTCCCTGTCTTCCCATTTTACGAATGAGGAGTCTGAGATCCAAGAAAGGGAGTGACTTGCCCGAAATCAGAGTCCTGGGCCTCCCTGAGCTTTTTTCTTCTTTTTTTAAACACATCTTTAAGGGTGAGCTCCCAAAGCTGAGGGGAATGACTTCACAAATGGTCAAGGTCTTCGATGCCTGAGAAAGCTCGGACACATCCATCTGCACTTCACATGTGTGCACCACAATGAGATAATCAGTGTCAGCTTGTATGAACCACCAGCCAGAGGAGTGTCCATGAAATATCAGCAGGTATTTTTACCAGTTGTTAAAACTTAGCCGATCACAGACAGTGCCTTGGCGAAACCTCCAAGTGTGTGCTCCAGGGAGTGAAAGAGCAGTAACAAGACCCCACCTCCAAGAGGAAACCCTGGGCAGCGCTAAGCACTTTTGTGCCATCCAGAGCCAGGAAGCCTACAACTGTGCTGAAATTCAGGAGGGATGGAACACTGAGGAGCCTCACAGCTGTCACTGAGCGGGGCACAAATGCCAGGCTTCTGCCATCTGATTAGAGCTCCAGCTGGTCCTGGAGGAGAGGAAGGGGGGATGCCCTCCCCACAACCACTAGGGGCAGAAGGGCGTCTGGCTCGAAAGCAATATTGAGCATATTCAGTATGGCACCCCACTCCAGTACTCTTGCCTGGAAAACCCCATGGGCAGAGGAGCCTGGTAGGCTGCAGTCCATGGGGTCACTACAAGTCGGACACAACTGAGCGACTTCACTTTCACTTTTCACTTTCATGCATTGGAGAAGGAAATGGCAACCCACTCCAGTGTTCTTGCCTGGAGAATCCCAGGGACGGGGGAGCCTGGTGGGCTGCCGTCTATGGGGTCGCATAGAGTCAGACACGACTGAAGCGACTTAGCAGCAGTAGCAGCAAAGAAAGAATGGAGGGAGACCCCGTTTGTTCTCTTCTTTTTCTCTGTAGAGATTCAGCCAGGAACCTTCACTTTAAAGACTTGACTAAACAAAGCCTGTATTTACAAACAAGCACAGAGGCTCCATAGGTTCTGTTCCCCTTCTGTCTCATGGCCAAGTTGGTCTTGTCTGAACCCATTCAAGTCAAAGCAAGCCACAAGTGCTTCAGGCAGTATAATAATATGCCCAAATCTGTAATATGAGGGTCCTCAAAAAGAATGAGACACAGCTCTGGGCTTTAAAGAAGCAGAATTAGATGAGGGGAGAAAACTCAGATTTGTGATGGAAAGAGCACTAGGTGTGGGGTCTGGAGTATGGATTATTTCAGTTTTGCCAGATTTGCTGCACATCCAGGGTCAAGTCACTTTGGTCCCTAGAGTCTCAACTTCCTCCTCTGCCCTGCGAGGGCAGAACTTGACGATCTCTAAGACCCTTCATGGCTGAGCAAGTGCTAAGCTGCCTGGCACATATTACAGATGCTGCTCTATGTGTCTCCAAGGAAAGGATTTTCAGAGAGGGACTGAGTTTCTGGGAGCAGCTAGACAGAATTAGGAGAATGATGCCAGAACATAGCCACAAATGACGCTGTTAATCAATCCAAGTGGCTCTCCCAGACTTCCTGGCAGTCCTCAGTGCAAGGTTGTGACCTACTTCAGACCCACTCTCTTCCCTCAAGTCTCTCTCTCTTGGGTTGGTAGAAAGTTCACTCAAGTGGCCTTAATCATCTCAAGTAAGGTTCAGGTTGGATTTAAGGAAAGACTTTCATTCAGATGCTTTAAATGGTATGAGCATGTTCCAAAAAGGAAGAAATCCACCATCTATCTTGAGAAGCCTTGAGATGCTAAGTACAGGTGTATTCTGCATTCCTGAAAAGCTGGGTGCTGAGAAAATGCATTGCATCAACCCTATTTAAAATGCATTGGGAGTGTTCACTATTTAAAAGTACTGGAATGCCCTTAAATTCACCTGTTTGTAAATACAGACTTTGTTTAACCAGGTTTTTAAATAAGAGAGGTTCTCTGGCTGAAGCTCTCTGGCAAAGAACAGTGTAAATGCAATCTTTCTCAGAGGCAAAGAAATGAATTAAATTCATTCTCAAGGTTCCTTGCAAACCTGTAAGTCTGGGCTTGCATCAGCCATAAGGAAAATGTTCAAGACCTTTCTGCCTTGGCCAGTATGCCTGGCTTCTGTCCCTGGGGGATCTGTAGAACCAGCACCAACTTCCTGAGCGTGTCTCCTGATGCACCAGAAACAGCTTGTCCTGGATCCCACTGGGGCTTTAGTAGACCTTGGAGTTCTCATCCACTTCCATTTACTCTGAATTTTGTTTGTTCCAGTAATGAAAGTAAGAGCAAGGCAGGCAGGGACTGCCTCTGAAGTTTTGCTTCTCAGGGCCTCATGTGGAGCAAGCACTTGATAAATAGCAGTGAATGAATGAGTGAAAATGGGCCCCATCCGTACCGGTTGGCTGTGTGATCTTTAGCCAGTTACTTAACTGCTCTGCGCCTCAGTTTCTGACTCTATATTGTGGGCATAGTAAGAGTTTCCACCTTGGAAATTGTTGTGAGGATTAAATGAGATAAAACGTAGAAAGCGTTTACCATGTTGATGGACAGTGTATCAAGCACTTTACCGATGTTAGCTATGATTATTATTTTAACATCATGCTCTTATTTTGTCCTTTGCACATGCAGCCCTGTGAGGATAAGTATCACCATCCCCACTGAGCAGATGAGAAAACTGAGGTCACAGGTAGAACTGGGTCTCTTTCACTGCTGATGGAGCAGCAGAGGCAGTGCCCTACGATCCTGGGGAACATACGGAAACCTTTTAGGTTTTCTGGGCTCCCAGAGTGACCTGGCCTTGTGAGGTGAAGGGCTGGTCACGTTAGCTCCAGGTCTGGCCGGACTCCAGTTAGTCTTGCTGTCTTCCTTGCCCGCTTGACTCCCCCTGCTCACAGCCATTTATTATTTCCTCAAACAGGCCAGCTTACAGAGACACACCGAGTTAAGCAGTGGAAGGGAAGGTTTCCACTGCAGCGCCCATCCTGAGTGACCACAGTGCCAGGAGAGGCCTTGCCAGCTCACCTCTGCTGGGACACTGTGTGCTGTGCTCTTGAAAATTAGAGCAGTGCAGACACAGTTACGGTTCACCTGGTGGGTGCTCCCTCCCTGAACAGGCAGAAGGGCATGTGCACGGGAAGCTGGTGTCCACACGCACATAGAGGGACAGAGCTCGGTCCTTGGTCAGCTCGGTCATCTGCCCTCACAGCAGGGAGGAAGGAGTCCTGCTCAGTGGACATACAGATAATCCGGAAACTGCTTGACAGGAACGGGCCCCTGCCCCCTCACACCTTCCTGTTGTTACTGAGACGCCTGTGAGACTGTTAGGTGCCGGTACTGTCTTCACCTTCCTTTGCCAGGCGAAGCTTGGATTTGGGAGACAATGAAGAGCCCCAGAGATGGGCAAACAGAAAGTCTGAAAAACCTACCATTTGAATAACAGGGCTAAGGGTTAAGAATGTTCTCCCTGAAATCCTGACATGCTTATTTAAACTGTAGCTTCCCATATGTACCCAGGATGACTGTTCTCGCCTTCTATCCCTCCACCCCTTCCTTCTGATCATTTAAACTGAGGATATTGTTCCCTTTTTTGTATGCATTTGTAGCATGTGGCTTAAATATTCATTTTATAAGAACAATGTCACATTTAAAGATTTGACATTAGGCATAGAGCTCTCTTAAAGATTGCTAAATAAGTATTAAAGCCAGGGGGGAAAAAAACACAAAAAACAAAAAACTGCTATGCCATCAATGCCCAGCAATAGAGAGCCCATTTACGCAGAAGGGGCTGTCATTTGTCAGCTACCAGTCAACCTCATAATTGACTCAGGCTAAAGGGTTTGCGCTTTTCACACTTCTCTATTTTGCCAAAAACACTTAAGACAGTGGGGAAACTATATAGCATGCTTTGTGTCCCTCAGATGATTGTGTTTTATCAGCATGACCAGCTCATAGTAGATTTGGTCAAGATTGATACTAAGTTACCAGGATCCAGATCAAATAGATTCCATTAATAAAATTCTGATTTCCAAAGTATTTTAGCCTAGGACCGGGCAGAAACAACATGTGAAAATTTAAGTGGCATTGCAGAATATTTCAGTGAGTAGGGGAGGGTCTGTATGAAAACTTTTAACTTCTCAGTATATTTTAGGGAAGCAGATGATTGTTCTCCAGAAGTGGTTCAGTGTCTCAGTGATGTTCAGTGTGTGTCTGATGTGGTAAAAAAAGAAGTTTACGTCCCAACATAAGAAAGAACTTTCTAGCAGTTCTAACTGTCCACAGGGGAGGGATACCTGATTGGGTGGACCTTCCTCTCTTTCTGGAGTTACTCAAGCGGAGGTCATTGGATCTCGTACGGGGGCTGCTTCAGAGGGAATCATGCATGAGGTGAGGGCTGGACTAAATGACCTTTGAGTCCTTCCAGTTCTGAGATCCTCTGACTTTACATTTTTCACTTGTGGTCAGGTGTTTATTAGCAAATACTATCCTAGTTGTGCTTCCTACATCTTAAGATTCATCATAGGTCTAAAAAGATCAAGAAAGACTTGATCAAACTTTCTGTTTGTCCTGCTCTTGTTTTCCCATCTCTGGTGCTCTTCATTGTCTCCCAAATTAGGGAGATTAGGTAGAATACTCAGAGGGGAAAACAGCTAGATTAACAGGATGGCAGAGATTTGACTTGGAAGAGAGAACACAAACATCTCAGGGAAGCAAGATGTTTGGAAGAAAGGCAAATAATTTTGTGGTTTCTATTGAGGTCCAGGTAAGAGTAAGTGAGGTTAAGTTATATTAAACTAACATAAAGCCAGATCATCCAAAGGCAGAGTTTGTATTCCATGCTATCAATCTCTCACATAATAGCCTTTATTTAGTGTGTATATGAGAACAGTCAGGTTGAGCTGCCTCTCTTGCTTTAGTGAAACTGATTAAGGTAGGGTCTATTTTGCTTCTCTAAGTCCTTTTAAAAGGACCGTGACAAATTCCTGCCAGTGGATAGTTACAGAGGAGAAAATAACGCGGTTCCTGCAGAAAGACATACTTGCCTTCAGGGTCACAAAATTAAAACTGTGTGAACTGATGTCTTTCCTTTCTGTTTTCTGCCTTAACTGCCAGAGACCTCAGAGCCAGATCCTTGAGTATTTACATCTGCTTAGTGATGGTGCCTTGAGAATCACTGTCTCTGCTTCTTATAATAAATGGACTCACTCCACAGCATTGATCTTATGCTTGAACGTCGTTCATCTCACATCTTTTGGGAAGTGAGTAGGCTAAAATCTCATATATTCAAAATGAAATAGAATAAAAGGGAGACATTATCAATTGAAAAGGAACATGAAGTCCTAAGATAGGTTTTCAAGACGGATTGGAGAATTTCTGTCATTGAAGATGACCAGTGATGGAGGGTGAGTCATTGGTTTCAGCATTCCTGGTCATCATCTCATTATTCACTTCCACTAGTCTGTGTAATCTTTAAACCTCTGCAACTGTTACCAGATATCCCAATGCATTAATTAGTATTTGACGGTAGTGAGAGCCAGTTTAGGTTGACCAGTAGTCTGTTTGTAATTTCCTGATGGAAAGTTCAGTCATATTTCTTGCAGCTGTTTTTGGCCCTAGGATGTGGATCAATAAATAGAAGCCCCCTGAGGGCAGGGGATAAATAATTTTCATCACTGATTTCTCTCCTACTAGCATAAAGGCTGTCAGATTTCTAGTGTTTGCGATGGTTTGTTGAATTAAATTAAAATGAATTGAATGTAATTGAAATGACTTCAACTGCACGGAGGAGGAGTAAATTGAATTGTCTAGTCTTGCTTTACATCAGGCGAATGTCTCACCTTTGATAGCTAATCAACTCTAACAACAGAGCGAGGGTAAGCACAGCATGCTGAGCGTAATGTTTAGAATCTAAACGTGCTTTAATCTAAAAAGTATTTATTGTGCACCTCTTGTGTTCTTGCATTCAGGTGCTGTGTGGGTACTGGAAAGACAATGGTGAACTAGGTAGATATTGTCCCTGCCCTCAAGAAGCTCCACCTAGGAAAGGAAACAGACATGAAATAAGTCATTGCATACATAAATACCTAATTAAGAATTGTGACAAGTGCTGAGAAGGAAAAAAGTATTAATTTTTGTTAAGAAGGATAAAATGAAGAACAAGCTAATTTTTACAGCTTAGAGAAAGCCAATGTGTCTGAGCAGAGCAGTGGGAGATGGACCCAAAGAAAGGAGTTTAGGCTTTATTGTGGCTAAGTCTAGACGTGAATAATGAGACTTGGAGTTGTTGTGTTTTGTTTTGTTTTGTTTTGTTTTTTTCATTTAAGAGTTGGGGTTTTTAAAATGTAGCTTCCTGAAAGAGAGGAAGCAAGATTGAAAGCAGATACCAGTTAGGAGGCTATTGCTATAGTGTAAGAAGATATGGTGGTGGATTGAACTGGGGAGGAGAGAAATCGAGAGTCTAGCCAAATATTTCATAGGTAGAATTGGAAAGAACTTGTCTGAAAACTGGACATGGCCAGGAAGAGAGAGAGTCAGAGATGCATGAAGCTATCCATAAAGCTAACTGGGGAAATGGAGAGGCTATTTCTTAAAATAAGGAAGGAGATCAGACTTCAGGTGAGTGAAGAGGTTTAGATCAAGCAGTCAAGTTGAGCCTCTTGAGTTTGAGATACCTATAAAATATCCACCTGAGGTGGTCAAATAGGCAATTATGTATACAGAATCACTCTGTAAATATTTACCGAAAACCTAATCTGTGTCAGGCACTGGAGTGGGCGTAATGCAAAGACGTATATAGGGCATGATCTCTGACCTCTTAAATCTAGGAACTTAAAAATGACTTAAAATGGCACAGTGTAATATTGTGCAGTAGAGGGTTAGAAATGATCTTTAAAACATCAGAGAAAGAAAGAAATTGGGCTGTATGAAGTGAAGAGAGAAGGAAAGAGCTTTCTGCTGAGGCAGTGTAGTGGGCAGTGGATATCAAAGGAGAAATCAGAGTGTGGAGAGAGGGCATGGGGGCCAGACTGAGGACGAGGAAGACTTCTCATCACCGAGAACAGAGAAGGCATTAGCGCCACAGCTGCCTGGGGGTGCTCCACAACCATGACCTCCCAGGTGAGGGCTGGGAGGCGGGAGGGTACTAGATCCTGAGCTCCTGGTGGCTTAAACCCATGGGTGTGAGAACTGATACTGCAGTGGTTAAAATGAGGGTCTGGAGAGAACCTACCCACCATGAAGAAGCCAAGGAATGAGGACACCGGCTTGATTTGCACTAGAGAAACTGCTCCTCTAGAAGAAAGGAGAACAGAAGCAGAAATTCCAGCCTCTTCCCCTGGATGCCCCTGCAACATCTGTATTGCGATATGAATCATCCCACTTGGTTTTATGTTCGCAAGGCACTGTTGTCTTTGCCTAGAGAGAGTTTGAGAAGGACTGAGAATGGTCTTCCAGGAAGTGGCTCCTTAAATTTGTCCAGGTACAGTGGGTATAAATTTATATCGATGAACTGTTATGAGATAGAAGATGGTCATCGCCTGGTTTTCTCTAAATGAATGTGACCCTCACCTGGGCAGCCCTGACCTGACTTAGCATTGGCAGTGACTCAGACTCAGCTTCCTCCCTCCCCACCCAGAGAGCCAGTGAAGAGCCCCTGGGGTCTTCAGCCTCACTGAGTGCCTACGGAGATCCCAGTGGTCCTTGTGCACCTGCTTGCTGCTGTGGTAGCCATTGCTCACTCATGTCCCTAGAGTGGGAAGCTTTTCCGGTTCAGTCCTGCTAGGGCCATGGGTCTAGCCACCAAGGGCACATTCAAGGGCAGGAGTTACTGATACCTGCTCTTCAGAACCTCAGTTCACCACCTCGCTCCTGGTCCCAGCAGTCTTTTCACCATTGTCTCCCTCTCTTTCTGCCTTCTCCTCCCTCCCAGCATCATGTGTCCCTCTTCCTTTCTCCTGATATCAGTTGCTCACGGGAGCAAACTTGTGAGTTTGCTTGGCCCAAAGCCTCTAAGGCAGCAGTTCTCCTGTCAGAGCCCCCTGGAAAGCGTGTTAAACACGGACCCCTGGGCCCACTCCCAAGGTTGTGATTCATCAGGTCTGGGGTGGAACCTGAGAACACGCATTTCCAGCAAGGTCCCAGGTGACGCTCAGGAGTCTGGTCCACACTGTAATAGCATCATTCCAAATGGAGAAAACAAAATGCCCAGCTTCCCATCCCTACAGAAATGCAGGCACAGGGGCAGGGGTAAGGTATGGAAAATTACAGGACTGTTGAAACACAAGTAAACATTTCCATCCATTTCCACGCCACCCACCATCTCCTGTTGAATGATAAAATTATATTGAGCAAAACACGATTTAGATGCAGATTTTTGGCAACTCTTCTGTTTGGTGAGAAAGGCCAAGGGGAGTTCCATTATATCTCTTATCCCCAATGACCACAGGTCTGTCCACGTTCACAACTCCTCCTTGGCCTGGAGCTCAGGACCCCTGATGTGGGACTCCCAGCATCTATTCCTCATCAGACAGTTTTCTGAAAGTTGCTCCCTCCTACTCACAAGCTCAGACAATGATTTTCCTTTCTGTTGCCTGGACTTGTCATTGAGAAGCCTGGCATCATCTGCAGAATGCATTTGCAAGTAAAATGTCTCAGTGACCTGAGAGAGGCCCGGGAGAGGGGTAGCTGGCTCTGGTGGACTGTATCAGAGAAGCAGCCTGCAGGAGCTTTCCACCCTCTGGGCAGCTCCTCTGCTGGGACTAGAAACCCCGCATACCGCACCGCTGCCCGCAGGGCCTCCTGCAGCCGCCCCCACAGCACCTGCGGTGGGGGCTGCCCTTGAAAGGGCCTGGTCGGCCCTGTTAAGGCAGAAGCTGCCCCTTGTGCTTCATCTTGCCCTGACAGTGCTGCAGATTGGTGAGGCTAGGGCCAGCCTGCCTTGTCAGTGCCACACACTAGCTGAGTGCCGTTCTGCACAAGCCGCTTACCCTCTCTGTGCCAGTTTCCTCCTTTGTATAAGGGGTGTGAGTGGGTGTGCGTGCTAAGTCACTTCAGTCACGCCCGACTCTTTGTGACCCTGTGGACTGTAGCCCGCCAGGCTCTTCTGTCCACGGGATTCTCCAGGCACGAACACTGGAGTGAGTTGCCATGCCCTTTTCCAGGGGATGTTCCTGACCCAAGGATCAAACCTGTGTCTCTTACATCTCCTGCATTGTCAAGTGGGTTCTTTATCACTAGCGCCATTTGGGAAGCCCTTGTATAATCAGATCATATTAATAAGAGCCTCTAACCTCAAAGTTGTTGTGAGGATTCAATGAGATAACACCTGTAAATTGCTTAACTTGTATCTGCCACATAACAAGTGTACAAATAAAGGGGAGCCTTCATCAGTCATTACTATTACCCTGACCTAGAATATTGGGGCTCATGTCTTAATTTTCCTCCTACACCACAAGCTCCCCGAGAGCTGGAGCCAGGTCTGATTCTTCTTTGCGTCCATTCATTGTATTGCCAGATATCTGGTGAAGCCCTCCTATGTGCCAGTCACTGGCTGAAAGGCCCAGCATCTGGCCTTGCCCATAGTTTCCAAGTGTTGATGAGTGAAAGGGGAAGGTTGATGGAAGGTACACATGTAGAAAAGAGACAGTTTACTGAGTAGCAGTGAGTTCTAGAGCTGTGCTTCTCAAACTTCAGTGGGCCTACTACCCACCTGGAAATCTTAGAATCAGATTCTAATGCGCTGAGTCTAGACTGGGATCTGTGATGCCTCATTTCTTCACAAGTTTCCAGGTGACCGTGATGCTGCCTGTGGATGAACCACACTTTGAACAACAAGGCACGAGGTTCCCCATACATTAGCTCTTATTGCTGGTAAAAGCCTTATGAGTTTAGGAATGAGGAAAAGTAACTTCATAGGAACTGAGGAATTGTTTGAGACAACTGGCCAGTCTGCATTCAGGGTGGCTTGCTTTAATTTTGTCTATTGAGTTACTCTGACTCCCTAAGGTGATTCCCAAAGTTTACTGTACATTTAGAATTGCCCTAGAATATTTATATTTAATATTATTTATATTTATATTGCCCAAGGTATGGGCAAGTGGTTAGCAGGTAATTCTAGTGTGCAGAAAAATTTGGGAACCACAACTTCCAGGTCCAAACCTCATCCAAGGAATAAGAAAGGAAGGGGGTTTATTTTGCTACTGCTGCTGCTGCTAAGTCACTTCCGTCGTGTCCGACTCTTTCTGACCCCATAGACGGCAGCCCACCAGGCTCCTCCGTCCCTGGGATTCTCCAGGCAAGGACACTGGAGTGGGTTGCCATTTCCTTCTCCAATGCATGAAAGTGAAAAGTGAAAGTGAAGTCGCTCAGTCGTGTCCGACTCTTAGTGACCCCATGGACTGCAGCCTACCAGGCTCCTCCGTCCATGGGATTTTCCAGGCAAGAGTACTGGAGTGGGGTGCCATATTTATTTTGCAATCTCTCTAATTTTAGGTATCAATCATAGGCTTTCATGATTGCCTGTGAAGGTTAAGAAATTCATCCAAGATCACCAAATTCATTGATGGCAAAGTTAGGACTAGAATTTCAACCTCTTGGCTTCCACTGGCCATGAGTCCCCTTGTTCTAACCGGCTGCAAAGGTGACAGCCTGCATGGTTCCAGTGCCAGAGGAAGATGTGTTCACTGGAGAGCCATCTTCATGCTCCTTGGTAGAGGAGCCAGAACCTCGAGACTGGGGACCTGGGGGCCCTCACAGGAACATCGCCTGACCTCACAGGCCAGGGAAGCTCTCCTTGACAACATCCTACCAATTTCAAGTGAGAGCATGGGACAGAGCGGCTTCCCAGGTGGCACTAGTGGCAAAGAACCTGCCTGCCAAAGAGGAGACAGGAGACTGGGTTCCATCCCTGGGCTGAGAAGATCCTCTGGAGAAGGGAATGGCTACTCACTGCAGTATCCTTGCCTGGGAAATCCCATGGACACAGGAGTCTGGCTGGCTGCATGGGGTTGGACATGGCTGAGCACACACACATGCGTGGGACAGATCTTGCTTTGAAACTGCAAGGACTTTAAAGTTCCAAAATGAAGTATGTAACCCCACTAGGGTAGAAGCATAATTGTGGTTTGATTCAGTGTAATAAACACTTATTGTCTTAATCATGACACAGTGTCAGTTTTGTTGAATGCTTTGTCTGAAGGATATAGGGGAATATAGGGGCTATAAATATGTGCACTTGGCCCTTTTGTGGGGGCTGTGTTACATTACTTAGTGTTGAAAAGCCCAACAGTTAGGTGTTTCTGTTTAGCCACCTTATAACCCCAGATAAGTTGGCCAGTGAGGGTGCCTGTGTTCTTCATTGTGACCATTTATTGAGCACTTATGCCGTGAGCAGTACGGCAGTGGCCACTTGTGAGGAGTGTAATCACACTTAATCCACATCATATCCCAAGAAGCCAGCATTTCCTGGAGGCCTACACAGCTCATAATTGGAAAACCAGGGTACAAAGGCAGCTGTGGCTGACTCTGAGGCACCATACTCAGAGAAGGAGTTGATTCCTTAGCCTGGATTCACAGGTGGAGAGCAGGCAGAGCAGCCTGCCACAGGAAGCAGATGCCAGGACTAGGGCTGGGACCGGGGTCTCCTAACACTGGGCCCGGCGCTGTTTCCTACTGTATCTGTGGGCAGGAGGCTGTAAAGAACAACTGGGAGTCCAGAATCTTCCCCCTCAGGCTCAAGCCATCACCCTTGAGTGTGATGTGAGCAAAGTACTTTCCATGACAGACTTTAGTCCAGTTCCCTCAAGGGACCCATTTGATTAGAGCAGACCTAAATAAGCACATGCCGTTTAGGTACCTCCCCAATCTGTGTCTCAGTTACTCTTCCATCTGAGACCACATATCCATTCATCAAGCGAACACTTTTTGCGTACCCGTGTGCAAGTGAGTAAGTGTTAGTCCCTCAGTTATGTCCAACTCTTTGTGACCCCTTGGGCTATAGACTGCAAGGCTCCTCTGTCCATGGAATTCTCCAGGCAAGAATACTGGAGTGCTGGTAGCCAGTCCCTTCTCCAGGGCATCTTCCCAACCCAAGGATCAAACCTGGGTCTCCTGCATTACAGGTGGATTCTTTGCCATCTGAGCCACCAGGGAAGTCCAGGCACTATATTGCAGATGAAGATATAAGAATAAAGTAGGACCCTACCCCCGTCTCTGCCTTAACAGTCTTACAACAGAGATAGACAGATGAGGAGAGGGCTCCCCAAAACTCTGACCAGTACCATCAGAGTGATGCTTCCAGGGCATGAGAGCTCAGAGAGGGACCTCCAGCCCAGCTTGGGCTGCAGAGAACCCCAAAAGCATTTCTGGAGGAAGAGATTCCCAATATGAGAATACAAAGTTCAGTAGAAGTGATGAAGCAAATTATGTGTATGAGTGTGTGTGTGTGTGTGTGTGTGTGTGTGTGTGTGTGTGTGTGTATGCGCGCGCGCACGCGCACATGCTGAGGCTGGCATCAAGACCAATTCTGTGTGGCCTGATAGTAGAGTTTAAAGGATCGAGTAGGAAGAGGGGAATAAATTAAGCTGAAAGGGGTCAATCATGCAGGGAATAGCACCCTGTGCTAAGAGGTTTGAATTTGTATTCTAAGAGTGAGCAGGGTCTGCTGAAGGTTTTGAGCGGGAGTGAGAGTTGGTCTCATTTCTGTTTCAGTAAGATCACATTCTGATTGCAAAATGGAGACTCGAGGGGGCAAAGTCAGAGGCAGGAGACCACATATGGCGCTGCTGCAATAATCCAGGTAGTGATAATAGTATAGCTTCAATCAGGCAGTGAGACTGGCGGCAGAGAAATGAACACATTCAAGACAAATGTCTAATCTCCAGGGCTCGGTGATTTATGGATTGGGGGTGGGGGGGGTAGAGGCGGAGTGGAGAGCAGAATCAAGGACTAGGGCTGGAGTGTCCTCTTAAGCTGGTGGGTGGTTCAGAAACAGTGCATGAGGAGGAGGAAGAGGAGTCTGAGAACGGAGAGGTGGTGTTGACATGTTTACTGTGAGCTGCCCACAGCGTGTCCCAGGGGAGATGTTCAGTATGAAGCTAGACTGCTGGAATTCTCTTTATTTATCAAAAGTGACCCTAAAGCTGTCAGCAATTTGTAATCTTATGATCTTATGAGAAATGACGAAAGAATGACAGCTTGACCTCAATCATAGACTGGTTGTTCTATCTCATAATACGGCTCAGGGCAATCAGCTAACACAACAGAGGTCCTATGGGCCCTGAGCCAGCTCAGAAGAGGTTTTTCTTTGAAATAACAGCAAGTGGGAGTCCTCCTGTCTTCTTGAGGGAGTTTACTCACTCACTCACTCACCCATTTGGGAAGGCGTTAACTGAGCACTTTCTATGTGCCAGGCATCATAGAGGGTACAGGATATGGAAGAAGGTCCTTGCCTTTCAGTGTCTCCAGAGCTAGTGGAGAACACAGATGCCTGGGTATATGATTACAATTCCCTGTTATAGGCAGGAGGAGAGTTGTATGTCAGTGTTCAGGAGACCCAGATGTTCTTGGACTTTAGAATGCTAAAAATCACCATGAGACGGTTTCCAGTTTTCATTTAGGTGAATAACTCACACAACCACAAACTTGGACTTCAAAGTAAGTTCTACAGTTTTTACTTTTTTTTGTCTTGTCACGATTCTGATTCTGTGTCCTTAGGAAAAGTCATCCCCAGGTTCTACTCACTTGATACTGTATTAACGGCAGTGAGGACAAAGAAAGGAGAAAGATTTGAGTGTTATTGGAGCAGAGAGAGGATGTGCCTAGTTCTGTCTGTACAGAAGAGCATCAGGTGGAATCAGAGGAGAATTCCTGGAGGAGGGGATGGCACGTGTATGGGTCTTTAAAAGTGAGTTAGACTTCATGGTATATAAAAGAAGGCATCCTTTGCTTGGGGGAAAGACCAGGAGAGTGGAGAGAAGTTGCGAGTAGATCGCATGGAAGTGGGAAAGAGAGGCAAGGAAAGAAACAGGATTCATATGGTGGGGGCACTTGAATGTCATTTTGAGGAGGCAGGAGGGGGGCATGAAGGAAGCAGCAGGGAAGAGGCCTTACCTGCAAGTGCACACAGGACCCAGGCAGGAATGTAAAAGAGGAACTAATAGGGTGTTGGCCAGGGATGGAGAAGTTTCCTGGGACACAGGATTTTCTGTGCTAAAACTGGGAAAGTCCTGGGCAAACCAGGATGACTTGGTCGCTCTTGAATGAGCCCAGGCTGTGGCTCCCTGGAAAGTGCTTACCCACCCCCACACCCCAACCCCTTCCCACTTCAGGAGGCATCTCCCAGTGCTGCCATGCACAACGCGGAATGGTTATCTTTGAAGCTGCCGAAAACCCAAGAGAAGCTGAAAATCCACAATTTATGCTATGATAGCGTCTAGTTTCAAAATGTTGACAAAAAAGTCAGTTGTTCTTAAAACACCTTTCCGGCCAAACAAGTCATTTCTGTGAGCTACACAAGGCCTGTGGGCTGTGTGTTGGAGGCTCTCAGGACCAAGTAAAGCCCCCACATCCAGCCCTGTTCCTGCCCTGAGGCCACTTCAACGCACAGACAATTTTCATTACACAGAGTGACTTCAGTGATCAATCTTTTGGTTTTTAATTTGATGCTCTTAACCATATTTGGATGCTGGGCACAGAATGTAATAGATCAAAGTAGGGATGAACAGTGGTAATGGAGACACTCGTTCAATTTTTTTGGAAGATGAAATTAGTGCTGAAAAGCTTGTTCTTCCCCAAAGTGATGAAGAAGTTAAAGAAGAGTGCGTATCTCAAACACCAGCCTTGGCTGAGGTCTATTTATTCGGGAATCAGTACAACCCCTTGGCCGAGATAAAAGTGGGAAAGAACAGTCATTTTGTTTATGGGAAACTTGGAGACTCAAGGGCTAGTGTTTGGAGGTGGTAGGTGATGGTACAGTTGATTCAGCATTGTGGTCAGAACCAGCTCTGCCACTTCCAGAGGCTGTGTGGCCTTGGGGAAACCACCTAACCTCTCTGGTCCATGGCTTTCCTGTTTGTGCTTACAAGGACGCCCAAGAGTCACCCTTCTCATCAACTCTCTTAATTCTTAGTTTTGACTTCAATTAGACTTTTGCTAGGATTTCTCAAGGCCTACCAGGGTGAAAGAGTCAGCAGGGGTTTTAAAGAACAAATCAGTCCAGACAACTGTGACATCTTTTTTCTTTTCTAGATGGAATTAGTAGATATGGGGCTGTAGTAAGTTGATCTGATACCTGGGTGCCACCAGGCCAGCTCTCTGGTTGGCATTTTTCACTAGGCCCCTTGATTTTTAACTGGGTGTGGAGCAGAACACCGGGATGGGAGATGTGTGTAGGAGGCAGGTGTCAGAGGAAGGGGCTCTGGAGCCAGGGAGCGTCCTGCTCCCGGAAGGGGACGGCTGGGCAGTGGGGGAGGGCCTGCATCCATGCCAAGCTGCAGTATCACCTTTATTAATGGTGACAGGAGAGGGAGTCAGCAGGCAGCTCATGAGGACTGCGGAGGATGGTAANGGAGCGTCCTGCTCCCGGAAGGGGACGGCTGGGCAGTGGGGGAGGGCCTGCATCCATGCCAAGCTGCAGTATCACCTTTATTAATGGTGACAGGAGAGGGAGTCAGCAGGCAGCTCATGAGGACTGCGGAGGATGGTAATTGGAAGTCGCTATTACCATTCCAAAGGACAGGGAAGTGGAAGCGGGACAAATGGGAATCTAAGAGGAGTGAGATGAGCAGAGGGAAAGACTGGAAAATAAAAGGAGTATGATGTCATTTGGAAAATTGCAAGCCAATAAGTCAATGAGGTATCATTCCTAGGACCGAGAGGAAACTGCCTGAGGAGGAGCCGGCCAGCCGGGGAGCTGGGGGCTGACAGGAAGCGGAGGGTCAGTAGGCAGGGCAGTGTCCTCACCCTCGTCAGGGCTCAGCTGGAACATGAGCCCCAGGAATGGACTGCCACTCCCTTCCGTCCCCTCCTCCTTGAGGTTTTCTTTTGTTTTGTTTCTTGTGTGAATAACATCAGAAGGAATGCTCTATCCAAAAGGGCTTTACTGCTGCTGCTGCTGCTGCTGCTAAGCTGCTTCAGTCAGTCGTGTCCGACTCTGTGCGACCCCATAGATGGCAGCCTACCAGGCTCCCCCACCCCTGGGATTCTCCAGGCAAGAACACTGAAGTGGATTGCCATTTCCTTCTCCAATGAATGAAAGTGAAAAGTGAAAGTGAAGTCGTTCAGTTGTGTCCGACTCTTCGCGACCCCCTGGACGGCAGCCTACCAGGCTCCTCCGTCCATGGGATTTTCCAGGCAAGAGTACTGGAGTGGGTTGCCATTGCCTTCTCCAAAGGGCTTTACAGGAGCTTATTAATGTGAACCTGTAGAGTCAGCTTTTCAAAAATTATCTCTGAGTTTAGCTTCATAGGATTTTTTTCATCATTGGGATCAGCTTCATAGAAGCCAGAACATGATAATTCTGCCAGTTTTTACTGTTAACAGATGAAATAGTCCTCCCTTTATAGAAATGAAGAGCAAGGACTTTGGGTAGCCTTCTTTAGTTCTCAGGACCTTGTCAGCAGAGCTGGCCTGAAGGCAGCCCAGTAGGCAGGTGCCTGCATGACATCCCATTACCGACAGATCGAGATTCAAAGCCCTCAGTCTGGTGTTTAAGGTGCTTCCAGTCTGCCCCTCCACATATCTCCTGTAATCTCTCTCTATGAACCTCTGTTGTACCAAAGCACTTTGCTTGTTTTCACCTCTGCTTCTTTCCTCCTGGTGTTCCATGTCAAAGTAGAACACGGAACACTCATTCCTCGGCACACGTAATAATATTATCCCTTCCCCTCCCTTGACTAGAGCAGACATCACTAATCGATTGCCACACTCTTTACTGCTGAGCTACGACTTGGCGTTAAAGTCATTCTTTTCACAGATCTTTAGGCAGTTACCACCAATCAATCAAATTAATCAAATGAAATGCTTTTCCTATCACAATTGTCCTTTCCCATTCTTTGCTTCATCTTTTTCACTCTTGTCATTCTTCAAATCCCACATGCTCTGTGAAATTTCTCCTGAGCATTCCTAACTACAAAGGTTATTCCCACTTCTTAAACGCCAGAGAAAACTAGAACTCTCATTTTGCACCTGTCATTCAGCACTATCACGTGCGCCTCTCTGCAGATCAGAGCTTCTCGTTTCCGCACTGGTGACATTTTGGGCTGGATCATTCTCTGTTGTTAGGGCTGAGCTGTGAATGATAGGATGTTTGGCAGCATTTCTAGCCTTTATGCAGTAGATGTCAACCTCCCCCCTCCCTCTCTGTGACAGACAAAAAGGTTTCCAGATGTTGTTAAATGCCCTCTGGGGGACAAAATTGCCTCCAGGTTAGAACTACTGTATTAGAGAGACAGGGAGAGAGAGAGAGAGAGAGAGAAGGAAGAAGGAGGAGGAGAAAGAAGGGGAGGAAAAAAAACACTAAAGAAAAGGGAAAAAAAGAAGAAAAAGAATCTTCCCTATGAGTCTGAGACTTGCAGGGTAAGAACCATGATCATATCTGATGTAGTTCCTTACACATAATAGGTGCTGAGTAAGTATTTGCTAATTGATTGACTAACTGGGAATGAGGAGTTGTTCGGGAAGGGGGAAAACCCTCCGCTAGTGTGTACTGCCATACCATGGGTGTGTCTTTGCCTCAGTTATGCACTACTGAGTCGAGCAGTATGAAGAGCTTGCACAGAGGCCNGAGAGAGAGAGAGAGAGAGAAGGAAGAAGGAGGAGGAGAAAGAAGGGGAGGAAAAAAAACACTAAAGAAAAGGGAAAAAAAGAAGAAAAAGAATCTTCCCTATGAGTCTGAGACTTGCAGGGTAAGAACCATGATCATATCTGATGTAGTTCCTTACACATAATAGGTGCTGAGTAAGTATTTGCTAATTGATTGACTAACTGGGAATGAGGAGTTGTTCGGGAAGGGGGAAAACCCTCCGCTAGTGTGTACTGCCATACCATGGGTGTGTCTTTGCCTCAGTTATGCACTACTGAGTCGAGCAGTATGAAGAGCTTGCACAGAGGCCGCCTCAGCACACACTTGGTGGCGGTTGTCAGACCGCCTAGCTGAGTATGCAGGGGCAGCTGGGCCAGGGGGAGGTGCCAGGAGAGGCCCGGTTGAAAAGTTGAGCTTGAAGTTTAGAACATGATGTGTGAGGGCTCCTTCACTTGTCTTCACCTGTCCTCATTCCTCATGAAGGAAACAGGAGGGGTCAGCTAAAGACACCATCTACTGCACAGAGTAAGTGTCCTTCCTGAAACCTCTTTTGCCTGGCTGCCTGTGACTGTGAGCACACTGTCTGCCTGACCTCCACTCCTTGAAACCTGGAATCTCTGTGCAGGGAAACAGAGGGCATGGTGAGCTCGTATCAATCATCACCCACAGTGCAGCTCCCCAGGTCCACAGGGAGGCTTAGATCATCCTCCACGAGTCAGCCAGAAGCCAAGTCCATACTTCCCCAGCCGACCAACTCACTATTCCTGGAGAACTACAAAGAGGGCTGAGGCTGAGCCCTGCAGGAAGGCTTTCTGGGTTCCTCTGGTGTTGCCAGTATCCGCAGGGACCCGCTGCACTCATGGTCCACCACGTCCTCACAGCAGTCCTATAGTCGGCACCGTTATCCCCATTTCAGAGACCAGAGAACTGAGGCTCCAAGAGGTAAAGCAGCTTGTCCAAAGATCCAGAGTATGTTGAAGAGAGCGGGCATTTGATCCCAGTACTTAGTATATCCAGTGTGTTCCAGGAAAGCTGCCTCTATGAGAAACCACATGTATTTCCTAATATTTGGTGTTGGCATTTCTTACTAAACCCTTCTTGGCCTTCAAAACCCCAAGCAATGCAGAAAATGAAGGGGTTATCCTCAATTGAACCTAAAATCATGGAGACTTAAAAGCCATAGGGCAAAGTCATTAGAGGGCTGGTCTTGTTTACATAAATATGTGACAACGCTTACCAGTTAGTCTATCTCCCTATGTAATCTGCCAGCCTAGCTCCATCCATCCATCTCTCCATCCATCCTTCTATCTCTATTTAGGCACAAGAGATTTTAGAACGTCCTTAACATTTAGATGTTTACTGGATTGAAATGAATACTGGATATTCTTAATATTCAAGGTTAGGGCTTCCCAGGTAGCCCTAGTGGTGAAGAATCTGCCTGTCAGTGCAGGAGACACAGTTGATCTCTGGGTCAGGAAGATCCTCTGGAGAAGGAAATGGCAACCGACTCCAGTATTCTTGCTGGAAAGTCCTACGGACAGAGGATCCTGGTGGGTTCCAGTCTGTGGGGTCACAAAGAGTCTACCATGACTGAGCACATGCGCACATACAGTGTTCAAGGTCAGGCAGTGGGCATGGTGGAGTGAAATATCATGTACTTCCTTCTTTATGATACTTGGAGGCACTGCTTTTCATATTAATAAGATGATGTAATGATTATAAAGCAATATTCTGGAATTAAGCTGAGCCAGCCAAGTCATGTCACCACCCTGCTCCTTGATTTCCTCATCTGTAAAGTACACGTAGTTTTACCAACTTTGATGGAATGTTGGGAGGATTCATTGAAATAAGGCACACACGGTGCTTGGCCTATAGTAAGCACTCAGTAACTGGTAGGTGCTGTGACAATCGACATACGTTTTAGCTCAGTGTGTGACGTAGGAATGTTTGTTCGATACTAATTCTCTCTCCCAGCTCTTTCCTTTCCTGGCCACAGTCCCATAAAATGCCTTACTGATGGATCAACAGTGGGTTTAGCACACTGCCCGACACACACTTAGCCCTTGGAAGTTATAGTCATTATCATTATCCTTTAGCCCACAGTACCTTCTTTATGAGTCATAATATCCTTTTATGACAGTTTTTCCTGCGGAAGGTTGACCTTGGTGTCTTATGCAACCTGGATACAAATGTTTGCAGGAGAAGATGAGAAGCTGCTTAGCGTGCTCATGCATCGCCTGCATCCTAGTGATGCTCCTGGCTTTGATTCTTCTCAGGAGCATGAGAGGCAAGAGCAGTACTGTTCTGCCCAGAACTCAACACAAGCTTTTCTGGGCAGCCCCTCCTGAGGCATCCAGTGTAGAGCTTGGAGGACCATCATTGGTGTGTGTGCCGAGAATAAATCCTTGTTCCTGAAACAATTCCTTTTTCTGTCACATTTGTGAACTTCCCCACCCACATCTCCACAGATGTAATTAGAAACATTTAGAAAAATCATCTTGTGTTCAGTTAAAAACTGAGGTGTCCTGAATGATAGCCCCTCTCCTAGCAAGCAGCCTTCTCCACTTCCATGAGCTCGAATGGCTTTCATCATAGACTGGGAGATGCCGGAGCAGGCTCCCTCCCTTTCATTCAGCTCTAACTGACAGGGAGACAAACCAGTGAACTTGAAGACAATTGAGATCCACGTAAAACTAGAGTTTTACCTGCTGAAGAAAGGCCAAGAGTCTGCTATAAAATAGCCATTTAGTGAGAAATGCTTGCTGAGAAGTGGTAATGCTACCACAAACCAGGAGAGTTGACACTGAGGGCATGGTCACACCTGGAAACGACTCCAGCGTCTTGGAAGAGTATGGGAAGACACACAAATTGCGTCTTTAAAGGGGGCTTCCTGAAACACACAGTAGCCAGTGTGAGCTTCTTAAAACCCAAATCAATGGGCTCCCTTTGCACTTAGAAGAAAACCCAGGCCCTGGCCCTTGACCTTCAGGGCCCTTCAGGATGCCTCTCTGACCTCATCCTCTTCTCCGTGCCTTCCCTCACTTTGAACCTTCTGGCCTTCTTTTGGGTTCGCCAGCACTCCACGCACATCTGACCTCAGTGCCTTTGCATCTGCTACTTAACTGCCCTGGAGTGCTGCTCTGCCAGATTTGTGCATGACCAGCTCCCATCATTGGATCTCCACTCAAGTGTTAGCTTTCTAAGAGGCCACCTTCATCTCCCCTATTGAAAACAGGTCCCTTCCCATCTCTATCTTGTTTCTCTGTAATATTTCATTAACAGCAGATATCACTGCCTAAAATGACCTCACTTATATATTCACTGGCTGGTGGTGTGTTTCCCCATCCCTGACCCTCTACCTAGTGGGAGTGTGAGTTCCTTAAGAACAAATCCCTTGTTAATCTCATTCGTGAGTCATGTGTGTTCAAAGCACCTAGAACCATGCCTGGAACGCAGTAAGTGCCCAAGAAATATTTGTTAAATTAAGGAAAGTGTGAAACCATGATCTCACTCTGACCTAACCAAATATAACTTTAGATGGAATAAGAACAATAATCCAGGAGTAGAGCAAAAATTCTTTCATTTCTGTCCTCTCCTGAGGCAAAGATGTTCTACACACAACCCTAACGTTTCAGAGTTTGGGGGAGTTATCCCTGTAACATTCTTTTAAAGATGAAGAATACTATAAGAAGTTCAGTCTTTCATCTTACAGATATTTATAGAGCCTATACTATGTGCAAGTTCAATTCTAGATTCTGGTGATATGGCAATGAATAAAAGACAAAATCCTCTGCCCAGGTCGAGCTGACAGGGAGGAGATGAGAAACATCATGGATTTACAAAAAGAACACAGGTTTTTGAGTCAGAAAGGCCCAGATTTTTATCCCTGCCCCATCCTGTTCTAAATGTCTGTCTAGGCAAACTGCTTGACCTCTAAGCATCTCACGTTCCTCATTTGTAAAATGGGCATAAAGTTGACCTCTTGAGGCTGTTGAGATGACTCAATGAGATGACAAGGGTAGAGTCCTAAGCCCAAGGAATGAATGAACAGAATTTGCTTTCTTTCCACCTCCCTTTGTGATTAAACACCTCACGATATCCTTTGGAAGATTTAAAGTGACCCCACACTACATAGCCACCTGCACAGGCTCCAACCAAGATCAGAAAGTGTTCATTTCAAAGGAAGAGTGTGTGGCCAGTTCAGTCTGCCCTTCCAGCCTGGATTCAAAGCCACTTTGTTACCTCTCCCCACCTGCTCTTCATCAGTGAGAAGAGCTCTCTGAGGAGACGCTGTGCCTATGGTTCTGTCTGGCTCTAGTGTTTCTGGAGAGCTGATCATTAATGCCCACAGTGCCAGGCAGGGGTGCACAGAGCTAGCTCCAAAGAGTTCCCCTGTGTTGTACAGACAGAATGTGTCCAGCTGTATCCAGAGTGCACAGCATCTAAGTGGCACCTTCCTGTCTTCCTGTGATGTTGCGCTTTGACATGGAAGAGGCTACATAAAACCCCCGGATCTGTGCCCATTAAGAATCCTCTCCCTGAAGGAAGGTGACTTGGTTTACTCTATCAACAGCAGGATTCCTGGCTAACCAAAGAATGTCACTGCACACGAGAGGCACTTCCGAAAACCAGACAGCTGGAGAGCTAAGCTCCCGATGAAAACGGTTACATTTCAGGCTTTTGAACAATTTGGGCACTCTTGTCATTCATCCTATCCTACCTGCCAGCAACTGTCCCAAATAAAAAGAACCTCCCATCATGCATTGCTCAAAGAGGCACACGCTCTATTTACTAAACAGCTTTTCTTTGGACGTGTTGTTGACTAAAGCCATGTTCAGAGTCAAAGGACCCTTAGCCACGTGTCCCCAGCTGCGACTGGGAGTGCTTGATGCGTCCACAGACAGTCAGGGTAGCTGGAGTCCTCATTTCATCTGTCCAGGTCAGAAATTTCAGTTAACCAATCTGCACAGTTCTTCAGGGTCAGAGTCAGCAACAACAGCAATAATACTAATGGCTGATCGTTTTGAGGGCTTTCTATGTTTTAAGAGGTTTACACAGACTGATTTAATTCTCACCAAAAGTGTATGTAGTAAGAAATATTTCTATTCCCTTTCACTGTAAGATGCAAGACCCTGCTCAAGGTCACGTGCTTAGTGATGGATAGAGCTGAGGTTTCAACTCAGGCGGTCTGGCTCCTAGGTCTCCACCTGATGTTCTACATCGTGGCAGAGCCAGATGTAGACTCTTTGGAGAGAACGTTATCCATCCGGCTCACTGCTGCACCTGGGTACCTAACACAGTGCCCAGCACGTAATGGTTGCCAAGACAGACTGCATACACTACTTTCCCCAAAGATTGCTGCAAACTATAACTCTCAGCTTCCTGACAAATTGCTAAGATGAAGGGGTTTTAGAGTCCTTGTTTTCCTTGACACCATAGCTTCCCACTTCCGGTCCTGGATCTATCACAAAGACTGTACCAATTCCACCCAAAAGTCAAATCTGTTATATAACCACATGGCAGACCTGCGGGTGAATGGAGAAGCAACCTGAGAGTGGCGTTCGATACTCTTAGGCTCCAGATGAAAGGGCTGGCCCCACAGGTAAAACTTCGCATCTCCCTCGGCAGGCAAACTTTCCTCCCGTCTTTCCTCTCCTTGGCGCTCTGTATTTTATTTTATTTTGGTAGAGCACATTATTTGAAGTTACTATGGCAACATGTCACCAGCTGGCATCGCATAGTAATGCTGGCATTTAGGTAGCAGGCTCCCGAAGTGGGCTCTTTCCCTCCCTCTGAGAGCTCATCACTCCCACTAACCTCAGGTGGGGAGGGGTGCATTCGCATCCGCCATGCCCCGCTCCCCTTGTTTTGTTAGTTCTTAAAGGCAGGGCAGACTGATGGCCCCTTCCTGGCTCACTCAGCCCTGCAGGGTCCAAACCATGTGTATAGGTGTGTTTGCTTTAGAAGAGGTTAAATAGATATGTTTGAGTGTTGTGCGCCAAAACTATTGGCCTTATCAATAAGAGGAGGAGGCCGACGATGGTCATATGATGATCACGGTGATGGTTTTTTACGCAAAGGAGTAAATTGATTTGGAGAGGGCTACTCTCCTGATCGCAATCACCCAGTATCCCAGTTAATTAATACTAATGACACAGTATTGGGTTTCTCATTTTCTCTTGCCATCACACAGCAAAGAGACCCTGACTGTTTTCCTTTGGAGCTTCAATTCTCTCGCAGGTGTGCAGTACCCCCCTGCTTACTGATGGGGTGAATTAATTAAGAGCATTGAATGTCATGGACCACTGAAGAGGGTTCTATACGGCAAATAAGCCCTGCCACTCAAGGCGTTAAGTAGCCCCTCATCAGCCGAGTGCCGGCAATGGTTGCATTTATTTTTACACATTTGACCTAGTTTCAAACCATGTCTCTTCATGCTGTGATTCATTAGCTACATTTTAAGCCACCCCAGATGGAGCTGAGGTGACTCTGCCTGGTCTGTGCCAGTATCGCAGATACTCTTTCTCTCCGGAATTCAATATGCAGGTCCCCCTGCCATTCGGTTTTAAGAAGCAATTTCCTATCCGGGCAGCTGGAATGCTGCTCGGGTATGGGTGAGTGGCTGCCTCACACCTTGGTAGTAAATATCTGTTGACCACAAAATTTCCACCAAGGATGGCAAGAAGGACCTTCTCGGCAGCCTGAACGGCACGGGGTCCACCCACCCCTCTGTCCCCCGCAGGCTGACTTCAGGGTTTGCCATGTTGCTGGCAGGGCTGGGAGTCTGGGCTCCAACGCTGTAAAGTTTGAGCATTGTGAACATCAGGAAGGTCTGAGTTGCTCCAGCAAATGCAGTCTGATCTTCTTCCCCACGCCCAACCCCTCCAGCTCTTTCTAAACCTTCAGACATGGTGGATACTGAAGGTTTCAAACTTGTGAAAGGGGAAGAAGACTGGGAGCAAAGAAGTGGCTTGCTGAGCTGAGGGCTCTGCTGAAAAGGGGATACACACGTGAGAGAGACACAGTGTGATTGTCATTCTCTCATCGTGTGATGAACAGAGGTTTTTTGGCTCTTAATTTAAATGACAAAGAGGAGCCTTTACTGAATTTGAACCTGCTGCTGGTGTCTCTTGCCATTTCACAAATCAGTCAGTCACATGGGTGTGATTTCGGACAGACTTGATACTAAAGTGGGCTAGACACCATAGCAGGAAAAAAGGAAAGCTTCCAGCTGGAAGTAAAGCCCTGTCATTTCTCATTAACAGCCAAATGCAGGTAACTTGTCCAAACTTCAGTCACAACACACTACAGATCCTGCTGGAAGGCACTCAGCCAGGTTTTTCTATGGGGTAGTTAGAATTAAGAGATGAACAAGCTGGTAAAAGTAATTTTGATTGATCGATGAACAAATCCTTATAAAAAGATAGTGGTTTCTTTCATAAAATAGTCACTCTTTCTCCAAATGAGATGGGCACGGGAATCCCCTTCCCCTTTTATTTTCATTTAAAATGAAGCATGGAAGTTTCTCTAAGGAAGGCTTAAGACAAGTAGCCTTTTCAAGATAATTTCCAGGCAACTTGACCTCTGAGCTTTGTTGCTTGCTTCCACCACCCCCTTCAAATTCAAATCAAGCCTTTGGAAATAACAAGCATTCCGGATCTGTATCTGTGCATTTGGGGCAGCCTGCAGTTCCGACCATGGTGGATTTTCTGAGACACACACACACACACACACACACACACACACACACACACACACACACGAGCTCACAATCCCAGGGCTTATTTAAGCCCAAGCTTTAAAAGTAAACTATTGTCCAAGAAATGATAGCATTTGCTCTGAAAGGATGATGGATCACAAAAAATAAAACCTACCCAGATCTCTTACCTTGAAGCAGTGGAATTACCTGCAGAGAATGCCCTTCCTTTCTTTGCAAAACGAGCCAGGCTTTGGCCAGCAGCAGAATTACTCCAAAGAAGAAATAATAAGTCCTTTATGTTGTAATTTTCACTGTTTATATGCAAGAAGTGTAGTGGGTCTGCTCACGTAGGAATAAATAAAAAGCCGAAAAAACTGCACGGCAGCTACCATGTGAAAAGGAAAGACCTCTAGTGGCCACTGGCTGAATTCTTGGAGGAAGCTCCTCACGGAAGAGATGGAGGGAGCAGAGGAGATATACGCGTGTGTGCCCACCCCCCCCTCCCACACACACCTCTAACTCGGGAGATCCGTCCCCTTTTGCATCCAGCCTGGCCGGAAGGATAAACAATAATAAACTTGTTTCTTGGTTTCTGTGGGACTTGGTGAAGTTAGCAGTGTTGGAGGCGTTCTGTCTGATTGGAAGGGGATGGATAATTTCACAGACTCACCAATCCCCTGCTGGGGGCCTCAGCAGGCGGAAGGATTGGACTCCAGGGTAGCCAGGGCAGTTGGCCCCCAGGGAGAAGGCTCCCAGTCCCAGTCCCCAGCAATGTCACTGATGTTGTTCCTTGCGTTCCTGCCAGCTTTGCATGTTTTCTGAACACTTGGGGTGCGTGTGTGTGGTGGTCTCCCATAGGCAGGGCTGCCTTCCCTGGTGTGTGACCTAGTCCAGTGCTCAGAAGGGCCCTGTGGCTGTCTTTAAATTCTGAGGAATTTTTACAAGTAGTTTTCCATTTTCATTTTGTTCTGAGCCCCACAAATTACATAGCTAGTCCTGCTGACCGGGAAAGCATGCTATCCCTAAGGTCCTAACTGGAAAGAACCTAGAAGCAATTGAGAATCCACATCTTTGGGAGTTACTTTTGGGAACATGAACTTGAAGAACATTCAGTTGCCCTAAAGACTTGCTGTGGAGAAATGCAGAAGGAGCTTCCTGGGGACATCAAGGCTGTTCTTCTATCATCGTCACTGAACTGTAAACCTGAACTTGGGAGTTTTTTCATATTATAATTCTGTAACAAAGAGAGAAGTTTTTTCATTTTTTGGTTTTAGCGTTTTTTTCTTTTTAAACAAAGATAGTAGTTTGTGATACAGACATAATACTTGGTTCAAACACAACACTTCCAGACCCACAGCTCTGGTGTGTTGTATCTGACACCCTTCAGCAGTGGGGATCCCTGGAGACATTTGCATCACCCCAAGCTTCCCATCCGCCACAGCCTTGCCCTTAGCAGGGAACTTCCTTTGATTAAGTTGGCAGCCTAGTGGAATCTTACAAGAGACACTCTTGAGTGCCTTTCCCCAGCTGGTGGGTATATGGTCACTACTTCCTTTACCAGGTTCCCAGAGTAGATCCCCTTCAGTTCTGCTGGGAGACATTAGCCCTGACAGCTGCTGGCTTCTCATTGGCTGATTCATGGTCCCACCACCGATGCTCCTATAGGGAACTTCAGTGTACTCAAAGGCACCATAGAAGCCATTGATCCTTACGATGCATCTCTGGAGTTAGTTATTATCCCACTTTACAGATGGAACAATTGGAGATTAGACATGTAGAATTATTTACCAGAAAATCAGTTGTCTTCAGAACGTTGATACAAGCTGGATCTCCTGACATTGATACAGTGCTCTTTTCCCAGTGTAAAGCAACTGGAGAGACAATGANAGACATAATACTTGGTTCAAACACAACACTTCCAGACCCACAGCTCTGGTGTGTTGTATCTGACACCCTTCAGCAGTGGGGATCCCTGGAGACACTTGCATCACCCCAAGCTTCCCATCCGCCACAGCCTTGCCCTTAGCAGGGAACTTCCTTTGATTAAGTTGGCAGCCTAGTGGAATCTTACAAGAGACACTCTTGAGTGCCTTTCCCCAGCTGGTGGGTATATGGTCACTACTTCCTTTACCAGGTTCCCAGAGTAGATCCCCTTCAATTCTGCTGGGAGACATTAGCCCTGACAGCTGCTGGCTTCTCATTGGCTGATTCATGGTCCCACCACCGATGCTCCTATAGGGAACTTCAGTGTACTCAAAGGCACCATAGAAGCCATTGATCCTTACGATGCATCTCTGGAGTTAGTTATTATCCCACTTTACAGATGGAACAATTGGAGATTAGACATGTAGAATTATTTACCAGAAAATCAGTTGTCTTCAGAACGTTGATACAAGCTGGATCTCCTGACATTGATACAGTGCTCTTTTCCCAGTGTAAAGCAACTGGAGAGACAATGAATCAGGTCCTTATTGTCTATATCTGGAGCTCCTATTATAGTCCTAGGCACATAATAGGTATTCGAGAAATGCTTTTTTGGATGAGTGAGCTGATGAATAAGCCATAAGGAGACATTTACTCTTAGAGAAGTTTCACATGCTCGTCTGCTAAGAAGAAATTCTCCACCCCTAGAGGGGGTGGGTTGGAGAGGAGTTACACTAGCCTGGGATGGAGAGATGTTTCCAGTCTGAAGTCAAGTAAACGGAGAAAATGAATCTTATGGTCCACCTCTCCACTGTTTCATGGCATTTTTATTTCTTGCAGAGTCACTTTGTAGCATGTATGACAGCCATTTTAAACCAGATGGGCGACCAGCACTATTCCTTCTATATTGAGACCTTCCAGACCAGCTCTGAACTTGTGGTGAGTCTACAGAATGCTGTGGGGCAGTGTTGGGAGACACGCTGTGCTCTTTAGATTCTTGAGAGTTTAGGACAAGATCTTCCCGTGAACCTTACGTGTGTGGGGGTCTAAGTTTGCAGAAATGTTCGCGTGCTTCCCTGTTTCTCACTCCCACTTAGGTTTGTATATATCACTCCTAAAAGGCAGAGGAACCAGAGATCAAATTGCCAGCATCCGCTGGATCGTGGAAAAAGCAAGAGAGTTCCAGAAAAACATCTATTTCTGCTTTATTGACTATGCCAAAAGCCTTTGACTGTGTGGATCACAATAAACTGTGGAAAATTCTTAAAGAGATGGGAATACCAGACCACCTGACCTGCCTCTTGAGAAATCTGTATGCAGGTCAGGAAGCAACAGTTAGAACTGGACATGGAACAACAGACTGGTTCCAAATAGGAAAAGGAGTACATCAAGGCTGTATATTGTCACCCTGCTTATTTAACTTATATGCAGAATACATCATGAGAAAT
>SJYA01002522.1:1214661-1251160 GCA_006410615.1 Neotragus moschatus
CCAGTACTTTGGCCACCTCATGTGAAGAGTTGACTCACTGGAAAAGACTCTGATGCTGGGAGGGATTGAGGGCAGGAGGAGAAGGGGATGACTGAGGATGAGATGGCTGGATGACATCACCGACTCAATGGGCATGAATTTGAGTGAACTCCGGGAGGTGGTGATGGACAGGGAGGCCTGGCATGCTGTGATTCATGGGGTCGCAAAGAGTCGGACACAACTGAGTGACTGAACTGAACTGAACTGATGTGTATATAGTACTTATTAATATCTCATAGAATACAGGTGTAACAACCCAAGATTAACTCAGATCCCACATAGTCCAGCCCAATAGACAAGAGTAACAGTGAGCAATTTCCATTTTTAATGCTTTCTCTCAAATAATATTATTTCATCAAAATGAAGTTCAAGTCATAGCACTCAGCAATATCATCTAATATTCCGTTTTTCCATCCTCCTGTATCTCTCCTATCTCATGGTTTACCCAAGTCTCTCACAACCTTATTCTCAGTTCCTATCCACAAACTCTTTTAAAACTGGAGTCCTCTTTCCTTTTGCTCCCACTTTCCTTTGGCTTCTTATATTTGTTTTAGGTGCTTCCCGTGGAAAGGCTTCCCAGGTGGCTCAGTGGTAAAGAATCTGCCTGCCAGCACCGGAGATGCAGGAGATGTGGGTTTAATCCCTGGGTTGGGAAGATCCCCTGGAATAGGAAATGGCAGCCCACTAAAGTATTCTTGCCTGGGAAATCTCATGGACAGAGGAGCCTGGTGGGCTGCAGTCCATGTGGCTGCCAAGAATCGGGCATGACTGAACGCCTGAGCACGCACGCGTGATTCCCATGGGGCTCTTCACTCTACACTGGCAAGAAGTTTGTCTCTCTACCTATTGCTCTTGCTCTGTGTCCCAGGGGCCAAGAATTGGCTGGCAAAGACAGAAATGTCCTGAGAGGATGGAAGAAAAGGAGATGTTAGAGAAGCAAAGGCAGAAATCTCTTCAGTGGGAAGCAATGAGAAAAGAATGTAAACATTAATAATTTTGTCACTAGAGACACATTTGAAACTTGTAGTCTTGAAATTTCTATCTCACGTTTGCCCAGGACCTTACTCCAGTCCCAGATGGCTTCCACCCCTTACTATTCTGACCTCTGCAAAGCTGCTCTTCTGTTATCTGGATGCCTATGTGCCTAGCAAAGTGGCTTTGAGACACACTTGCTCTTAGGGCCAGCTTTAGGGGCTGGTGAAGGGGAGGAGAGGTTTGTCAAGCAGAAAGAGATACATGTTTCTGCATCGGTGTGTGTGCTGGGAAGAGGAAAATCAGCCCAGCAACAAAAATGTCAGAATTCTTAGCCTGGGCTTATGTTGCACTGATTCTCTCTGTTCACATCACTCAGGTGGGAGTCTGGGTTTTACAATGCTGAAGGCATTGGGGGGAATTAGGCCCGGCCACGTTACAGGTGAGAAGCAGGTCTCTCCCTAGCCCTGTGTCAGGATTAGCTTCCTGAGCATACAGCCTGTGTAGCTGCAGAGGACTCTGTGCTCTAAAGGGCCCTGCTGTCACCATCTTGGATTCTTAATGCTTTTGGACCAGGAGACTTGCATTTTCACTGTGCACTGAGCCTAACAAGTGATGCGGCTGGTGGCACCTCACATCAGTGTCCATCTACCCATCTGTGTTTAGAAGAAGCCGGCTCCCAAACTGCATTTGGACCGCTTCACTCTTTGCCAGTTAGCCAGTAAGGTCTTGGGCTTTTGCCAAATTTCATGAAGCAACCAGGTGAGTCCTGTTCGACTCACCCTACATTTCAGAGACACTCAACTGTTCATGTAACAAACTGTTTCATACTTCCTATGACTTTGCATAAACTGTGGCTCTCCCCCTTTTTAGACAAAACTCAACACAAAAGCATCCTAACAATTCTTTTCCATGTAATTTCTCGTTTGTGGGGCCTTCTGGGATGCCTTTTTGGTAGGAGAGCACATTCTTGGTTTGCACACACGCCCACATTATAGTACTTACCCCCCGTACTGTCATTGTCCCTTGTTGTGACTGTTCTCGCCACCAGAGAATGGCTTCTTGAAGGCAAGAACTAGGTCCGGCTAATCTCTGTATTTCTAACTCTTANCTTTTTGGTAGGAGAGCACATTCTTGGTTTGCACACACGCCCACATTATAGTACTTACCCCCCGTACTGTCATTGTCCCTTGTTGTGACTGTTCTCGCCACCAGAGAATGGCTTCTTGAAGGCAAGAACTAGGTCCGGCTAATCTCTGTATTTCTAACTCTTAGCACGGAACTTGACATTCATAAACATATACATAATAAACTCTGTTTTTGATACTTTGTAATAAGCTCTGTATATCCCATGGGTATTTATTTTTTAAGTTTTTAATCCCTCACCAGTACGTTTCCCATTTGGTCACAATGGGTACTTATTGATTAGGATGTTTTTTAAAGAAATACAATTCAAATTTGCCAAACAAAAAGAGAATTTATGGGCTCGGGCAATTTAGAGCCCAGGGGTATGGCTGCAGGCATATCTAGGTGCTCAAACAGTATTGCAGGGAATCTGTATCTCTATCTCTGCTCTTTTCTCTATTGGCTTCATTCTAAGGCAGATATTCTCTTTGCAGTAGAAACCTGACTGCAGAAATTCCAGAAATACGTCTTGTTGGATTAGCAGCCCCAGTAGAAAGAAGCTTTTCCTTCAAGAGGTATAGCAAAATTCCCAGAATAATTTTCAAAGATCTGGCTCAAGTTACATCCCAATCCAGAAAACTCTGTGGCCAGTGAAATGAAATATGCTGTTTCATCAGGCTTGGTTCATATGACCCACCTTTGGAAGTGGGGAGGCTGTGGCTCGTTTTATCCAAACTACAAAGTCTGGGAGCAAAGGGGGAGGCTGGGAGAGTAATTCTTCAAGGGAAAATCTGAGAGTTACTACCAGGAATGGATGATGAGCAGACAAATAATTGCACAGACATCCACAACTGATACAGAGTCAGGAGGATGGATGCCCAGAGAGGCGGGGCCCTCCCTGACCAGGCCAGCCTCCCCTTCTGAGCTGCCCACAGTCATCCCAGAGGAAACACACGGAAGTGCTTTGAAGGAACGTTCCTATCTGAAATCCCAGCTAGCCACAGACTTTAGTCTTTTGAGGGGAGACAGGACCTTAGAGGCAATACAATAGTCCTTGCTTCTTCAAACCTGCAAAATTAGAATATAGTTTTCTAAGGGACCTAGGGTTTCCCAGGTGGTGCAGTGGTAAAGATCCTGCCTGCCAATGCAGGAGATGGAGGAGACTTAGGTTCATTTCCTGGGTTGGAAAGATTGCCTGGAGAAGGAAATGGCAACCTACTCCAGACTTCTTGCCTAGAGAATCCCACGGACAGAGGAATCTGGTGGGCTACACCCCATCGGGTCCCAAAGAATCAGATACAACTGAGCACACACACATATACTTGTAGATAACACCATTCAGCGTGCTTGTCACCATGTTTTGGTGAGCCAGTTGAAGAGACAGACTAATCAAGTCATCTCATAAATAATGTAACTTATGGCAGGGTTATATAAGAGAGGTCCTTTATTAAGAGAACTATAAGATGTGGTCTAGATCTGTGCTCTGAGAGATGAAAAGCAAGTGTTGGGGTGGGAGCTGGGAGAAGAGTGTGCCAGGCCAACCAGAGCATGCCGAGCCAAGCAGAGCACGTACAAATATCCCGGACTGGGCAACTGAGCAGAAAGACAGGCAAGGGAACCTGAGAAACTGGAGTCGTCTCCTAAATAGAAACAATTGCACCTCTGAAGGGAATTCCTACATTTGAGATTCGGTTAGGCACATATACACTATGATGTGTAAAACGGCTAGTGCTAACCTGCTATAAAGCCGGGAAACTCAGCTCAGCGCTGTGTGACGAGCTAGAGGGACATCATGGGGGGAGGGGCAGGAGGGAGGGCAAAGAGGGAGAGGATATCTGTCCATATATATCTGATTTACCTCATTGCACAGCAGAACATTATAGAGCAATTATCAGTTCAGTCGCTCAGTCGCGTCCGACTCTTCGCGACCCCATAGACCACAGCACACCAGGCCTCCCTGTCCATCATCAACTCCCTGAGTTCACTCAGACTCGCGTCCATTGAGTCAGTGATGTCATCCAGCCATCTCATCCTCTGTTGTCCCCTTCTCCTCCTGCCCCCAATCCCTCCCAGCATCAGGGTCTTTTCAAATGAGTCAGCTCTTCGCATCAGGTGGCCAAAGCATTGGAGTTTCAGCTTCAACATCAGTCCTTCCATTGAACACCTAGGACTAATCTCCTTTAGGATGGACTGGTTGGATCTCTGTGCAGTCCAAGGGACTCTCAAGAGTCTTCTCCAACAGTTCAAAAGCATCAGTTCTTCGGTGCTCAGCTTTCTTTATAGCTTTCACATCCATACATGACTAATGGAAAAACCATAGCCTTGATGAGACGGACCTTTGTTAGCAAAGTGATAAAGCAATTATACTCCAATAAAATAAGTAAATATAAGTTGAATTCAGAAATACAGCCTCGGTTTCAGACTTAGTTCTGCCACCTCCTCTTTCCTGGGAAGTCATTTAACCTCTTGGCATCTCAGTTTTCTGATCTGCAAAATGGGGATAATTATAATATCCATTTCATGGTATTTGTATGTGTGTGAGAGAGGATAGACTAGTTACTCCTCAGATCACTGCTGGTACCCGGGAAGAATTCAAGCAGTGGGAGCATTGCTATCCCCTGGTGCAGACAGCAAATGCAGCCTTGGACTGGAGAAGCACATGCCTGGTGTCAGCCAGGAAAGAGGACAGTTTTTCTCTTCCAGGCACATAGCTCACCTTGTAGATTTCCTTCATCTTTTAACTATGGTGATCCCTTCCATTTACAGAGCACTTGAAATTTTTTCAGTTTTTGCATTTTTTTTGCTGTTACAATAGCTAACATGTATCACACACCTAGATTGTATACCNGAAAGAGGACAGTTTTTCTCTTCCAGGCACATAGCTCACCTTGTAGATTTCCTTCATCTTTTAACTATGGTGATCCCTTCCATTTACAGAGCACTTGAAATTTTTTCAGTTTTTGCATTTTTTTTGCTGTTACAATAGCTAACATGTATCACACACCTAGATTGTATACCTAGATGTGTTATGCTCCCATTGTAAACACTTTAGATGTATTAACTCATTTAATCATTGCAACAACTTTATGATATGGTAAAATGTTGTAACCCACATTGTATAAATGAGGAAACTGAAACACAGCATACATGTTGTTAGCATTGTAGTACTTAGTGTTGTGTTACTAGCAAAAAACAGCGAAACCAGGCAATGAGTCTGTGTCTTTTTTTCCTTTGCTTACTTCTTTATTGTATTTTTGTAAATTATGCAAATACGATATCACATCTACAAGAGACTTGGAAAATACCGAACAAACTTGCGTTTAGTTCTGTTACCTATTACAATTATTTTTAAGTAGATAAATTGAGACTTTTAGTTGGAGTTTTAATATCAAACTCTCAAAACTGAATAGAATGAATATAGAGATAAGTGGAAAGATTTAGTAGACCTGAAATACTGTTGTTTTTCTTTTTTTTTAAAAAAAGGAAATTAACATGTGATACAGTACTATTAGCTAAGGTACAGATTTAGTTCAAATTTCACAAAATTTTATGTTAGTGTCCATTATTTATTTTTATACCTTATTCAAAACACCACATTGTATTTAACTGCATTGAGCAGCTTCAGCTGCTTGCAACAAACTCTGGTAAATTCTCTTTTCATTTTTATTGTATTACAAATATTTTCTAATTTTCCTTGTTGTGGCTTCTTAAATACATCAATCATTTACAAGTGGATGTTTAATTTCCAAATACATGAGTTTTTAAAGTATTTTTAATATTTCTCATTTTAATATTAATGTCTCATTTACGAGTCCATGTTCTTAGTCTCTACTGCTTTATCCTGTGAAATAGGCTTGTGTTATGAAGTGCATTGTAAGGACGTGCAAACTGCTTATTTATTGGCTCAGATAACTTAAAGAGGCCCAAAGAGGTGACTTGCCCAAGGTCACGCAGCTAGTTAGTGGAAGATTTCAACATAAATTGGACAAATGGAACATACACCGTGGTGTAACCCAGATTGGTATTTTCCAGAATGTAATTTTTTCTTCTCTTAAAAACATGCAGCCTAAGCTTTGTCCACTCATGTGGCCAAAGCACACTTCATATGTTGGTTGCCCTGTATGTTACAGCATCTTCTTTTCCTTCCTTCATTTCTTCCCCCACCTCCCTCCTTCCCTCCCTCCCTCCCTTTCTCCTTTGCTTCCTTCCTTTCTTCCCTATTGAAAATGAAAGTGTCAGTCGCTCAGGTGTGTCCGACTCTTTGCCGCCCCATGGACTGTAGCCCATGGGCTCCTCTGTCCATGGAATTCAATAGGCAAGAATACTGGAAAGGGTTGCCATCCCCTTCTCCAGGGGATCTTCCCAACCCAGGGACCAAACCCTGGTCTCCTTCATTGCAGGAAGATTCTCTACCATCTGAGCCACCAGGGAAGCCGCTTCCTTTCTTTCTTCCCTATTACTTATATATTTTGATGATTTTCTGCTTTTCTGATTTCCCTGTTGTTGCTTATGATGTATGCATGTATTAGTCATTTATGATTTATCTGCTTGTTGGAGGAGGGAATAGAGTTTTCCAGATCTATATGTCTCCTCCACTGCGCACTGCTTGTGTATGCAGACAGAGTGACATGTCTACTGCAAGAAATACCTCCTGTGAGAGCATTTTTCTTTTTGGTACAATGCAACATTCAGTAAGATCTGATGTGTGTGGCATGGTTAATTTTTAAATGATCAAGTTCTTTGCAACATTGTAAACGAACAGAATATGCCTAGGAACCCCCTTCCCCCTCCTCTATCTGCACTTTGATCTGGAAATCCAACATTTAGGGTGGGAGTGAGGGGTGGTGGTTGGGGATTCAAACAGATCTCTGAAGCTTCTCTAAATGGAGTCCATCAACACAAACATACTGCGTGTGCTGGGTATCAGAGTCTAGCGGGTGGGCAGGCCCTTCCACGCCATGGTGCCAGAAGGCAGGGTGCTTACTGTCTTGTTGATGAGACAGTAAGTATGCCCATGGAAGTGTGACCAAATGCTGCACCCACTATAGTGAGTTCAGAGCTCAGGGAGGGCCCAGAGAAGTCAGGATTTACGACTGCCCAGGTTCAGATCCTGCCTCCACCATGTAATTGTTCCATCACCTCAGGTAAAGTTACTTAATCACTCTGGACTCTGTGTTTCTCACTGTAAAATGGGATAACAATAAGACCTATCACAAAGGATTTTTGTGAGGATCGAAATGAAATACTATTTATAAAGTAGTTAGAATAGTGTTTGGCATATGACAAGCATTTCACAAACATTAGCTATTATTTTAGCTCTCACATCCCTATGATCTGGGAATATCCACAGTATTTCACAAAAGAGACACACCTGGACTGGATCTCATCTGTCTTACCAGTGACATATTTTGAGATCTCATATCATCTCTGGCACACATGAAGCACACAGTAGGGTCATAGTAGCTGGCCCTAAAAAGCTGAGCAGAGAAGTTCTTGGTGTGTGCGGGGCCACTCCTGTCAGTTTGCTAACTATCACTGACACCCACTCCCCCTTTCTCCCACCATCATTAATTTTTGCCACCTACTTCCTTTTTGTAGATCCCACCCACTCTAAAACCTGTCACCCAGAAGGAGGCTTCTCCATGGGTTTTTTTAGCCAGCACAGCACATCTAATCCTGATACTCACCTGGGCTACCGGGTTCCAGTCCCAGGAGACTGCTGCACCCCTAACTAGAATCCAGAATTCATAGAGGGGCACTTGGAGTGGGCCATGCCCTGACCATGAGTTGGGATCCTCTGATGCCCTCTAACTTCTCGGTTCCATGATGCCCAGGACACTCATATATCTTCAATGTATTTGTGTTGATTCAGTCCATTTAGAGAAGCTTTAGGGATGTGTCTAAATCCCCAACCACCCCCTCTCACCCCCACCCTAAATGTTTAATTCCTAAATCGAAGTGTAGATGGAGGAGGGGAAAAGAGGTTCCTGGGCACATTTTGTTCATGTACAATATTGCGAAGAACTTGTGTGCTATGCGGGAAGCCACATAAAGGCTCGGGGAAAGGGCTTTATCACTGCTACTAGAAGAAGGACTCCCTTTCCCTGGCCAGCTCTTTTATCTCCATCTTCAAATTTTGACCAGTAGAATCAATTCCATCCCATGAACCACGGCACCAAGGGGAATGGGAGTCAGGGAGGCCCTCTCAGCCGTGGGCTTTCTCACTGGAAAGGCCATGTCCACCTCCAGTTGCCTCTTTTATTCACATCGTACAACTAGCATGCGTGGGCTGATTGTCACATTGGCGTGTTTTCATCCCCAGGTCCTCCAGCCTCCGAGCTGCAGGGTGGCTGGGCAGCTCAGGATAATGCCAACAGTACAAGTGGCACTTACTAAGGGCCCTTATGCCCTGAGGCCCTGGGCCCCCAGCTTCACGCACTGCATCTCATTCCATCTTCACATGCGGCTCATCACACAGAGGGGAAGCAACCTGCTCAAGGCCACAGCCTGGAAGAACAGGAGAGTGGGAATGTGCCCCCAGGCAGGCTTGCTCGGCTCCTGCAGGCGTCTGCGTGCGCCTTCCATTACTTAAAAGCATCCCGTCCAAGGACTAATGTGTGTGGCGCATGGGTTTATTCAGGAGATGAGACCCACAGGGACTCGCGGTTGTCTCCAGGATTGAGGATTTGTTCTGATACATGGAGGGAAGTAGGAAGCTGGGAACCTGGGCCAGCGGCTGCAGAGAGGCTCCATGTGGCGCAGCTCTCAGCACACCAGCCTGGAGTTTGGCTCACTCTCTGCTAGCTTTCTCCTGCCCACAGCGGCTGGCTGCTCTTGTATGTGGCTTCTGCTGCCTCACAGAGTCATCTGTTCATGGCTTCTTCTCAGGCCACGGTCTGTTGCATCCTCCCTGTTTGCTCTGCTTTTGAATGCCTANTCAGTGCAGAGGTGGCCTGAGCACACAGCAGTGGCTGGCACCGGAGCCTGCAGATCACTGCGGCCACAGGCTAGAGTTGGAGCTTCACCCCCACACTGGGTTGATTGCTTGGCAGGGGCTGGGTGAGAGGTATAAATCTTTGACATGGAAACAAAACATGTCACTTCAGCTGTTTGAATCCAGAGAAGTGTTTGATCCCCTTCCAAATGTGGCCCAGATTCCTGCAGGCTCCAGTTACGAGCATGTGATCGGGGAAGTTAATAAGGCCATAGCTCTGTTGAAGGGGCAGCTTGGAACAGCACCCCTAGGGGCCGGCGTTTGTGCCATAAAACCACTGGCTGGTTTGGGCGTCTCTTTCCACGGGCGTTGGCAATGGCAGCCCCAGCCTGGGTTTCTTGACTCTGGCTCTCCTCCATGGTCTTAAGGGGATATTTTACAAGGGAATCTCAGATTCATGCCATTCTCTTAGGTTTATCCAGTTTTCCAGAAAGGAAATCTGTATCTAAAAGTTTCCCAGAGAAGTGAGGGCTTCATACATGGAAGGTTTGAACTTAAGAGCTCTGTGACTTTAGGCAAATTACTGAATCTCTCTGTGCCTCACTGTCCTCCACATCAAATGATGGTGCCAATAGTAGCTATGTTATTGGGTTGTTGAGGGGACTGAGTGAACTAATTCATGGGAAATACCTAGAACAATGCCAGGAACGTGGTGGCTGTTTAATAAGTATTAACTCATTGCAGTTACGGTAATTATCATTTCGATGGTGACCGTGGTGATGGTGATGGTGCGCCTAGACACGTCAGGTCTGGGAACCCCTGTGTCAGTCCTCCGCAAACAGGACCGTAGGGAGGCCCCTTCCTGGTTACCGCAACACTGCCTAGGACTGTCACACCCACAAGATTTGTAAACTGGAAAGTGGCCAACATTACAAAGTGAAATAAGTCTCTTTTCCTAATGAGACTTCCATAGCTATTTATTGGAAAGCACTCAAGAAGAGGACCATTCTTCAACCTTATCTTTATTCTACGTTCGCCCTACTCATGTGAGAACGGATTTGTTCTCTGTACCCTGCTAGAACACGCCTGGTTTCCTTCTTACGGTTTCATTAATTGTGCATTTAATATCAGCAGGAACAGCATCCATTACTAAGTGCTGCTGGCCTGGGTAGCTGCTGTCCAGAGGAGGGGCAAGTACATGAGATTATCCTGAGTATCTTTTCCAGAACTGTAGTTTTTATGATTCAAAGGGCAAAAAGGCAGGAAGCTCTGTGGGTGCCATTCTGTAGGTGACGAGACCTGGGAATTACAAAAATGACGTTTCTTGCTTGGGGCTAAAAAAGTTTGCATTCCCAGGCATATTCAAGACACTGGGCCGTGACATTCACATCTCTTTGCCTGGTCAAGGAAGACCAAGAGAAGATTTCCAGTTTAACTCAGTGAGAATTTTTCTTTAAGAGCAGTTTTCATGAGTCCAGACTATTACTTTGAGAAATTCAGAAGCAAAGCAGAACATTGCTCTGCCCTCAAGGACCTCGGATTCTCAATAGCAGACTAAAAATCCATCTTCTAGCATCCAAGCTTTTGAAGAAGATGACTAACTTTTGTTAGGCATTGACGTAGGGCATTTTGACCCTTATCACAACCCTGTTAGGTTGGGAAATATCCATTTTATTGGTGAGTAAACTGAACTTCAGAGACGTGATTGATTTTCCTTTTAAAGGTCATCTAACTATTAAGTGGGGCTGCTGGAATTCAACCCCAGGCCCCAGATAGTACAGCCATTCTGTACTATCTCTCAGAAGTAGAGTGCCTTTTGGACCTAACAGACAGCTCTCGGTAGTTCCAGAAACACTGTCGGTTCATGTTAGCTCTTCCTGGCCCTGGGGTAGAGATCTCGACGGTGATTGGCTGTGGAGTTAGCCTCTAGATGTTAAAAACTCTGATTGGCCCAGAAGTCAGTGGACCAGATGTGCTCTGTGGCTCCAGGTAAATTTTTCCATCTTAGGCAGGTATCTGCTTGCTACTAAGACCATTCTCTCCACTTGGGAAGCTCTAATTGGCTCTGCCTTCATTAATTCCAGCCTTAGTCTTGAGGCATCTCTGGATCGTCTGGGCAGCAAATATCTTGGGATCATTTTTGAACCTATACTGGAGACCCTGTGAAATGAAAACCTACCAGCATATCCCCAGCCATTGTGGAAGACTGAGGGCAGGCTTGGTCTCTATTATGGGCAGTGTAGCCAGAGATGGCAAAAAAAATGGGAGAAGGAGCGTGTGCAGCACTCACTGAAGCCCTGCAGAGGCCCAGAGCACTCCCCACAGGGAGGCCACTGCAGGACACCTCTTCCAGGCAGCAGGGTGGTCACGTGCTTGGTGACAGCCTCTGTGGCCCTGGCTGCTTAGCTTGAGGGCCACAGACAACCTCTAGCTGATGCTCCCAACCTGAATCTGTAATTGGAAACTTTCACTCCCAAAATTAATGGCATCTCCAGAATGGCAATGGCACCTGAGTCTTTCCACCACAGGGGAGGGTACAATGACTGCATTTTAGCAACGCTGGGTATTGGGCCTTTATTTTTTAAATTAAGAATTTGGGGTAAATAATAATTCAAGGCCATTGAGAAAGAATCTTATAGGATCAAAGATTCTTGATGTCTCTGCTGTAAAGACATCCGATGAACCAGTGGATGAACCTCAACCAGCAAAAAAAGGCTAATGGGATATCAAGAAAGGCAGTTTCAGCAGAAGAGCAGGGTAGTTCAAGACTAGACCTTCTGGAGACACATACACTTGGATTCAAATGCCAGCTTCACTGCTTTATAACTGTGGAAGCTTGGGCCAGTTCTTCAACCTCTCTGGGCCTCAATCTCCTGCTCTCTAAAAATGGGGAGACCCATAATACAAATAGCATAGTTTCTGGGGAGGACTTAACAAGGACAGATGCGTAGGCTTGTTAATGAATGCGTTCAATAAATATTTCCTAAGCGTATGCTGGGTTAGACATGGTCTTAGTCACTGGATGTACAACAGAAGATAGAGAGATGAAGTTCTTGCTTGCATGATGCTTATATCTGGTGGAGGAGAAAAAATAAATGATGGAGTTAGCCAAAAGTCCTATTCAGGCTTCTCTGTACCATAGTAAACCCGAACGAACTTTTTGGCCAGCCCAATGCTTCTGCTTAAGATATGTCCTGAATCCTGTGAACAGACTGAAATGAGGGTCAATCTACTTTAGTCCAAGTGAGCTGGGAAGACTTCTCCAGGAAGTGATTTTTGAACTGAGATCACAAAATTGGGTAGTAGTTTGCATGCTTGCTAAGTCACTTCAGTCGTGTCTTATCCTATGCAACCCTATGGGCTGTAGTCCAGCAGGGTCCTTTGTCCATGGGATTCTCCAGGCAGGAATTCTGGAGTAGGTTGCCATGCCCTCCTCCAGGGGATCTTCCAACCCAGGGATCGGACCCATGTCTCTCACATCTGCATCGGCATTCAGATTCTTTAGTTCTGGCACCATGTGGGATGCCCCCTTTAGATACTATCGAAAGAGAGAGTTAGGGTAGTTTGCCCATGACAAGGGAGCTGGTAATTGGATTGGAATTCTGGAAGGCAACCTGATAGGTTCTATGAAAACAAACAACAAAGACAACAAACAAACAGTAACAAAATCTGCATAGACCCTGGGCCTTAATGGTTCCACCTCTAGGAACATATACTACAAAACAGTCTCTCATGCATAAAGATGTATAAACAAGGATGTTGATTACAGCATGGATGCTAAAGAAGAAGCAAGTTGGAGTCCAGCTAAATGTCTGTAAATAGGAAACTGGTTAAAATTGAAGTGCATTCTTCAAGCAGCAGACCATGCAGCAATAAAAGAGACTGAAGCAGCTCTGTATATGCTAATGTGGAAACATCTGCAAGTAATACTGATGAGAGAAAAAAGCAAAATAGAGCAGACTATTAAAAAAAGATGTCTACACATATGTTTGTTTATACACAAAAATTTTTGGAAGGAGAGCTGGTAAATTGTTAACAATATTTTCTTCTGGGGAGTTAGACTAGGGTCCAAGGTAGGATGGAAAATAACTTTTACTATTTAACCTTTCAACCATTTAACTTTTTTACTATGTGCATACTACATTTATAATTTTTGAGAGTTAATTAAAATAGCTGGGTTCTAATTACACCCAATAGCAGTATGACTATGTGCTGTTTAATTTATCTGGATCTCCCTGTTTACATCTGTGAATAGAATTGGATCCGATGACCTGTAAATTTATCCCAGCTTTAACCTTCTATTGTCCTGTGGTTTCAAAATATGAAATTCCCAATCAGAAATCACCTTACTTCTTCCCCAAGGAAAAGGAACCTGTGTGTTTTGCCAAAGATTCTGTGGCTTCTCTGAGCCATCCAGCAGGGCTCTTAATAAAATGCCACCAGGCAGCTTGGGGCAGGGAGGAAAGAAAAACCTGAAATCTTCTGAAACAACTGGAAAATCTCTCTAACAAAATGGAGATCAATAAATAAATATTTTCTGGAGCACTGTGTTCAAGCCATTGTGCAGAATTTGGCATTAAGGATACAAGTGGAAGTCAGGACTCCTGGTACCGGTGGACCTTACAGAGGAGCCAGCGCCATGGCCAACATCAGCGTTCCATCGACGACGAGCTGGTGGATGTCTCCAAGCACATGTTATTTCATCCAGCACTTATAACAACTTTTTTATGGTAGTTACCCTGACTTTTTCCATTTTATAAGTAAGAAAAATGAGGCTCAGAAAGGTCCAATAACTAGCCAACAACAGCTCAGCCAGTAAGAGAGACTGTTATTTGTCCCCTAGTCTGCGAGGCACTGATGCACATGCTCTGAACCACTGGACCGTCACGTCGTGGGAAGTGAGTGGAGCGCAAGTTTGTGTGCGGAACAGTGAATGAATCCACATCTTTGGCTGCACCTACTCACACTACTCAAATCTGGAAGGGCTGAGCAGGCCTGATGAGTTCTGCCTTCTGGGAAGGCCTGGTGAAGGTGGTGGGTCTTGAGCTGGGCTTTGATGAAAGGATGAGACTTGGCTGCTGCAGATGTGAGAACCACCATGAACAGTGCCACGGGGACCGAGATGCTCGTGTTGTTTCTGGGAGTCTGAACAGACCAGTTCCTCCCGCTTCCTGGAATAGGCAGTTTGCTGTGAGAGAAAACATTGGAAACTGCCTGGAATGCCAGATTAGTTCATTTGGCTCTGACTCTTCAGGAGCAAGAGTCAGGAAGGTGCAGGGAGGATGTGTCACGAGTGTCCAGCTGTGTCTAGTCGCTGCCACTGCTCACTCCCAGGCCCTCCATGGAGCTGCTGGCCAGAGCAGCCTCCCCTCAGTCCCAGGGTCAGCCCCTCGGAGCCTCATGGGCAGAGCTGGAGGGGGGCTGTGGGTGAAACACTCAGGGATACCATTACTGCTTTTTTTCTTTTGAACTTCTTATTTTGTATTGAGGTGAGGCTGATTAACAATGTTATGATAGTTTCAGATGAACAGTGAAGGGGCTCAGCCATACATATACATGTATCTGAGCTTCCCTTGTGGGTCAGCGGTAAAGAATCTGCCTGCAATGCAGGAGCTTCAGGAGTCATGGGTTCAATCACTGGGTCGGGAAGATCCCTGGAGGAGGGCACAGCAACCCACTCCAGTGATCTTGCCTGGAGAATCTCATGGACAGAGGGCTCTGGAGGACTACAGTCCATAGGGTACAGCTGTAGTGACAGCGTGCACGCCCACATACATGTATCCATTCTCCCCCAAACCTCCCTCCCATCCAGGCTGAGGAGCATAATTTCTGATCTACTGAGAAAAAGAAGCACTGGACCTATGGTCTCATGATTCACAAAGATCTTCAAGGAGGGAAGTCAAAAGAAAATCAAGTGCAGTCCCAAGTATGTATCCAAGAGAACCAAAAACATGTCCACAAAAATTCATATGTAAATGTTCATAGCAGCATTATCCATAAAGGCCAAAGCTTAAGCTTAAGTGAAGTTGCTCAGCCATGTCCAACTCCTTGTGACCCTACAGACTGTGGCCTGCCAGGCTCCTCTGTCCATGGGATTCTCTAGGCAAGAATACTGCAGTGGGCTGCCATTTCCTTCTCCAGAGGATCTTCCCACCCCAGGGATTGAACCTGCGTGTGTCCCACATTGCAGGCAGACTTTTTACCCTCTGAGATACCAGGGAAAACCTAAAAAATTCGCAATACCATGGACTATATAGTCCATGGAATTCTCCAAACCAGAATACTGGAGTGGGTGGCCTTTCCCTTTTCCAGGGGATCTTCCCAACCCAGGGATCGAACCTAGGTCTCCCACATTGCAGGTGGATTCTTTACCAGCTGAGCCACAAGGGAAGCCCAAGAATACTGGAGTAGATATCTGATCCCTTTTGCAACAGATCTTCCTGACCCCAGGAATCAAACTGGGGTCTCCTGCATGGCAGGCGGATTCTTTACCAACTGAGCTATCAGGGAAGCCCTAAAAGCCAAAAGGTAAAAACAAACCAAATGTCCATATTGGACAAACAAAATGCAGTTTATCTGTATGTACGGACACCCAGAGTAGTATCCAGCAATAAACAAAAATGAGGTACTGAAGCCTGTGGCAGTGTGGATGAACCTTGGAAACGTTAGGCTTAGTGGAAGGGGCCAGACGCGAAGAGTCACACAGTTCATGACTCCGCTTCTCTGAAATGGCAGAAGAGGCAGATCCGCAGCGACTGAAGTAGCCTTGTGGTTGCCAGGGGCTGAGGGGGATGGACAGTGGCAGTGACTGCTAATGGGTGGAAGGTTTCTTTGGGGGATGGTGAAGATGTTCTAGAATTAAACAGTGGTGATGATTGACTACCAGTAAACCTAGAAGTAGATCTGTTGGTGAGTATGGTAAAGCCCACTGAATGGTATGCTTTTAAAAGTTAATGTTATGATATGTGAATTATAGCTCAACTTAAAAAAAAAATCAGGAGTAGGGTGATGTGAAACATTCTTGAGGGACTAAGGCAGGTGGAGTAGAGGTAGAACTTAGCAAGAAGTTTCATTAGATTTGATGTGTTTAGGTGTTCTCAAACATGTTAGGTATGAGATTTCTGGAATTTTTCTCAAAAGCAATACTAATTCAGCTCACTTTGTCACACACCTATTTCCTGTTGTATCCTGATTACTCGTTTGAAATCCCCTAAATTCAGGAATTTCTCACTCTAAAAAATGACCCATTCCATGTCCTATGACCAAGTTTTCCCTTTCCTTGGCTCGTAGTTTCGTATCTTGATCTTAAACAGGACGAGATGTGAGCTCTGGGCTTGAGAAAACAAAGCAACACATTGTCAGAACCTGCAAGTCGTGGGGTCACCAGGAGGAAGGGCAGCTGGTGTGACTGAGAGACACCCTGACCTTCACTGTGTTTGGAAGCCAGGTTACTATGGAAACATAAGAGCTTGAGATCTGATCCTCAGAGTGATGGGCCGCCTTTGGAAGGCTTTGAGGAAGGGAGGGATAGGATCTGGTCCTTCTGGGCTCTGTGTGCTGAGTTGATTTTTATGGGGGCCACAAGCCAGGAGGTCACTTCACTGCACCCTGGAAAGACTTGGCCTTTTGGACTCTGAGAAATAAAGTTTCAAGTAAGAGAAGGAAAGCTATTCCCTCACCAGAGGATAAGCTGGGTGAGGGCAGGAACTGCTGTCTGTGTAACCACTGCCCTAGCCCCACATGAAGACACCTGGCCCATTGAAGATGTTCTCTAAATATGTGTCAGTATAGCCTCTGCTAAAGGCAGACCACAGCATGCAGAAAGAGACCTGAGGATCAGTCAGTAGTGAAAAAGTGAAGTGAAAGTGTTAGTCGCTCATCACGTCAGACTCTTTGTGACTCCATGGGCTGTATCCTCCAGGCTCCTCTGTCCGTGGAATTCTCCAGGCAAGAATACTGGAGTGGGTAGCCATTCCCTTCTCCGGGGCTGGGGAGGGGGAGATCTTCCCAACCCAGGAATTGAACCTGGGTCTCCTGCATTGCAAGTGGACTCTTTACTATCTGAGCCACCAGGGAAGCCCCATCAATCAGTAAGCCTGGGTTGAAATCCCAGCTTGCTGTATGTATAACAAGCTGTGTGACCTTAGGCAAAATACGTCACCCCTCTAAACCTTGTTCTTCTCATCTGTAAAATGAGTCTAATAATGGCTGCCAGGTTTTGAGAGATGGAGGGAGGCATCTGTGGGAAAGCATCTGGCCCGTGGTAAGACAAAGGGCTCGTTTCGCTTTTCTCTGAAATAGGAGCCGCAAACCCACGTGAAAGTCACAGCAGTAAGGATGTTAGCAAAGGTATAGCTGCTTTTCACTTAGTCTTGGCCATTGGAAACCTCCAGTGAGCATCTTTGAGTGAAGGATGACAGCTTCATTGGCAGGTGATTTCTCCAGCTGGTGTTACCCCTCCTCTTGCTAGTCAACATTTAGAGGATGCTCGACATGTATGGGCTTCGTCCATCAAAGCTGTCCCCCACCTGCTCCTTTCAGGGCCATGGCATCTTGTAATAATTGCCCTTGAGCACCAAAGGCACCAGGTTGTACTATTATTTGCTTTGGTACCAAAGAAGTCACCAGAATAATGAAAAGAATAGCAAGGCTAACCAGAGCTTGGAGCTCTTACTGAGATCCACGCCCTTTAAACACATCATCTTTGCCACAGTCCTCTGCAGTGGACACAGAGCTAACCGCCCCCCCCCCGCCCCCGCCTTTGCAGATGGGTTCACCGAGGCTGCACAGCACCTTGGTGTGAGTCCCGATCTCTCCGCTCTGTCGCCTTCGTCAGGGTCACTGTCTCTTCCACTGATCTTTAGGGGACTGTCCCTCTGCCCCACTGTGCTGGACCTGTTTCACCATGAGCGGCTGGGGCGAGTTCTAGGCTCTGTATTTAGCACCAAGAGACCATGTAAATGTTAAAATTATGGTGAGCCTGCTTATCAGCTGGGCCTCAGTGGTCCTTGAACTCAAATGAGCATGAAAATCATCAGGGTGCTTATGAACACATGGATTTCTGGGGTTGGATTCAGTAGGTTGGAGTGGGGCCGGAGAATCTCCATTTCTAACGAGTCCCTAGGTGATGTCGGTGCTACTGGTCCAGGACCAAACTTCAAAACCATAGGGCTAAAGGGAAGGAGAAGGCGACGTAGTCTAAGGTGGAATAGGCGGCAGGCTGGTCCTCTGCTGCCAGGCGAATTGGGAAAGACTTCCAGAGACACTGCTGTTGTTGTTCCGTTGCTAAGTCATGTCCAACTCTTTGTGAGCCCGTGGACTACAACACACCAGGCTTCCCTGTCCTCCAGTATCTCCTGGAGTTTGCTCAGGTTCATGTCCATTGAGTCAGTGTTGCTAACAATCTCATCCTCTGCCGTCCCCTTCTCTTTTTGCCTTCAATCTTGCCCAGCATCAGGGTCTTTTCCAATGAGTTGGCTCTTTGCACCAGAAGCTTCAGCTTTAGTATTAGTCCTTCCAGTGAGTATTCAGGGTTGATTTCCTTTAGAATTGATCTGAGAGTCTCTGAAATCCTTATCCCTTATTGCCCCCTAATTCTAGGGCAGAGAACCACCTCACCAGGGTGCCCAGCTGGGCTGAGTTATTCATTTTCCAGAAAAAAAACAAAATGAAGCAAAACAACAGCAATAAAAAAGAGTGGCCCTAAAATCTTTCTCCTTGCCCCAGTCCTGTTGTCAGAGAGAGGACGTACATGGTCAGCGCCTAGAGAAATCCATCCATTGTCCTCCTTTGGCTGGAATGTTAATTTCAGAGTCAGTGCCAGTTAGAAAATTGCAGTGCACAGAATTAAACTGGTTCTGCCTCTCTCTTCTGCCATGTTCATAAATTATTCACATTACCCAGCGTTTAATATGCTTCCCCACCTCAGCCCTCCCCATAACAGTTCTCCATTCTTTCATTTACAGCTGTGGAACAACTATTTTCATCTGGCAGTGGCTTTCATCACTCAGGATTCTCTGCAGCTGGAGCAGTTCTCGCACGCCAAATACAACAAAATCCTGAATAAGTAGGTTTCATTTGGAGCTCCCGAAAAGGAGGGGGGAGGTTTGTGAGAATCTCTGAGGTGATGCCTGAGAAGCAGACATTTTTTGTTTGTTTGTTTCTCCTAGGTATGGGGACATGAGACGGCTAATTGGCTTCTCCATCCGTGATATGTGGTACAAGCTTGGTGAGTAGGCACAGGCATTCAGACAGACACATCTGCACATGCCAGGCTCCTTCTTGAAGACCATCTGTTAGAGGGCCATGGGGGTTTCAGCAGAGGAAGCTTGAAATAATAGTTTATCACTGTACACACGCCAGGTCCTTAATAAGTGCCTGATGAGAGAGAGTGCCCATCCCAACCTCCCATCCCCTAAAACAGCTGTGGATTTGCTTCTCCTTGATGCCCCTGAGGGGTTAAGAAATCAAATTGGAATTTACAAGGAGAAAGAGCATGACTACTGTGGGAAGGCATGGCCTCCCCCGACACGTGTGCTTCCTGCTAACTGGCGCACGTTCTGCATCCTGCTTCTTATGTGATGTTGTGATCTGCCAAAGGCCCTCCAAACTCATGGGGGAGAAGTGGTTCTGTGGCAGACGAGGTTCTCCTGTGACATGATTTGAGCTGGAAGGTGACCCCAGGAGCTGTCCCTGCTTCAGTGAGCTACAGGAATCCTGAGCAAGCTGAGTGGAACCTATGGGAGGAAGGAAGGGGAGATGGAGTGAGCAAGACATTTATTGAGAGTCTGAGTCAGCCCTGTACAAGGAGATTTTATTTAATCTTCACATCACCTCCTGCAAGATGGAAACATTTCTCCCTCATTTTATCGATCAGGGAACTCAGAGGGAAGGAGCTTGCTTGAGATGAAACAGTAGCAAGCTGCAGAGCTTGGTTTTGATTTCAGGAGGATGGGGGCTGCACACCTTGCCCAAGGCCTGAATCCTGCTCCATAAATCTGTGCAGAAAGGATGAATGGGTAGATGGATGAATAATTAGTAACAAGTAGCGAGCTCTTTTCACCTCCTATTTTGTGTGCCCTCCTTGACTCTGCTGCTGAACTGCTCTGTGCTTGCCTTAGTTGTGGATTCTCTTCAGCAGAGCACTTGCAGGACTCTGCCTGCCTGTTGGAGTCAACCTAAATCACCTCCCCAGACCTCTTAGTGTCTATCAGTCCCATCTGACTTCCTGGACAGCAGTTCCTCGCCCTTCCTAGCAAGATGCATCATCGTGGGGAAAGCGGGTGGACATCTGCCTGGGCTCGGTGTTTGCTGGCAGCATTGCACTCAGGTCAAGAGCACACGCTGGTAGCAGGAGGGCCGTAGACGGGTTCCCAAAACTGAAGGGAGAGCTGGGGATCCGGGCCCAGAGCAGACTCCAGCTCTGCTGGGGGCCTTGCCTTGCCATTTGCACGCTGTGAGGCGCAGAGCAAGGCCCCGAGTGACACTGGGCCAGCTTGGGGAGACAGCGCCATCTCCCAGGGTGTCTGCGAGGCTTGGAAGGGCAAACACTGGCAGTGGGAAGCCATGGAGGGCACACCCATGCAAGAGATTTATCATCATTTTCACCCTGTTTTGACAGTANTGCCTTGCCATTTGCACGCTGTGAGGCGCAGAGCAAGGCCCCGAGTGACACTGGGCCAGCTTGGGGAGACAGCGCCATCTCCCAGGGTGTCTGCGAGGCTTGGAAGGGCAAACACTGGCAGTGGGAAGCCATGGAGGGCACACCCATGCAAGAGATTTATCATCATTTTCACCCTGTTTTGACAGTATTCTCCTTAGTTGTAACAACCAAAAATGTCTGCATGCATGCTAAGTCATTTCAATCACATCTGACTCTTATGACCCCATGGACTGTAGCCCTCCAGGCTCTTCTATCCATGGGATTCTCCAGGCGAAATTACTGGTTGCCATTCCCTTCACCAGGGGACTCTTCCTGACCCAGGGATCGAACCCGAGTCTCTCTCATTGCAGGCAGATTGTTTACCCTCTGAGCCACTAGGGAAACCCTAGACATTACCGAATAGCCTCTGTGTGTGTGCATGTGTGTGTTTATGTGTGTGTATGAAACTCCCCTCTTTTGCAAGCCATCACCAAAAGAAACACCATCTCTGGCCTGTGTTTCTGGAACAGCATTTTTTTGTTTCTCTGCTTTGGATAATGATAGGGATAAAAGAAACATTTTGTATGTCATTTACCACTACCATGCCATACGAGAAAAGTGCATAGTGCAGGTGGTAGCCAGCATCTGGCCGCGGGGCGGGAGTCTGGGAGGGAGCCGTGGGGCTGCAGACTGAGGCGGGCGCACCCCAGCTGGAAGGAACAGTTGCTGTCCTGCCTGGCTGGCTGCTGTCCTATTAGAATGCAAGGCGGACATTGCCACAGCTTCCAGTTTATCAAAAGAAGCCCAGAAACATAATTTTTAAATGCATTTTCTAATTTATTAATATTGGTGGTAACTAGTTGCAAGTTTTAAAAGCACCAAATGTGTCCAATGAAACAAGGGACCCAGATTCAGTCTGCAGGTGAGTTTGCCTCCCCTGCTTTGCAACAGCAAAGACGGGGTAAAGCTGTGGTGGGCTTCCTCTCCCAGATCTACATCCCAAGTGTTGNTTCTCCAATGCATGAAAGTGAAAAGTGAAAGTGAAGTCGCTCAGTCATGTCCGACTCTTCGTGATCCCATGGACTACAGCCTACCAGGCTCCTCCGTCCGTGGGATTTTCCAGGCAAGAGTACTGGAGTGGGGTCCCATTGCCTTCTCCAAATTAATGCTAACAATATATTTTATTTAACTCCATATTCCAAAGTGTTACCATTTCAACATATAACCAACATAAAACATTATTGAGATAGGTTACTTTTTTTGACTTGTTTTCCAAAACTCTTTCTTTGAAAGCTAGTGGGTTTTTTACACTTACAGCACATTTCATTCCAGCTGCTCAAAGACACTGTGGCCAAGTGGCCTCCTTTTGGATAGAGAACAAGTAACATTTGCTTGTGGGGCCAGTGGTGGTGGGGCTCGGGTAGAGTCGGGCACAGGAGGGATGAGCATGGTGGGCAGCACAGGGCGGGATGCAGCTGAGCAGGGGGAGGCAGGGTGTGGAGATGGGGCTTCGGGCCAAATCAGCTTGCAGACCAAGGGGACCCATGCAAAGAATGTAGCTGTGGACAACATGATCAGACTAGGGTTGTCAGATGTCTTTGAGGAGACATAAGAGCAAGTTTCGATGGGATAGAGAAGGGTTTGGAGGCTGGTAATGGCAATGGCACCCCACTCCAGTACTCTTGCCTGGAAAATCCCATGGACGGGGGAGCCTGGTAGGCTTCAGTCCATGAGGTCACTAAGAGTCGGATACGACTGAGTGACTTCATTTTCACTTTTCACCTTCATCCATTGGAGAAGGAGATGGCAACCCACTCCAGTGTTCTTGCCTGGAGAATCCCAGGGACGGGAAGCCTGGTGGGCTGCCGTCTATGGGGTCGCACAGAGTCGGACATGACTGAAGCGACTTAGCAGCAGCAGCAGCAGCAATGTCAGCTGTGGGAGATAAGATACATCTGATCCAACCTCCTTCCATGCCAGCCCTTTACTCTAGAAGTAAACAAACAAACTGACCAGCCTGAGACTTTCCGTGAAAAGCCCCAGGGGGCACCATGGGGTTGGACCTCAGCTTCTTACGTTGCTTTTCCCACAACTCACCCTGGGCCAAGCTTGCACTGTTCAGCATTGGCATCACCCCACTCAACACCCACATTTGTTGAGCCTTTCTAACGAGCCAGACCCTGTACGGAGCCCTTTGTTTTAAGCTTCTCAACAATTCCTCAGCTAGGGACTATGGTTATATTTAATAGATGAGATAACATGTTTTCATATTTTTATTTATTTTGGCCACTGCTGTATGACATGTGGGGTGTTGATATCCCTCAACCAGGGATTGAACCCACACCCCTTGCATTGGAGGCGTGGAGTATTANTCAGCTAGGGACTATGGTTATATTTAATAGATGAGATAACATGTTTTCATATTTTTATTTATTTTGGCCACTGCTGTATGACATGTGGGGTGTTGATATCCCTCAACCAGGGATTGAACCCACACCCCTTGCATTGGAGGCGTGGAGTATTAGCTACTGGGCCACCAGAGAAGACCCCAGATGAGGTAATAGAGGCTGGGGAACATTAAGTGACAGACACAAAGCTTCCCTGGTGGCTCAGAGGGTAAAACAATCTGCTTGCAACCCAGGAGACTCGGGTTCCATCCCTGGGTTGGGAAGGTCCCATGGAGAAGGGAATGGCTACCCACTCTAGGATTCCTGTCTGGGAACTCCCACAGACAGAGGAGCCTGGTGGGCTATAGTCCAGGGGATTGCAAAGAGGTGGACATGACTGAGCAACTACACTTCACTTCTTCACAAAGCCACACAGTCTGGAGTGGCAGTGCAGGAGTTTGAGGCAGGTTGTCCAGCTCAGAGATTCTACACGGCCTGCAGGGAAGCTGGGCCAGGCACATTCTGGGCCATAAGGAGGGACTCGACCGCCTGTCCTAGATCAGTGCCAAGAGGGACATTTTCCACGCCTGAGATGGAGAGGCAGAGATCTGCGTTCCTTCTTCCTCTTTTCAATGAGCGGGGTGGCTTCTGATCAACCCAGCTCCATTTCAGAGTCCCCGGGAGGCTTGCAGGGCTCTGAAATTCAGAGGGTGATAGCTCACCCTTGTCCTCCTCATTTCAGGATCTGTGCTCAGTCTGAGCACGCCAGGCCTCCGGTCAGCGTCCTGAGGCTAGGGGCGCTCCCACCTTCATGCTCAGCCTGGTCCACAGGGTAGTCTTTCCCCTCCTCTTTCCCCGCCCCCTCCTTTCCTTCTCCCTGTTCTTCCTTGCTTCTTTCTGTCAGGCTGCCTTCCTGGTGCTCTCAGACACTCACCTNAGGGGCGCTCCCACCTTCATGCTCAGCCTGGTCCACAGGGTAGTCTTTCCCCTCCTCTTTCCCCGCCCCCTCCTTTCCTTCTCCCTGTTCTTCCTTGCTTCTTTCTGTCAGGCTGCCTTCCTGGTGCTCTCAGACACTCACCTGCAATCTCACCTCTCCCCTTGCGAGGCATGACAGGTGAGGCCCTTGCATACACCAGAAGGGGAACACGGCGGCCAGCTTTCCACCCGTAGACCTCAGCTCCTCCCTGTGCTCTCATTTCTGCCAGATCCTTCCCCAGAGCCTGGACAACCCGCCATCTGGATTTATCCCACTGACTTTTTGGGACTTTAAAAGCCTTCTCTAATTGGTATCTGTTCCCAGTGAGATTCAGCTTCCACTATGTGAGAAAGACCTTCTCACCCATTCCCTTCCTTGCCTTTTTTCAAGAACAATAGCAGGTATGTCTCTTGAATGAGAATTTTTTTTCCAAAATGAGTTCACATTCACTTAGGCACAAATATGTTCTGTGTGTGTGTGCCTGTGTGCACATCTGTGTATACAAAAGCACACATTCAGATGACTTGAACACAAAATCCAATGTGCTCAAATTCCATTTCTGATGTAAATGAATAAAATTTTTTATGGAGCATTGTAAGGGCCATTGAGATCACACTGCATTTAGAAATCATCATTGTCTCTCCCTCCTCTTTCCCTATCCTTCCGAACATCTCTTCAACTGACTGCAAAGAATGCAGGTCAGAAGTGCCTAGGAAATCCCCGGTTATGGCATGTCTGCTCTTTATTTTAAACCATCTCAAATATATCCTTATCAGACCCAATGCCCTCCAGTATTCTAAAGGCCTTTGTCACAGAAGCAATTTCTCCATTCCGTGGTGGCTTATCTGACAGTTTCCCATTTACCTGCTGCTTATTATTACACTCGACTTTGAATTTTAAAACCCCACTGAGAGTTTAAAGGATCTTGAAGGACAAAATCAGAAACCTAGATTAGCAGTTACTGTAAATCTGCAAGAGAGCTAGTTTAGTATTTTTTTTTTCTGTTTGGAACAATGCAGAGTATAATCCAAACACATCGTATAATGAAGCTGGTATCTTGGAAAAGCGTCTTCATATTTCACTTACCTCTCTGCCTGCCTTCACTATTTCATTCTCACTAACTGAAGATATTCCTAAGATGATGCCTTTTTTTATCTGAATTCTGGGGAAACACTCACTCCAACATTAAGCCTCATTTAGGCTGAATTAAAATTCATTTTCTTGCAGCCTTCCCTCTTGGCTCTTTTACTCAGCTTTAATCGAAAGCAACAGTGCCGGGCTGTATGCCATACCGCCTGAGATTCTGCACCCCAGGAGCCCTCTCCCCCAGGCAAAGACCACCAATGCAACGTGCACCGTGACAGTGGGGAAAAGCAGGATGGGCTTCTTNGCTGAATTAAAATTCATTTTCTTGCAGCCTTCCCTCTTGGCTCTTTTACTCAGCTGTAATCGAAAGCAACAGTGCCGGGCTGTATGCCATACCGCCTGAGATTCTGCACCCCAGGAGCCCTCTCCCCCAGGCAAAGACCACCAATGCAACGTGCACCGTGACAGTGGGGAAAAGCAGGATGGGCTTCTTGGGCTCTGAGAGTCAGGAGGAGAAAGACGCAGCTGCCGATGAAACACCGGGTGTCAGCTCCACTGGCAGGGTTGCTAGAATGCGCTTGCCCTTGTTCCTCAGGAAATCCCCGCAGTTCCTGAGTGCCCCTTTCTCTGCCACGTCTGATGTGTGTGTTCTGAGGAGTCTGCTCAATTCTGCTCGACAAGGCTGCCCTTCATGGTTCATTTTGGCCAAACATCACAGCAGTGATAGGTAACACTATACAAAGTGTGCCATGTGCCAACCACTGTCCAGAGTGCTTGATAAGTAAGAATTCCTATTACTCTCATATTACAGGTGAAGACACAGAGGCCTCAAGAGGCCAGCTTGCCTACCATCACACAGCTAGTTGATGGAAGACGCATTTGCCTATTTAAGGCAATCTACAGTGCCCTTCGCCACTTGGCCTCACTGGCCCCGCCCCGGGGCTGATTATCCTGGACTCTGTGCTAAGTGTTGCTACTGTTGTTCTTTAGTCACTAAGTCATGTCTGACTCTTTTGCAAACCCATGGACTGTGCTCTGCCAGGCTCCTCTGTCCATGGGCTCTCCCAGGCAAGAATACTGGAGTGGGTTGCCACTTCCTACTCAAAGGGATCTTCCCAACCCAGGGATCGAAGCTGCATCTCCTGCATTGACAGGGGGGTTCTTTACCCCTGAGCCCCCAGGGGAGCCCCCACAAAGCCTACACAGACGTGTTTTCATGTGGTCGTCTCAGCGGGTAGGCGTGGCAATTGCATGTTTATGCCACATCTCCAAGTCACATACAGCCAGTGAGTATAAGAGCTAGACAAATTTATTTCCTCCTTCAGTGGACATTTACTGAGGTAGTTTGCTCCAAGCTCAGTGCTGCAGATGTAAGAACAGACATGCTCTCTGCTCTCACAGAGCTCTCCGTGGGAGAGGCCGTTGTCTATCACACGAAGCCATCGTTGCCAAGTTGGCTAAGGAGACAGACCACTAGCCAGAGCAGGGCATCTGATGGAGCTAGGGGTGGGGCGGGCATGTGGCAGGGCTGTTTTAAAGTGTATCTATCCATGGGAAGCCCGGTGGTAATGGGCAAATGTCAACAAAGGAGCACCAGGAGCACAGGCCTGGTGATAAGGCGGCTGGTGAGCTGGTGACCCTGGAACCAGGCCAGCGTGGTTACAATGCCAGGGGCCAGGGGAGGGGACACAGGAGTGCCTTGAAGTGAGGAAGGAGCAACAAGAGCCTGTAGTTGATCTGACCATAAAGCAATGTTTTAACTCTCACTATTACATTGACCATACTTTTATAGCAGGTTTTTGGCAGCAAATTTTGCTTTTCTTGTTTTCACAAAACAGTTGGTAAAAAAAAAAAAACACGTTTCCAAATCTCAGAAACATGGCTTGTGCTGCAGACAGACATCATTTCAAGTATCCCTGTGATTTGCCATCACTAACACACTCCATCAAGGCCCTATTTGCAAAGGAGATATGCAGGTGAAAAGCCTTGTAAACAGCAACGTGCCTTCCACACGCCTGGGTTATTATCCCTAACAACGGAGCTTGTTTTGGATGATGCATGCGCCGTTTACACGAGTTAATATATGTAAAGTGTCCAAAATGGTGCCTGCCTCCGGGTAAACAACTGTATAAGTGTTAACTTTTGTTTTTACTGTTCTGCCTCCCTTTTTTCTTCTCCCAGGCTTGGTCTGGTTCTCCTATGAAGTCACGAAAATGGTCTCATGGGCCCATGTCCGTCTTCTCTTTCAGGCCAGAACAAAATCTGCTTCATCCCAGGCATGGTGGGACNGGTAAACAACTGTATAAGTGTTAACTTTTGTTTTTACTGTTCTGCCTCCCTTTTTTCTTCTCCCAGGCTTGGTCTGGTTCTCCTATGAAGTCACGAAAATGGTCTCATGGGCCCATGTCCGTCTTCTCTTTCAGGCCAGAACAAAATCTGCTTCATCCCAGGCATGGTGGGACCCATATTAGAGATGACACTTATCCCTGAGGCTGAGCTCCGGAAAGCCACCATCCCAATCTTCTTCGACATGATGCTGTGTGAATATCAAAGGAGTGGGGATTTCAAAAAGGTAAAAAATGAGGCTGGAAACTCAGGCCAGCATCTCTAATCCCCAGCCCATTTCCCCATAATGACACCTCCGTTCCGTCTGCCTGGGCTCCGTTCAGAGGCTTGATGGGAGGCTGGGGACACTGACTCCCATGCCTGGAATAAGCTGGCAGAGCAGATTTGGTCAGTGTTGTATCACGCTTTCCCGCGAGAGGCCAAGATTAAAATACACTTTCTTGCTGGGTATCAGTGTGGTCCCTTTCTCTAAAGGATAGGAATCCTACTTCCCTGCAGAAGAGCCCCCTCAGGGTGCGTCCCAAGGGGCTCCTCCTCGCCCCTGCACACACCTGAGACCCACCTTGGCCCAGCACTTCTGCTTCTGCGATAGCGCGGAAGATCTGAGCGTCAGGCTTGGCCACGCGTCAGGTGGCCAGCAAGCAGAGGCTCAGGCCCCGATGCCCAGGAGGGCCCTACAGAGCTGTGGTGGGGTGAAGTGGGGCTGTTCCCAGCACGCAGGCAGGGAGCCACTTGGGGCAAATGCAAGGNAGATCTGAGCGTCAGGCTTGGCCACGCGTCAGGTGGCCAGCAAGCAGAGGCTCAGGCCCCGATGCCCAGGAGGGCCCTACAGAGCTGTGGTGGGGTGAAGTGGGGCTGTTCCCAGCACGCAGGCAGGGAGCCACTTGGGGCAAATGCAAGGGCCACTGGCCACATGTTCCCATTGAAAATCCCATTGGACTGGAAGAACGGGGGCCCAGCCACTCCAGACACTTGCGCCGGTGAAGGAAGCCCTGGTTTCCATAGCAGGAGCCTGGCTCCATTCAGAAGTCAGGCCCAGTTCAGGGAGGTTGGTCTTTGTGTCCCGTCAAGTCTGCCTCAGCGATGCGAGGCCCTCAGGTCTCGCCCTTCTGTCCTCCCTGCCCCTCCTCTCCTGTNCAAGCAGAGGCTCAGGCCCCGATGCCCAGGAGGGCCCTACAGAGCTGTGGTGGGGTGAAGTGGGGCTGTCCCCAGCACGCAGGCAGGGAGCCACTTGGGGCAAATGCAAGGACCACTGGCCACATGTTTCCATTGAAAATCCCATTGGACTGGAAGAATGGGGGCCCAGCCACTCCAGACACTTGCGCCGGTGAAGGAAGCCCTGGTTTCCACAGCAGGAGCCTGGCTCCATTCAGAAGTCAGGCCCAGTTCAGGGAGGTTGGTCTTTGTGTCCCGTCAAGTCTGCCTCAGCGATGCGAGGCCCTCAGGTCTCGCCCTTCTGTCCTCCCTGCCCCTCCTCTCCTGTTGCTCCCCTGGTTGGACTCCCTCCTCACCCTGGCATTCCTGCCTCTCATTCTATATCACATCCTGCGCCAAAAAAGTTTCCTTAAGATAGGTATCTAAGCGCCTTCGAAAGGGCAGCAGTTTCTAAACTGCTCTTTCTTAAAATCCTTTTGGACTTGATTCTTCCTTTTCTCATTGGTTCCCTAATCCTCATCCAGTGAGGTCCAAACCCTGTCGCCTACATTGCAGGTCCTCCCTGCTCCACCTTCAGCCTGTGTTCCAGCCGTTTTCTCTACCTCCTCACCTGTTCTCCAGGCCTCCCTACTGCTCACTTGAATTGTGTTGCCTTGGTGAGCATCCTCTTCCGGCCCCTCCTCCTCCGCTTCTCGGCCACATTCATGGTCCTGCCTCCCAGCACAGCCGTGTGTGCCTCTGAATCCTGCAAAGCCCTCCCCAGAGCTCACCCTTTAAGAGACCTTTGCCCTGTACTCCTCTGTCATTCCAGCCGTCTGAGTGTCGTTATTAGACACTGCCTTACACTGCACTCATTTCTGCTGCTTCCTCATCTTCATGTCGAAAAAGGGATGCTGATCATAATGCCAGTGACTGCCATTAACCGTGTCGACTCCGTGTCAGTCCCCGTGAGTGCTTCCCATACGTTAATTCATGCCATCTTTTTCTTACAACCCTGTGAGGTAGGCAGCACATCATCCCACATATGTTTTGTTCATTCGGCTGTGCCGAGCCTTCATTGCAGCACGTGGGATCTTCGGGCTTTGCTGTGGCATACAGGATCTTTCAGTTGTGGCATGGGGGATCTAGTTCCCTGACCAGGGGTCGAACCCAGGCTCCCTGCATTGGGAATGCAGAGTCATAGCCAGCGGACCACCGGGAAAGTTTCCATCCCAATGTTAGGATGGAAACCCTGGAGCCTAGAGAAGTGAAGTCACTTACCCTTAGCCATAGGGGAAAGATGCGGAGCAGAGGTTGCCGCGCACAGGTCCCTAGGATCCCATGCCAGGCTGCATCCACTGCACTGTTCAGCCACTGGCCTCATCACAGGGAATGCAGGCTGACTGAGAGAACGGTGGTGCCCTCTGAAGCAGCGGCTGCTCACGAAGTGGAGCACTGATTCCACCAGATGCTCCGGGAAGAGGGACGGGAGGTTAAATACCTCAGGAAGCCCCTGCCTGTCGGAGCCCCTCTTGGAGATTTCCAGGGGGCATACCGCATGGAGCCAAGGCACAGAGATGTTCCCCAGTAAACAGACCTGTTGAACTTCTCAGATTCGTTTCTGCAAGAAACATCTATGTGGCACATCAGATGTGCCATTCACTTTGGAAAAGTCCTAAGAGGAAAGAGGTTCTAAGAGGAAAGAGACTAGTTCGCTGTGACAATCCCAGTGTAAGAGGGTACACTTTCAACTCAGGGACTCTGGCATTCTCTGGCCCCCGAGGCTGGTGACCAGCTGTCCACCTGCAGGGAGCCTGTAGAGAAACCGGGTGAGGAATGCGGGTGCAGGAAGAGACCATAGCCAGCCAGCTGGGCTGGGGGCATAGGAGGGTGGAAGGCACGGCTGCAGATGGATGTTTGAAGGTTGTTTGGAATCTTTCAAGGGAAAGCCCGTGAAGCCTGGGAACATGGGAAGGGCACCCCGGGGTGGGATGGAGGGCATTCTGCTTCCCCTCAGGTCCCCTCAGTGGGGTGGGCACCAGCGGGCTCAGAAGATGTCCTGGAGCAGGTACGCAGAAGCACTCCCAGTACTGATGCCACACAGTGTCTGAAAGAGAAGCTAACCCAGGTCCTCCCTGGGNGAAAGCCCGTGAAGCCTGGGAACATGGGAAGGGCACCCCGGGGTGGGATGGAGGGCATTCTGCTTCCCCTCAGGTCCCCTCAGTGGGGTGGGCACCAGCGGGCTCAGAAGATGTCCTGGAGCAGGTACGCAGAAGCACTCCCAGTACTGATGCCACACAGTGTCTGAAAGAGAAGCTAACCCAGGTCCTCCCTGGGCGGCAGCCTGACAGTCGTGCTCGGTGGCCTCAGGGCTTCTGAGGCTTGCCTATGGTGTGATTGTCCTGCCCTAGTGGATGCCATTCCAAGGCAACCCTTTGGCACGCAGCCGCCCCATCTCCATGAATGGGGTCGTCCCCTGGCTCCTCGCTCCACCCCTGTGTTCATTGCAGACTCTTTCCCCAGTTGCTTCTCTTCATCGCTGCCTTATCAGAAGAGACAGGANCCTATGGTGTGATTGTCCTGCCCTAGTGGATGCCATTCCAAGGCAACCCTTTGGCACGCAGCCGCCCCATCTCCATGAATGGGGTCGTCCCCTGGCTCCTCGCTCCACCCCTGTGTTCATTGCAGACTCTTTCCCCAGTTGCTTCTCTTCATCGCTGCCTTATCAGAAGAGACAGGAGACTCAGGCTGACTAATGGGGCAGCTGCCCGTGTGCACACCAGCTGTGTGCTTGACCAGAGCCCAGTGTGGGATGAGCAAACCAGCCAGGTGTCCCTGCCTGGCTCAGAGTAAGCACACGTAGATGGTATCCCCAGGGGAGGGAGGAAGCCAGGCCCCCTGCGCTCCACGCTGCCCTGATGGCCAGACCTGGAGCACACCCCAGAACTGGGGTTTGAAACCCCGGCGGCACTGTGGCCGTGCCCGATGCCAATAGATAAGAGAAGAACCAGGTGCCCAGGGAGCGACAGGGTTCCCTTTCTAAAGCGTGGGTGTGAGAAGAAATAGCAGTGCCCACAGGCACACTCAGCAGGACCTTTGCTCCCCCTCACAGCAGGCCCTCTGGCCTGACACCCGGTGCCGCGTAGTTCTCTTGCGGCTGTGCCTTTGCGGGGCTCTTCCTCTGATTCTTCACCTGATGAATCCTAGTCGCCTTCCAGCTGTGGCCTCCCACTTGGACAGAGCCTGTCCTGCTTCCTGGGGGCAGTGGAGCATCTGGATGTAGGAGATGGAGGTGTGCTCCAGCAGGGGGTGCACGGGGGGATGGAGGCAGGGAGGGAGCAGACTCTGGGGGGCCGGGGGAAAGGAGGCTCACAGGGCGGTCTGTCTGAGCAGGGTTTCTTCTGCAGCCTCGTCACCAGATTCCCCTGCCTTCTCCTCTAACCACAGCGAAATAGCTGATGCTTTTGACGGATATCCTTTACTCCTCACTTCACCCCAGACCATGTCAGGGGCCTCTGTCTTCACCTGGGACTGGAATTCACATCCACTGGATTGGGACATTTCAGCAAGAGGGGCTTCAAGTTGGCCACGCTGTAGCTGCACTGGGCCTGCTGCAGTTGAAGTGAAATGCATCTCATCCTGCCTGCAAAGGGCTCAGGCCTGACACCTCTGCCCCAGAGCACGGCAGTGTGCTCACAGGTCTGCCTCCGTCTCAGGACCGTGAGCTCTCTGAGGGCCAACGCAGTTCCCTGAGGCCCGGGACTCTCAGCACCTGTCAAGCGCCCGCTATGAATGTAGGGGGAGCCACGTCAGTGTTCTCGGTGTGAATGCAGGCACTTAGACCCCGTCCCACAGCATTTCAGAGGGAGAGCCTCAGCAGAGAGAGGAACATTCCAGCGAATGTTTCTTTAATGCAGGATGACTAGGGCAGCTCACTACTGCCTGAGCAACCCCAGGGGGATGGTTAGACCGGTTTTCTTGCTGGCAAATTCTTTGTGGAGGGAGAGGCTATGATCTTTTCAGATGACATCTATGGAAAGGAGTGGAGGTCCTGCGATGCAGAGACTGAGTAGAGTGGTTACCAATGAGACAGATTGTGGAGCAGGATTATGTCCTGATCATCATGAGCGTCTGAGCTCTTGGCAGGGAGGAGGGCCTTCCTCTCAGAAGGAGATGATCCTTTTCTCAGAGAAAGAAAAGACGGTGGCATTTGACAGCAGTGCTTAAGACACTGCCTTCACCTCGGCTCGCCAGGGGGCACTGGTGGCAGAGAACCCACCTGGAGTGCGCAAGGAGACACAGGAGATGTGAGTGCGATCCCTGGGTCAGGAAGATGCCCTAGAGAAGGGCTGGGCAGCCCACTCCAGTATTCTCACCTGGGCAGTGCCATGGACAGAGGAGCCTGGCAGGCTACATTCCATAGGGTCACAAAGAGCTGGACACGGCTGACAGGACTGTGCAAGCACGAAACAGCGGCTGGAACACTGCAGGAACGCAGTAATTGCTTGTGGAATGAATGAATGAACAAAGATACCAGTTTGGCAGATTCCACTGAGACTGAGTCTTGGCATGGGATAAACTGGTGATTCAAATGGCTTAGAACAGCATGTGCAAAAGAGCAAATCAATTCAATAAACATGCACTGAGCACCGACTGTCTTCTAGACGGTATGCTTGGGTGCCAGGCAGACTTGATGCTTCTAAGCTGAATAAACTTGAGCAAGTTATGTAAACTTTCTCAGCCTCAGTTTTTCACCCACAAAATGTGTATANCATCTAGTATACCACTTAAGAGGTCTAGTTAAATACCATCAAGATCTCATTAAAATTGACAAAATTCTTCTATGTATTCCTAATAGTTGAGACAGGTTACCATTATATTTATTGTTTTTGGACATATAATCTACAGAAGGAAACAGATTTTACAAACTGAGTATTGCTAAAGGAAAACAGTTTTATACTTGGTAGGGTTTTCTTAGTAATATGGGACCTGGGTGGCTGAGGTTGCCACCATATTAGAAACTTACATTCTAATACTGATTTCATTTTTATCTTGTTTCTTTCAATGCATATTCATGAGTCATAAATATCTTATTTTTAACTATGACAGATTTTTTTAGAGCTGTAATGAGTATTGTGAGGGCTACATAATGAGTAAATCATTACCATGTATCTTTAAAGCATCCCAAGGAAAGGAGGCTGCTGCTCTCTCAGGAGGTAGGGATTGTAAAGCATAAAGGCAAAATAATATTTTTCTTGTATAATTATATCAGTGACCCTCAAACAGCTCATTAACTCTAACTAACATTTTCCTTTCTAATTTAAGTGTAGTGGTGCTAAATTATTTCTGGAACCCTGGTCATAGCTATTAACCTGACTCTGACTGTTGTTTCAGAGCTCACTTCATTCTTGTTATTTTAGCAAGCTGGCACAAGCTATTTTAAGTCAGGAAGGAAAACAAATTAAGTGTTAGTTAATCAGTCATGTCTAACTGTTTATGACCCTATGGATTGTACCCCACTAGGCTCCTCTGTCCATGGAATTCTGCAGGAAAGATAATGGAGAGGGTTATGATTCCCTTCTTCCAGGGCATCTTCCCAAGCCAGGGATCAAATCCAGGTGTCCTGCATTGCAGACAGATCTTTTACCATCTGAGCTACCAGGGAAGCCCCACAAGCTATTTTAGTCCAACCACAATTTAACTAAGAGGAGGCAAGTAAATCTAACTTGATTTCTAGAATAAGATCTAAACCACCTTCTTACTGTATTTTTCCCATCAGTAGCTCAAAACAAAGAGTAGTCATGGAAATTAAAAGTCAGACCTTTTCTCCATCTTTACTATGGTCTCAGCACATATTAAGCATTAACATAGAAAGATCCCTAAGCAACACCTGATGGAATCTACTTTCCACCCCCATCTTCATAAGCACATGACTACTGGTCTAACCCCAACAAAAGATGATGCTCCTAATGGAAAGATCAGAACCATTTGACCCTGGGCTAGGCTGACACAGGCTGTGTTGATTTTCATTTGGGAAGGACTGACCTCCGTTGAGATCTTTCCTTGAAATGGTTGGGTGGGTGACCATGTAATAGAGAAAAAGTACATTAGCAAGAGTATGGTAATTTGTCTTTACTGACTTCTGAGGAAAAATCTTAACATTAAGCCATCAGTTTCATTCAGGGAAAACTCATGCATTATGTGTGATTTCCACATGTTTTGGCAAGTATTTTTAAAATAAATTATAGTATTTTATAATATACAAGAACTCAGCAATAGTCACAAATTAAATTGTTAGATGAAGGTAAGTGTTTGCCAACTCCTAATTCAAATCTATGGGCTTCCCTGGTGGCTCAGTGGTAAAAAAATCCACATGCCAATGCAAGAGACACGGTTTCAATCCCTGGGTCAGAATGATCCCCTGGAGAAGGAAATGGCGATCCACTCCAGTATTCTTGCTGGAAAATCCCATGGAGAGAGAAACCTGGTATGCTACAGTCTATGGACACAAAGAGTAGGACACAATTTAGTGACTAATCAACAACAGGTTCAAACTTATATCAAGGGAGAAACTGTTGATGTGTTCAGGCTACCCTAGTTTCTGACAGCTCAGATCTGAAAGTAAGTAGTTTGTAATTGTTGCTGCTGCTGCTGCTGTCACTTAAATCGTGTCCAACTCTGTGTGACCCCATAGACAGCATCCCACCAGGCTCCCCCATCCCAGGGATTCTCCAGGCAAGAATACTGGAGTTGGTTGCCATTTCCTTCTCCAATGCATGAAGTGAAAAGGGAAAGTCAAGTCGCTCAGTCATGTCCAACTCTTAGCGACCCCATGGACTGCAGCCCACCAGGCTCTTCCATCCATGGGATTTGCCAGGCAAGAGTAATGGAGTGGGAACTTAAATGTGAATGTGAACATGCATAGGTCTGTGTATGATAGCAGTGATGGTAGTCATCTAAATTCTTGTTAACACCATGTTTGACAAGAGTGGTTGAATTACAACAAGTATGTCATGTAAGGAGAAAAGACTATCCCCATANGCCAGGCAAGAGTAATGGAGTGGGAACTTAAATGTGAATGTGAACATGCATAGGTCTGTGTATGATAGCAGTGATGGTAGTCATCTAAATTCTTGTTAACACCATGTTTGACAAGAGTGGTTGAATTACAACAAGTATGTCATGTAAGGAGAAAAGACTATCCCCATATCCTATATCAGTTGTCCAGTTCAAAAGGGGATGTTAATATCTATTTCACAAGCTTAACTTTATTGCATAGGCTTGACCTTATACCTCCCTTTCTAAATTCGTGAAGTGTCACTTATTATTGAAGAGTAATCTGTGCCCAGTGCATATGAAGAGTCATCTCCCTAACAGTGATGCCTAATTAGGAACACAAAAGAACAAGAGCAGGAACAAAGTGGAGAAGGTCCAAAAGTTTCAAAGAGGAGCTACATGAAACTGTACACAAAAACTGTAAAAAGTCAAACAAATGTGGTTATATTTCCCAGGGGAGTAGGGGTGGGGTGGGGGTAGATGGAACAGTGTATAAAACATGAACACTCTTGAATTTATCTTTATAATCACTTGAAAGTGTCAACACATGTTATAGTCATAGAATCATAGGCGGTCAACCTCTCTCTGAGTGGCTTTGCATCTTCCTTAAAAGAGAGCTTAATTTCCTCAAGAATCAAAATATATTTTCTCACATTAATTTCAGAAATTACACCAATTATGTTATATTTAAAATAATTACAGATAGCACTTATTGAAAGTTTAATATGCTCTTTGTGAAACATTTAAGATATTTGCCCTATTTAATCCTTGCTATCATTCTATCAGGTAGGGATTGTGATTAT
>SJYA01002522.1:1253502-1264976 GCA_006410615.1 Neotragus moschatus
AAGATTTGAACACTAGAAACTATGTTTATTTGACATTTTTTTACCCTAAAAAATGTTTGAGTAGCTGGAAATGAGGCCTTAACCTACGGTGCTTTCATGTGGAGAAAACTTTGGTATGAATCCTGTTACAAGATCAAGTTAAATGTCTTGCATGTATAATTACGAAGTAGTCAGGCATCCAGTTAAAGATGTCCAGTGGGAGGAAGTATGCAAATCTATAAAGATAAGGTGCTTTCAAGAATAGATTGAAAAGTGAGGCACACATAGAAGTTAATTTAGACAGCAATATTTCTTCAACAATAACAGATTTCTTCGAGGGTATGGAAAAATGGAATTCTTTATTCAAGAGTAGAAATTTGTTCTTGCAGGGGGTTGGGGATTTCTAGCTTCAGTATCAGAGAAGGCAATGGCATCCCACTCCAGTACTCTTGCCTGGAAAATCCGATGGATGGAGGAGCCTGGTGGGCTGCAGTCCATAGGATCACTAAAAGTTGGACACGACTGAGCAACTTCACTTTCCCTTTTTATTTTCATGCATTGGAGAAGGAAGTGGCCACCCACTCCAGTATTCTTGCCTGGAGAATCCCAGGGATGGGGGGAGCCTGGTGGGCTGCCATCTATGGGGTCACACAGAGTTGGACATGACTGAAGCAACTTAGCAGCAGCAGCAGCTCCAGTATATTTCATTAAATATTTTGTTGTTTTGACTAGTTCTGTCTGACTCTGTGACCCCATTAACTTCAGCACACCAGGGTTCCTTGTCCTTCACTATCTCCTGGAGTTTGTTCAAACTCATGTTCATTTAGTCTGTGATGCCATCCAACCATCTCATCCTGTTGCCCCCTTTTCCTGCCCTCAATGTTTCCCATTGATCTTTCCCAACTTTTCCATGAGTCAGCTCTTTGCATCAGGTGGCCAAAGGATTGGAGTTTCAGCTTCAGTATCAGTTCTTCCAATGAACATTCAGGGTTGATTTCCTTTAGGATTGATTGTTTCAATCTCCTTGCTGTCCAAGGAGCTCTGAAGAGTCTTCTCTAGCATCATAGTTTGAAAGCATCAATTCTTTGGTGCTCAGCCTTCCTTATGGCCCAACTCTCACATCCATACATGACTACTGGAAAAACATAGTCTTGACTATATGGACCTTTGTTGGCAAACTGATATCTCTGCTTTTTAATACACTAGAAATGTGTTTAAGTTTGTCATAGCTTTTCTTCCAAGGAGACATTAATGTTAATTTCNTTTGGTGCTCAGCCTTCCTTATGGCCCAACTCTCACATCCATACATGACTACTGGAAAAACATAGTCTTGACTATATGGACCTTTGTTGGCAAACTGATATCTCTGCTTTTTAATACACTAGAAATGTGTTTAAGTTTGTCATAGCTTTTCTTCCAAGGAGACATTAATGTTAATTTCATGACTGCTGTCATTGCAGTGATTTTAGAGCCCAAGGAGAAAAAAAAAAAAAAAATCTGTCACTACTTCCATTTTTTTTCCTGATCTATTTGCCATGAAGTGATGGGACCAGATTTCATGATCTTAGTTTTTTGAATGTTGCATTTTAAGTCAGCTTTTTCAGTCTCCTATTTTACCTTTATCAAGAGGCTCTTTGGCTCCTCTTCAGCTTCTGCCATTAGAGTGGTATCATCTGCATATCTAAGACTGTTGATATTTCTCCCTGCAATCTTTATTCCAGCTTACAGTTCACCCAGCCTGGGATTTTATATGATGCAGTCTGCATATAAGTTAAATAAGCAAGGTGACAGTGTACAGTCTTGACATACTCCTTTCCCAATTTTGAACCAGTCTGTTGTTCCAGTTCTAACTGTTGCTTCTTGTCCTGCATATAGGTTTCTCAGGAGGCAGATAAGATGGAATGGTATTTCCATCTCTTTAGGAAATTTCCACAGTTTGTTTTGATCCACACAATCAAAGGCTTTAGTGTAGTCAATGAAGCAGAAGTAATTTTTCTGGAACTCTCTTGCTTTTTCTATGATCCAATGGATGTTGGCAATCTGATCTCTGGTTTCTGTGCCTTTTCTAAATCCAGAAAATGCATTTTGTATATCTTCAAGTTCTCAATTTATGTCCTGTTGAAGCCTAGATGGAAGGATATTGAGCATGACCTTGCTAGTATGTGAAGTGAAAGCAACTGTATGGTAGTTTGAGCATTCTTTGGCATCACCATTCTTTGGGATTGGAATGAAAGCTGACATTTTCCAGTCCTGTGGCCACTATTGAGTTTTCCAGATTTGCTGGCATATTGAGTGTATCACTTGAGCAATAGCATCTTTTAGGATTTGAACCAGCTCAGCTGGAATTTCATCACCTCCACTAGCTTTGTTTGCAGTAATGCTTTCTAAGGCCTACTTGACTTCATACTCTCAGATGTCTGGCTCCCTGTGATAGTTAATTTTATGGGCCATAGGGCACCTAAATGTTTCATCAAACATGATTTGTAGTGTTACAAAATGCTTTTCAGAGTGTGATAAGGGTGTTTTTAGGTAATATTAACAAGTACATTTGTGAACTGAGTAAGGCAGATCCCTCTCTCTGATGATCCAGTACACTGAAAGACTAAACAGAACAGAAAGCTGACTCTCTCTCTCTCTCTCTCCCCCTGAGTAAGTGAATTCTCCTGGCTGATGGCCTTGAGCTGGGACATCAGCTCTTCCCTGTCCTACAGAAAGTCCTTCAAGTCCTTCAAACTTGACCCGGGGTCACTGGCCCAGCAGACTTTACACTTACCTCTATAAAAGCATGGCCCAATTCCTTATAATAAATCCCTCTCCCTCACTCCTGTGGGTTCAGTTTCTCTAGATAACCTAGATTAATATTTATCTTGTATAAAGTTTAATTTTGTATAAATTTTATTTATGACTTACCCTATGTACAAGTAATAGATCCCACTAAGCTCCTGTAAGGAAGTGGCAGAAATAATGTATTGCCATAGATTTGTAATGGGATAATATCAATTATAGAGAAATTAGCAGAGAAACCTTTTGAAAACACAGTTTAAGAATTATGAAAGACATAGGGATACAAATTTACAGATCTGAAGAATAAATTTTTTTTTTTTTTTAACCATGACACACGGCATTTAGGATCTTAGTTCCAGAACCAAGCCAGGCCATGGCAGTGAAAGAGCCCAGTCCTAACCACTGGACCACCAGGGAACTCCCAAGAATCACTTCATTTTGGTTTGCTGAGTAAACGTTGCACAGTAGATTAGTGTCAGTTATCTGTTGCAGCATTAAAAACCACCCCAGAACTTGGTTACATAAAGCAATATGAATTATTTATTTTACTCATTTATATGCAATTTAAGCAGGACTCTGTGAAATCAGCCCCTTGCTTCTCATAGTACAGCTATAGACTGCAGAGTAGCTCTCTCATAAGTTTGGCAAATTAGTACTGACTGACAGCTAAGGGCTTGATTTTCTCTTATATTGGCCTCTTGAGCGTCTTCTCCCCTCACAGGGAAGGACTAGGTTTCAGGAGCAATTGCAAAATACAGGCAACAGAATCCACCCATTTTTAAGCCCTGGCTCTGGAAACTATTATGGGGCTTTCCAGGTGGTGCTAATGGTAAAGAACCTGCCTGCCAATGCAGGAGGCATAAGAACGCAAGTTTGACTCCTGGGTTGTAAAGAGTCCCTGGAAAAGAAAATGGCAACCCACTCCAGTATTTATGCCTGAAGAATCCCAGGGACAGAGGGTCCTAGTGGACTACAGTCTGGAGTCACAAAGAATTGACATGACTGAAGTGACTTAGCACTAGAAACTAGTAAAGAATCACTTCCAGCCTATACTTTTGGTTAAGCTGTCAAAGAGCCTAAATTTAGCCATGAGGCATATAAAGCTCCTGATCAATGGGAGGAATGTCAAAACATTTTGGAATCATGCTTTAAAACAGCCACAGTAATACCTTCTGGCCATAAATTATTTACATTTTCACCACATGTAAAATATACCTTCTTTCAAGACCCTAAAACACTTTACAGAATTGGTCTCAGACTCAAAGCCTGAAGTTTCATTAACCAAACTAGGTTCAGGTAAGACCAGAGTGCAGACCAAACTCCATGAGTTTGGCTTTTTGTAGGCAGCTCCTTAAGTAGGGTTCTGCTAGTCTGAAGACCTGGGACATAAAGAAGTTATTTCCTCTGTAACACACATGACACAGAGCAAGGGGATGATGTAAGATAATTGCCATCGATGTTCCCATTCAAAAGGGAGTAATAAGAAGTGCATAGCAGTCACTAGTATATCANGCGGCGGGCCTGAGGCCAGAGGGTCAGGCCCCCAGGGGCTCTGTCCTCCCCTGGAGACCAATCCAGAGGCTCGTGGGTAGTGGAGAAACTGCATTTTTGGAAGAAATCTCACATCTGTCTGCAGTGGCTGTTTCTTTGATATTGATGGAACAGGTGATAAACTTTGCTGGGTAGCAGCAGAGAGGGACATAACCCACCAGGATGTCCACTTTTCTCATCTCTTACCTGTGGAATAATTCTCGCTGTCTTTTCTTTTTTTTGTTTTTAATCTTTGATGGATATTGATCACAGTCAACAGATCTGGAGCACATGCAATCTGTGGAAAGTTCATTACGTGATCTCTCTGTCTTGTCTTCTTGAGTTGTCTCTGTTTGATGTCATTTCACGGCAATGCCCCTGAAGCTCAGGGAAGTGTCTTGTCTGAGGAGACTAGGTCAAGCTAGTCAAGTGGACAAGCTGGGACTGAACCCAGCTCTGCTAAACTCCAGCACACAGGCCTAGTGAGGCAGTGGGCAGAGGACAGCACCTAGGAGCACGGAACTTGGGCTCAGGACAGTGTTTTCACAGCTTACTGAGATACAATTCACATAGCAGACAATTCACCTAAAGTGACGAGTGGTGGAACCAAGATGGAGATCTTCCAACAACATACAAATGGCCAACGTGGCTTTTAGTGTCTTCCCAGAGCTGTGCAACCATTACCACAATCACTTTTAGAACATTTTTGTCACCTCCCTTCACCATCACCCCCTCCCCTTCCTCGGGGTTTCTATGCATGTGTTTATTCTGGAAGTTTCATATACACAGAATTATACAATACGTCGTCCTTTGTGGCTATAGCATGCTCTCAGGGTTCGTCATGCTGTAGCCGGTGTCAGATTTCATTTCTTTCGATTGGATATACCCTATGTTGTTTATCCATTCATCAGCTTATGACTACTTAGACTGTCTCTACTTTGGGCTATCACAAATAATGCTACTATGACCGTTCATAGACAAACGTTTGTGTGGACACATGTTCACAGTGCTCTTGGGTATATAACTAGGAGTGGAATTTCTGGGTCATAGGGCAACTCTATATTTACCCTTCTGAGGAACCATAAAACTGTTTTCCAAAGTAACCATACCAGTTACATTCCTACCTGCAATGTACAAGGCTTCCAATTTCTCCACATCCCTCTGTTAATATGTTTCTTACCAATTATAGACATCCTAGCAGATATGAGGGCTTCCTTTGTGGCTCAGCTGGTAAAGAATCTGCCTGCGATACAGGAGACCTGGGTTCAATCCCTGGGTTGGGAAGATCCCCTGGAAATGGGAAAGGCTACCCACTCCAGTATTCTGGCCTGGAGAATTCCATGGACTGTATAGTCCATGGGGTCTCAAAGAGTCAGACATGACTGAGCGACTTTCACTTCACTAGCAGATATGAAATGATATCTCCCTGCCATTTCAGTTAACATTTCCTAGATGTTGAGAATCTTTTCATGTGCACATTGATCATTAGTATGCTGTTGGAGGATTTTCATCTTGGTTCCACCACTCAGCAGCTGCACACCTTTGGACCAATCATGAAACAGCGTTGGCTTCAGTGTGGCCCATCTGTAAAATGGGGATGATAAGCCTCCTGTGGTTACACTGAAGAACAGATGGAAGCTGAATAAATGCTGTTTGATCCGCTTCCTAACTCCCCGCATCAGTCTCTGACACCATGAGAAGTGAGGGCTTCTCCTAAGGTGTGAAGCCCTTGGGATGGCTCACGCATCCCAAGTTCCCTCCTGTTTGTAGATTCTCTGATTTGTTTGATTCTCTGATACATAGTCCATCTTGAATTCTTTCCCCAATCCTCTGAGGAAATTTTTGCTTTAACAACAAAAGCACACTGAAGGTCTTATTCTGACCCTCGCTGTGACCCTCCCTGCCCAGCCCAGCAGGCAGAGCCCAGTGGGCAGACTTGAGCCCAGGCAGCACCACCCCAGCTGGCCATGCCCGCTCCTGTCATGTGCACAGCCCTCACTAAACAACCTGGACAGCAAAGGCCACTCAGCTGGAGGAGAGCCCCTTCTGCTGCTCCTTGCTGGGTATTGAGACTGATTATCTAGGGAGGAGGTGACATTCTGCCTGTGTTAATATTTTTCTTAAAGCTCAAGAAAGGAAAATCTAAATATTGACCAGAAGTGAAACCAGGGATGATGCTGGCAATTTCCACTCATATAAGTGGATGGGGCCCTGCAGCCAGTCTTCAGATGATCAGCAGGATTTTCAAATCCTTCCTGAGTGACTATTTATAAAAGGAGTCCTTGGAGGTCAAGGAAATTAAAAACAGCTCATTATTTTTCTGCTGAAATAGAGGTGTGAATGATTTTTCAAAGCTAATCAAGCCCAGCCTAGAGTATCAGGACCCCATCAGAGCACCAGGGACCAAGTCCCTGCTCCTTCCTTTTGACTTTCTGAGCCTCAGTTTCCTTAGCTGCAAATCGGGGATAAAAATACCATCCAACTCTGGGAGCTTTTATTGAGAATGAACAAGACACGTCATGAAAGGTACGTATGACAGTTTGTGATGCTTTGTGGGCCGTCTGGAAGTAGCAGCTATTGTGATCATTAATCTAGCGGGTGCGTGTGTGCTCAGTCACACAGTCGTGTCCGACTCTAGTGGCCCCATCGACTGTAGCCACCCAGGCTCCTCTGTCCATGGAATTCTCCAGACAAGAATACTGGAGTGGCTTGCTGTTTCCTCTTCCAGGCGATCTTCCCGACCCAGGGATTGAACTTGTGCCTCCTGCATTGGCAGGCAGTTTCTTTACAACTGAGCCACCTGGGAAGCCCAATCAGGTGGATACTGGTCTAAAGAGTTGAAGCCATGAATCTCTGTACCATTTCTCTTCCAGCGCCTCCCATCTCTCAGGGCCTCCGCTAATACATAGTACCCACTCTGAGCAGACACAGTTAGGTGGGCACACAACCTGGCAGCTTTTGTGGGTAGAACACGGCTTCCCCTCTGGTAGCAATTGAAACCCTGAATCAGGGCACCAGTGTTAGGGTATGCAGTGGTGCTAAATTTCAGCATTCCTATGCTCTTGTGCATGCACAACCTTACACAGTATCTCTCCCCTCCCCATCCTTAGAGCTGTCTTTGGAGCCCACTCCCATTGTCCACATCTGTCTTAAAGTGAGAGTCCCACATTAAATGGAATAACAAGACACTTTCTACCCTCCTGTACTCCATCTGCCTGGGAATATTTCTAGAAGGGGCAAGGGGGCCAGAAGCCTGAAGGGGACAGAAAAGGTGTATTCAGGGGCCTAGATCTCAAACCACTTCAGCTGAAAGAGGACCTGTCATAAGAAGCACACCATACACAGTCTTTAAAGGAATAAATGAGAGTCCAGATAGAGGCTGTGGGCCTGGGCTCCTCCCTCTGAAGACCTTCCGTACTGAATGCAAACCATTCGTGTGAGCTCCCTCCATCCCTGCCGAGGCAAGAGCACAGATGCCGGGTGCCCACTGTGCCACCCCTCCTTCCGCCAAGTGAGGGATTACTGCATCACTTTGAGAGTCTCGTAGCTCTTTTTCCTTGTCGCTTACACTCCACTGTTGGACTCAAGTGTGTGACCTTGGCAGGATCAAGATTAGAACCCAGCCTCATGGGGGCCTCGAGCCTAGCCTACAAATTGAGGGTGATAATGATGCCTACTTTAAGGAGATTATGTGAGCATTGAACAAGATAGTCGATAAAACCAGCTTAGCACAGCATCTGGAACACACGTACTCAGTAAATGATAGTATCATGAATTATGGTTAGTTTTTATTTCTATATCTGCTTTCACTGCTAGACCATGCACTCCTGGAGGTCAGTGAATTGCTATTTCTGAAATCTCTGAATCCCTAGGTCCCAGAAGAATTCATGTTGAAGACACAGATGGCTAGATGGATGGTGATGAATGATGGATGGATGAGTTGTTTCAAACCAATCTGCCCATCCATCTCACCAACCCTAGACCATATGACCAGTCCTCTCACCTTGTGGCTGAAAAACAGTCAGAAACCCAGGACTTTGTTTTTTCTAAACCCTTGCTTCTCAACGCGTCAACAGTATAGCATCCGCTGGGAGCTTGTTAAAATGCAGAATCTCAGGCCCTAACCCAAATCTGATGAATCAGAATCATGGACGCAGCGCCCAGGTGATCCCTGTGCATATTTAAGTCTGCAAAGCAGCCGAGAAAACCAGTGATTCTTAATATTGGCTGCACATTAGAATCATCTAGAGGAAAGAAATAAAATACTGCTTACTGGCTGACCCTCATCTCCAGAGATACAAAGACATCAACCGAGGGTGGGCCTTGAATTTTGTAGAAGTTCCCCTAATGACTCTACCATGAGCCTGGACAGAGAGCCACTGATCTGGCCGGGCTCACAGCCTCAGATGTCTTCTTCCCGGGGGCTGTGAGAAATCACACCCCAAACACGGGGACAAAATTTGAGTGCAAAGATTGAAAACAAGGCTTGAAGTGACCCTCCCAGAAGGAATGAGGCACAGCTGTGACTGAGCTAGACAGGGCTAAATCACAGAGCAATTTGCATCTCTCCTTGAGAGCAGGGAACAGGTGGCTTTTCCTACAGCGAAGATGGATTTGTCTGATCACAGCCACAGTTTGAGATGTCGTCTCCTTGCAGTCTGGTTTGGCTTCTGGGCAAAATGACCCTCCAGAGTCCTTGCCTTCCTTACTTTCCCCCTCCTAGGAACTCTTGGGACCTAAACTGCTGCAGGCAGAGTAGGCAGAAACAGATGTAGCCTGAGAAGTGCTTGTCGACTCAACATGCCTGAGAACACAGAAACACTGAAGTGATTGTCTTGATTCCCAAGGTCACCGCTTACTAGCAGAGTGATACTGGGAAGGACGTTTAACCTCTCTGAGCCTTGATTACCTCATCTTCAAAATAAGAGGAATCATTTTTACTTATCAGAATGACTGTTATTATTTCTTAAGAAAAAGTGATTAGACAGTGTCTGGCTCAGTTGAGTTCAGTTCAGTCCAGTCGCTCAGTCGTGTCTGACTCTTTGCGACCCCGTGAATTACAGCAGTGGTTAAGAATTCATCTGCAAATGCAGAAGACAAAGTAGACAAGGGCTCCTGGGGTGGGAAGACCCCTGGAGAAGGAAATGACAACCCGCTCTAGAATCCTTGCCTGGAAAATCCTGTGCACAGAGGAGCCTGGAAGGCTACAGTCATGGAGGTGCAGAGTCAGACACGACTTAGCAACTGAGCGTGTACGCACGATGCAGAATAAGTGATTGAGAGGTAACCATGAAGCAAAACTGCAGTCCATCTGTGTCTCCATACCTAGCCTGTGGGCCGCTCAAGAGCAGGCGTAATTCTTTATATACATGTACATGTGTATATATCTCTCTTTCTCCCCACCCCCACTCTAGCATATTGCTTAGCACTAATCGTTACTTAAGGAATGTCACCGTTTTAGTTTTTGTTTTTAAGATTTAGAATATTAATATTACAACAAATGTTATAACTTATTCAAGTAACATATGAACGTTTAAATTGAAAAGTGAACACTGTCCTCTTCTGTTCCTCCACCTAGACCCTTTGTCTGAAGCAATGTGCATTTAGAGTTTGGGAACACCTTCCTGATGGTCACGTTTATAAACACACAAAAACACATGAAGTAGACACACACGTCCACTCACATATAGCATTTGGTGCGTGAGGGCAGATGCTAGAGCCAGACTATTGTTATTAATATTTACCAACTGTGCGACCCTGAACAAGTTAGTTGACCTCTTTGTGCTTTAGTTTCCCCATCAGCAAATATTTCATAAGATTGTGATGGTAGATTAAGTGAGTTAAAATTTGTAAGCTGTTTAGAATAATGCCTAGGACATGGTAGGCTCTTTGTAAGATCGTTAAATTAAAAAACAAATATTGTTCTGAGATTTGACTTTCTCAACTATATATTTTATAGAGATTTTTGTGTCAAAATATTGATCTCTGGCCTACTTTTTAATGGCTTCCTTGAATCATATTTTGTGAATATGCTTTAATTGGACATTTAGAATGCTTCCAACTATTTTACCATAAGACACAGTTTCTAAGTATTATAAATATACCCTTACCTACTATGGGATTATTTCTGTAAAACAGATTCCCCAAATAGAATTATTGGATCAAAAGATATATATTTTTACAATTTTTACAGATAATGTGAAAATTGCTACCCCAGAAAGTTGTACTGATTCACTCCCAATATGGGTCTATAAAAGTAATTATTTCCCCACACTATTGTCCACACTACAGTTTTATTTTTATTTTTTCTCATTTTGTCGGTGGGGGAAATTTTAAAATACTTTCTACACTATGTGGTCAACGTGCCCATGAGGTCACTTTAGTTATGTTTGCCTCTTTGTGACCCAGTGGACCATAGCCTGCCAGGCTTCTCTGTCCATGGGATTCTCCAGGCAAGAATACCCAAGTGGGTTGCCATGCCCTCCTCCAGGGGATCCTCTCAACCCAGGGATCCAACCATGTCTGTTATGGCTGAACCTTTCAAGGCAGGTTCTTTACCACTAATGCCACCTGGGAAGCCCCAAGTTCAGTTCAGTCGCTCAGTTGTGTCTGACTCTGCAACCCTATGGACTGCAGCACACCAGGCTTCCCTGTCCACCAGGCTTCCGTGTCCATCACCAACTCCTGGAGTTCACTCAAACTCATGTACATTGAGTGGGTGATGCCATCCAACCATCTCATCCTCTGTCGTCCCCTTCTCTGCCTGCCTTCAATCTTTCCCAGCATCAGGGTCTTTTCAAATGAGTCAGTTCTTCGCATCAGGTGGCAAAAGTATTGGAGTTTCAGCTTCAGCATCAGTCCTTCCAATGAATATTCCATACTGATTTCCTTTAGGATTGACTGGTTTGATCTCCTTGCAGTCCAAGGGATGATCAAGAGTCTTCTCCGTCACCATAGTTCCAAAGCATCACTTCTTCGGCGCTCAGCTTTCTTTATAGTCCAGCTCTCACATCCATACATGACCACTGGAAAAACCATAGGTTTGACTAGACGGGAAGCCCCAAATCAGTGTATAAATAAGGACTGAATAAAGGAACAAAAGGACACAGTGAACCAAGGGAACTTGGATTCACAGATTTGTTTGGCTTTTACTCCACCCACCCTACCCCTGCCCCGCCCCA
>SJYA01002522.1:1271227-1305312 GCA_006410615.1 Neotragus moschatus
CCCCACCCCCCACTCCCGCCAACTCAAGCCCATCAGGGTGTCTTCCATTGCGCCCTGTGGTTGCTCACCAAACCCTTGAGTTGACAAAGGATAGGGAGTATCTTGGTCAGTTAAGGAGTTGACAGCAGCAGAGCAGCTCTCCCTAGGACCAATTTCTTCAAGTTTTTTGGACCCAGTCATCAGGGATCAGAGACCAAGGACAAGCAGGTGGAGGCAGGATAGGATGTGATTATATACCCAGGGGTTTCTAAAAGTTGACCACAGCTGCACATTCCTTACGTGCAGGCTACGTGCAATTTCACGACAGCTGGTTGATCAGCAGAAAGTTAAGTGGGGAAGAGTGATTGTAAAGGCAGGAACAGCTGGTGTCAAAACCTGCTTCTACCTATTTCTAGCTCTATCTACCTTAATGTCTGTCTCAGTCTTCTTATCTAAAGAAAAAATTGTTGAGAGGATGAATTGATATTATATATAAAGCACCCATTAGTGGGATGGATGGATGTACAATCTCTCTGAAATGCGCCCCGCCCCCCCACACCAATTTGTCCTCTTATATTCAGATCCCAACCCAGGTGTCATACTCAGGAAAACTTTCCAGACGCGCCACCTGGATGACGCCCACTCTCACAGTAACCATAGACCTCTGCTTCCATCATTGGTCACAGCTGTATTTTTGCAATTACCTCTCTGGTTATTTAGTCGATGGCTGTCTCTTTTCCTAAATTATAAATACTAACCTCTGAGAATGAGTGGAGTCTGCTTTTGCCACCGTTTCTCTCTCATGCCTGGCACAGCCTGTGTGCTCAGTTCAACTTTGCTGATGGAACAAATGAGCAAAAGATCACTTGCTCCTTAGTATCGGAAACCACTCATTGACCTCTCTCCCCTTGAGAATCTGTGGCAGTCCCCACCCTGAGTTCAGGCAGCCTCCATTTTGCCCACTGACCATGTTTTATGTAGCCAAGGACATTAAACCCTAGCTCCTCCTTGGGTGGCATTCTGTGCAAAAAATTTTCTTATAACAGGAAATCTAACCCTGAGCACTGAGACCTGATTTGAGCGCAGGTGCTTGAGAAGCCCTTTGTTCCCTGTAGTTAGATAGCCAAGGCAGAATGTTGGCACCATTACAGACAGTGCTTTTCCTCTCAGAGGAAGGATCAGGGCATTGCATCACAGCAGCTTCCCTTCCCCAAACTGCTAAGAGTTGGGCTTAAAAAATCCTCCTGGTGACATGCAAGTCACCAAAGCAATGGCTTTTTGGCTCTGGATTCTGTTTCCGACAGTGGCAGGAGAGAATATTTTGTAGAAGAACCTGATGCTCAATGATAATAGATAATAGCTGTCACTGCTCAGTGCTGGCTACAGGCTAATCACTCTCAGTGGCTACTGGCATTTATTGGTAGCAATGCTGACTGTCACTCGCAGAGCCTTTTCTACAGGGTCTGCTTGGCCCTTCGCAGGCCCAGAAACTCTATAGGTAGGCTCTGTGAGCACTACCATTTTACATATGAGCAAACGAAGGCACAGAGAAGTTGGTTCACTTAATACACATTATGTTTCAAAGAGCCGACTGAAGCGCCCTTCCTCTGATCCTGTCCTGTTCTTAGCGTCTTTCAACCCTAGTCATCCTAGGGTTCAGAACTAGACCATCACATTGTAGAAGGGTGGGGGATGGGAATGTCATTACAGTTGAATTGTAAATTCTTTCTACAGTGCCTCCACCTGGATGTCTAATCTCTAACCCCTTTCTTTACTTATCAGAAATTGCACTTCCTTTACACCTCGAGAGCGTTGAAGAGAGGGCAGAACTTCCCCTTTACAGCACTATGACTTGGCCATGCCCTTGGAATTATACAGTGATTATAGTCTCTGAAGGTGGTTAGACTAGGACCATATTCCAGTTCTTCATTCATTAGCACATGACCACCAACAAGCCATTTGCTCCTTCTTCCTTGATTTTCCCTTACTTGTCATATTGCATTGGCCAGCATCTTCAGTATGAAGTTGAATACTGGCTAGAGTGATAACTAACTTCTCCAGGCCAGAGCTTTCTTATCTGTAAATGAAAATTCTCAATGGACCCATTTTACAAGGTGGTCAGGCAGCATAAGTGAGCGGAAGCATTTAAAATACTCAGCGCGGTTCCTGTCATGCCTTAAATGTCCTGCAACTCCTAGGGGCTATCACGGTCACTCCTGCAAGGGGACTGAATGGCAGGAAAAGGAGGACTCCCTTGTGAACCCAAGAGGCATCCAGCTGCTCTCTCTGGCCTGGCCCTACTACCTGCATTCTTATTACTGCATCTGGTGATTTAACATATTTCCCAAACAGGTACCTGTACAAACTCCGTGACCTTCACCTGGACTGTGACAACTATACAGAGGCCGCCTATACACTCCTCCTCCACACCTGGCTTCTCAAGGTACTGCCCTCCCGATGGAGAGGATTCATGCTGAGATCCCACGGAACCCTCACAGCAAGTTGAAAAGTTAAAAAAAAAAAAAGAAAAAGAAAAATTAGCCAAATAAATTTTGTTTTGCCCTGTGTCCCCAAACTTTTAACCTGGCAGGTTACTTTTCTGCACTGTTTTGTCTGGACACATAAGGTTTCAAGTGACCTTCACATTTAGCAGCAACAAGAACCCCCTGAGACGTATCTTGCAGTCTTACGTAACATTCACACTGTTTTATATAACATCCAAGCATCAACTGTAAATCATTAGCATGCCCTGTGAGCTGTTTTTCTTCTCTTGAAAGTGCTGCTGGAGCAGGACAAAGTCTCAAGGATTTCCTTTGGGTTTTGAAGAGCTAGGGCCATGTCTTGCAGGGATTCAGAGAAAAATCCTACAATCCAGACACAGGAGCCAACAGAGAGTCCAGAGAGTGAATAAGTGTGACTCCACAGAAATGGAGGGGTGCTTCCTGTGGAACCTGCAGGCCAACATCATGTCTCTGATTGACGCTCAGGGCAGCGAGGACACAGGCAGGGGTGTCTGCAGGGCGTCCTCCCGCTCCTCAGCAGCAGGGGAGACATCTGCCCCGGGTAACTGCGTGTGTCCTGTCTCTGCAGTGGTCAGATGAGCAGTGCGCATCGCAGGTCATGCAGACAGGCCAGCAGTACCCGCAGACCCACCGGCAGCTGAAGGAGACGCTCTATGATATCATCATAGGCTACTTTGACAAAGGAAAGGTAAATGGTCCCGGCCCTTCCTCTCTCCGTGGGAACCCTAGCTTCTGGGAAGGACTGTGCTCTCCCATACTCTATATGCAATCCGTCCGCAGGTCTGGTCAGCTCTCCTGCCCAGCCCTAACTCTGACCATTTCTCTCCATCCCCATTCCTGCTACATATGTTCACAGCACCAGTATTGCTCACCTGGACACAATGAGTCCTGTGCAATAGCCCTGTATCCTCTGTTCCTCTGCAACAGGTCGCCCTTCATATAGGAAGTAGGGTGATCATAGAACATACTTATCCCATAGAATATGACCCATTGTCCTGCTTACAATCATCTCAAAAAGCCATGCCAACACTTAGATCAAATTACAATCTTTCCCGTGACCCATGAGGCCACATACGAGCCTCTCACGCGTCAACTCTGCCAGGCTCCCTCTTGCTCACATATTCTGTGCCAAGCTCTTCTGCACCTCAGGGCCTATGCACTTGCTTTTCCCAGCTTAGGACATTTCTCCTCCATATCTTACCATGGCCAGTTCCTTCTCGCAGCTGAGGGTTTTGCCCAAGCAAAGAATGTCGTCCTGAAGAAGGTCTTCCCAGACCACACACAGCAGTACCCCTGCTGTGAGTCATACTTATTTCTTCTTCAAAGCACTTATCACTGTCAGACATCACCTCAGTCGTTTTGTTTTGACTTGTTCATTGTCTGGCTCTCCACTTTAGAAGGCCAAGAGCAAAGATATTTGTCTTGTCCTCTGCCGAGTGCCTGGTAGCTAGCACAGACCCTAAGATATGGGACCCAAAAGATATATGTTGAAAACATTAATTAATTGAATGTATGAATGACATCATGGTGTCATCAATGATCTCTAAACAGCAAGAACAGGGTGGTTTGTCATGTTTTGTCTGGAGATCGGCCAAACCAGTTACTGTCCATTCTCTAGCTTCCAACTGGCCCTTTAGGAAGCACCAACTCAAACGCTGGAGGAAACATAGTAGGTGGCTAAGAGCTCAGGATCTGGGTTTCAAGCCATATTCCTTTGCCGCCTGCAATCCCCGTGGCCTTTCAGAGATTCCAATTCCCCATCCGTAACAGTGAGATATTGATAGTACCTTTCTAGCTGCATTGTGAAAATTAGGTGAGAAAATGATGTAAAGCACTTAGCATAAAACCTGGTACATAGTACTAACTTGTTCAGCTTTTTAAAAAATATTTATTTATTTAGGGGCTTCTCTGGTGGCTGAAATGGTAAAGAATCTACCTGCAATGCAAGGGACCCAGGTTTGATCCCTGGGTCGGGAAGCTCCTCTGGAGAAGAGAAGTGGCTATCCACTCCAGTGTTCTTGCCTGGAGAATCCCATGAACACAGGAGCCTGGTGGGCTCTGGTCCATGAGGTCACAAAGAGTTGGCCGTGACTGAGCGACTAAGCGTGAGCACATTTATTTGTCTGTGCCAGGTCTTAGTAGCAGCATGCAGGATTTTTTTTTTTTTTAATTGTGAAATGCGGTCCCTTAGTTGCAGTGTGCAAACCCAGTTCTCTGCCCTTGAGGCCCCAGGTGACTGCCTGCTTCCTCTCATAAGCTTTTGCCTCCAGCTTACCTATAGCCCTGCCTCTTCTCTGAATGGCCTGGCCTCTTGCAGTTCATCAGGCACACTTTAACACTTACTTTTGGCCTGCTCTGTCACCGCAGGTCATTGCGTCTGTCTTAGTGTGATCTCCCCACCTTCCCTGAAAAGATGAAATGAGGTAATGTCTGTGCAAGGGTGTATAAATTCCCAGGCGTTGAGCGACGGGAGAAGACTGTTTAAATAATTTATGGTCATAAGCCTCTTGAGGGCAGAGACCCGGCCCTCTCTGGAGCCTCCCATCCTGCTGGGCATCAAGTCTGAGCTCACTCTTGGTTTTTCGGCTGATTAAGTCAGTCACGGTGGGAAAACCCTGAAAGGACCTGTCAGGCCTTATCCTCTGCCGATATCCAGTTCAGCCAGCCCTTTGCTGAGCAGAGAGGAAGAAGGCATAAGCTCCAGTACTAAGGGGTACATTACTAGTCGGCAAGGCACACATGCGGGTCATCTTTTTTTTTTTTTTTTTTTTTTGCACATAACCCCTTGGTGTTGTACAATAATGGGGAGGAAGAGGGCAGGAGCAGGGTGCTGCTCAAGTGCTTTAGGGGTAGAGAGGAGGGAGCGGGTGGGTGTAGCTCCCTCTATGTGCCACTGCTGTGGTGGCTTCTAGAATGAAGCCCAAAGTCTTTAGCATCCTTTTGACTTCCTTTCCCTATACCTCCGCTCATGGAGACTTATTGATCTAGACACACGAAATGACTTTCTACTCCATAAGTCCTCTTCTCATCACCTGATGGACTCCTCCACATCCCTCAAAACCCAACTAGTGCATCTGCTCATGTGTGTGCTTGACCCACTTCTGTTTCCTGGAAGCAGAGACTGTCTTGTCCGTCTTTATCACTTCCCATCCCTGTGTACCATGCCCAGAAGCCAGCAGGTGCTCAGTGACCAGCGTAGGAGACTCGGGTCAGGGACTGGCAGAGGTCCTAGTGACCACACAAGCAGACCCGAAGGACGTTCCAGCCATTTGACTCCCTGCCTGTCTCCCTTCTTAGCCCCTCACTGATCCCTTAACACGTAGGGAGGGTATTTCTGGCATATTACGACAGAAAGTTGGCAAAGACCTCCACTTGAGCCAAACAGCCCCCTCGCCCAGCCTTGGGGCTTTAACTCCATCTTCTCGTTCAGGCTAAGGAGAAAGAACCAGCTCATACTCGTCTGTGGACTTGATTCCTCCTGGCACGTAAAACACTTTTATGCTGCTCACTAAGCTGTCCATGGGTTTACAGCCGTGGCTCCTCCACTCAGCACTTGCTTTTATTTATTTTTATGCTTGGATGCAGAGAGAGCACTTCTGCAACAAAGCACATACTGCATTTTGGCAGCCTCCCCTCTCCCCCCCCCCTCCTCCCCCAACTTCTCCATTTAGCTGCATCTTCCATTTGGAACCAAATTTGAAATGTAATGGGTGTCCCTTGAGATTGCCAGATCTCCAGCCCACCCAGCACCTCCCTCTGCCCCTCTGTAGAGGTTCCTGACTGCTCTAGTCTAGGATGGAGGGATGATCTATTGGTTTTAGTTAAAATGGAACAGATGGAAAGGACCCCCTCTATCCAGAGAGGTTTTTTTTTTTTTCCAGAATTTTTTTTAAAGATGCAAAAGACCTGTTTCAAAAAAGTTTTCATCACTCTTTTTAATACTCTAGTACCTCCTCCACTTCTATGCCGCCCATTGCTCACTCACCCTAAATAATGCAGTTAAGAAGTGATGGTATAAAGGCTTATTTATGCAAGATGAGTAAATTCTAGACCTCTCTGTACAACATTGGGCCTATAGATGACGATTCTGTGTTATGTATTTAAAAACCTGTTAAGTGGGTAGCTCTCAGGTTAAGTGTTCTTACCACATTTGTTTTTGAAAGTGAGAGAAAGAGAAGGGTGGAAGGGAGGGAGGGAAGAAAGTTGGGCAAAAGGGAAAAAGAAAGTGATGGGATTGGCAGGGTGAAAAGATCCCAGCAGGAGACCTCAAGAGAACCGTGTCTGGCTCCAGCTCTAGCCTCAGAAATTCGCTGCCTGCTTATTTTCTTTGTGAACCATTTTTCTTTGGGAAATCTCTGGTGGCTCCGATAGTAAAGATCCAGCTGCAATGCGGGAGGCCCAGCTCTGAAACCTGGGTCAGGAAGACCCCCTGGAGAAGAGAATGGCTATCCAATCTAGTATTCTTGCCTGCAGAATCCCACAGACAGAGGAGTGTGGTGGGCTACAGTCCATGGGGTTGCAAAGGGTCGGACATGGTTGAGGGCCTAACACGTGCACGTTCTAAGGGAGATTTTTTTTTTAACTGGAGGAAATTGCTTTGTGGTGTTTACAGCGCTGTGCTGCTTTCTGCTGTACGACAGCCTGAGTCGGTCATGCACACACCCCGTATGTCCCCTGACTCTTGAACCTCCTCCCCTCCTGCCATCTCAGCCCTCTGGGTCATCACAGAGCACCGGACTGGGCTCCCTGTGCTCTGCAGCAGCTTCCCACTGGCTGCCAGTTTCACACATGGTAGTATATGTTTGTCAACTCTACCTCTTCAGTTTGGCCCACTAAAGCTTAGTATAAGGTCAAGGGTCCTTCTCAAGTGCACATCCCGGCCCTGCTTTGCGTTAGGCCTTTGACCTGGGCTGGATGCTCTGCCGGTCTGAACCTCCGTTTCTCACCTGGGAAATGTAGATGCTGCTTAGTCGCCTCCCAGAGGGGTTGTGAAGATGCAGAGAGCATGGAAGTAACACACTTAGCCTAAGGTGTGGATGTTCCATTATCTATCAGGAAACTGGGGTGAGAAGCAGAGGACAGGCCTGCTTCTTCGGATGCATTTGGTTCCCTGGGCATGGGGCAGGGTCTGGGCTACAGGGAGGCTTGTGGCTCAGTCCCAGGTGTGGAGCTGCCCCAGTGCCTTCTTCGGCAATGGCTCTGCAAGCCTGGATCCCCTTCTAACCTTTGTTTCCGTGACCTTCCTTGTAGATGTGGGAAGAGGCCATCAGTCTGTGCAAGGAGCTGGCAGAACAGTGTGAGATGGAAATCTTTGACTATAAGCTGCTGAGCCAGAACTTGGTAAGGAGTCCCCAGGGGGAGCCGACTGCCCTGCAGGTTGGGTGCTCGGGGCCTTGGCTGGGCAGAGAGGCTAGGGAGAGGGGGAGCCGAGGCAGGAGGCCGTGGGGTTAGGACCCCAGGAAAGGAACGGAAGTTGGGCTGAGCTGAGCCAAACTGCTGAGCATCTCCCTCCCAGCTGGGAATATTTCCAAAGGGAGGTCTTTCGGGAAAGCTCATCGGGCACAGTTTTTCCAATGGAGTGCTAAGTACCTGCCTGGTGCTGGGGCTGCTGCTGCACACCCAATAAACACTGTACCACATTTGCTGTGAAATTCCCACAAACCACTAAACCAATTAGATAAAAACCCATGCTTTCTGATTAACAGATAAATCACATTAAAGTGCTCCCCATCTGGCCATTCCCATTAGCTCCTGGAAGCTCGTGACTTGGCGTGGGAAGTAGGGGGAAGCAGAGGCCCGGGCTGGTGGGGAGGTGGCCTGGGGGCTGCTCTCCCCACACACGTCCTGGTGGCCTGACACCCAGGACTCCAGAGCCCCATCTGAGGGCATTTCGAGAGGTTAGTCAGTCCCGCTCTTTCTAGAGAACTGTGAAATGAGAGTCAGAGTGTTGGAAGAGGATTGATAGCTTGCCTGGTCGGGGGATGGGTGTGAAATATAGTGTTCTCAGGTGTGATGTCAACACACACACCGCTTGCACCAAGAGACACTTAACATCTGCTTGAGTCTGCCCACATAGATGTTTGCAGGTATGGAGGTACACACGCCTTCTAATGTATGCAGTACACACACATACATACACGCACACACCTACAGAGCCTGAAATAGGAAACAGCAACCCACTCTAGTATTGTTGCCTGGAGAGGCCCATGGACAGAGGAGCCTGGCAGGCTACAACCCATGGGATCGCAAAAGAGTTGGACACAACTTAGCAACTAAAACAAACACATAATTTGTACTAACAACTATATATTTCCTGTGTTATGGACTAAACCATCCCCACCACCACCCATGCACATCCATGCATGCACACACGCCCAGTATACCTTCACGCACACACTAATGGACACGTATGGCTGTGCACCAAGCCCACGTCACACAAGTTCACACCCAGGGCCACACACGTTTATCTTCCATGTTGCGTTCACTGTGAAATGCTGTCGTCTGTGAGCTGCACCATTCTGTTTTACCTGCCCCGTCATGACCTCTCTCCAGTTATAGCGACTGGAAGATGCCATTAGGTATAAAGTAAAACACAGACTCTTTTCAAGGATGTTAAAGTATAACAGCACGCACCTCTTGGAACTGGTGAAGGACGTTGGGTGTGCATACACAGGAAGACACCCATATCCAGGAACACGTACTCACCTATAGACGGCCGCAGACGCACTCCCGGTGGGAGCAGAGTGATGATGCTGGCGGGGCTCCGCGCAGCTGGCTGGATTCAGTTCCGCACTTACTGGATGCACTGAGATACCCCTTCTTTATCTGCAAAGCAGAGACACAGCTCCTTGGGATTGTTGTGAGGGTGATGTGAGCACACGTGCTCCTGCAGGCAGGATGAGTAACGGGGTACCTGGTCTAGTGTAAACACGTCACTGTTGTGATGACACTTCCGTGAAGACGCAAGCACGTGCACTTGCCACATTCATTCTGGTGTCGTGATCACGGCTTAACCCCTCCGAGCTGAACGTGCCTTTAATACACATTTGTGGTGTTACAAGCTGTGAGTTCTCTTCTTTCAGATCCAGCAGGCAAAATTCTATGAAAACATCATGAAAATCCTCAGACCGAAGCCAGACTACTTTGCTGTTGGATACTACGGCCAGGGTTTCCCCTCCTTCCTCCGGGTAAGTCTGTGGGTCACTTGGACAAGGCCAGGGTCCCGGGCCCCGGCCTCTCGGCTGTCCCTTTGTTCTTTGAGGCTCTGCTTGAGCTCAGATCCGGTGCCCTCTGGTGTCCGAGTGCCGTCCCTTCCCCTGCACACTCCTCAGTCCCCCTCCACTAACAGCACCTCAGCCACCCCCTGTGTTTCTCTACATACATGGCAACCTTGGCTGTCTTGTGAGGTAGTGAGCACACCAACCCAGGGACAAGGTGCTCAGAGGGGCCGGAGGAGCTCTGCTACCCAGCAGGAACTATATTGCACAAGTTCTCAGACCATTTGGTCTCAGGGCCATTTTATCTCTTAAAAATATGATCAAGGTCCCCAGAGAACTTCTGTATTTGTAGGCTTTGTCTATCTGCATTTATAATATCCAAAATTAAAACTAAGACAGTTTTAAAATGCAGTTCTTCCTTGGTACTCACCAGGAATTGGTTTTAAGACCCTGTGCAGAAAACAACACCTGAGGATCCTCAAGTCCTTTATATGAAATAGTGTAGTGTTAGCATGTAGAAATAGCATACTGTCTCCTAAATGGTTCAAATCACCTCTAGATTGCTTACAATACTAAATACAATGTAAATGCTTTGTAAATAGTTGCTAGAATGCAGCAAACTCAAGTTTTGTTTTTTGGAAGTTTCTAGATTTTTTTTTTCAAGTATTTTTAATCATGGTTGGTTGAATCCATGGAATAAGATCCTGAGGATATGAAAGGTTAACTGTTTAGAACTAGTTATGGAAGGTAAACAACTTATTTAAAAATAACGATAATAAACCCAGCCTGACTTGACTTAAGTTGCTTCAGTTATGTCCAACTCTTGGCAACCCTATGGACTATAGTCCAGCAGGCTCCTGTCCATGGGATTTCCCAAGCAGGAATACTGGAGTGGGTTGCCATTTCATTCTCCAGAGGATCTTCCCAACCCAGGGATCGAACCCAGGCATTGCAGACATATTCTTTACCAGCTGAGCCACGGGGAAGCCCACGAAAACCGAAGTGGGTAGCCTATCCCTTTTCCAGTGGATCTTCCCGACCCAGGAATCAAACTGGGGTCTCCTGCGTTGCAGGCATATTCTTTACCAGCAGAGCTCCCAGGGAAGCCTGAAATGGGGATCCAGGTTTGGAAACGTTGATACAGGCATGGGGTTGGACAAAAGAGCTTAGAGTACCATGAGAGGCAGCACAGTGGCACAGATAGGGTCTAGAACAGGGTTTCTCAGCCTCAGCTCTATAGGTATTTTAGACTAGATAATGCTCAGCTATGGGCCAATCCTGTGCACTGAAGGCTTCTTGCCCACTAGGTCCCAGGAGTGATCCTCCTTGGAGCTGTAACAATCAAAACTGTTTCCAGACATAACCAGCATCCCTTAAGAGGCAAAATCATTGCCTGTTTAAAAACTATTGGTCTAGAAGGAGCTAACGTGTCAGGGAAGGATAAAGTGTGTTTCCATGGACCCTCGTGATGAAGGACCCGCATGCTGGTCCCTTCCGGCCCACAGGTTCAGCCCATATGGTCCATTAAAGGCAGGGGGGAAGCTTTGTGGCCATGTAGATGGGAGAGTGGGTGTGAAAGTGGAGTGAGGAGTTGCCCTAGAGCCTGCACACAGGATGGTTTGAAGAAAACGTTCTCAGCATCCACGATCTCTTCTCCCTTTAGAACCACGCCTTTTTAAAAAGTGGTGTGCCCAGCCGAAAGGTGTGTGAGTTGAGGCTCCATCCTTTCGCTGGAGGGGAGATAGAGGGTAGAGAGATCTCTAGGCTATCACCACAGCCCTGTGCGCCTGACCAGCCTCCCAGCTTGGCTTGAACCATCTCCTCCACGCCTGGGCCCTGGGATCTCTGACGGATGTCCTTTCTCTGCAGAACAAAGTGTTCATCTACCGAGGGAAGGAGTATGAGCGAAGAGAAGATTTCCAGATGCAGCTGATGAGCCAGTTCCCCAACGCGGAGAAGATGAACACAACCTCTGCGCCTGGGGATGATGTGAAGAACGCCCCAGGCCAGTGTATCCTTGACAAATGCCCCTGCCAAGGGCCTGGCATGGGCCACCCTGCCAGGACTTCAGCCCACAGAGCCCGGTCCTAGAGCTGGGGACTGCTGCCAGAATCTCACTGCAGTGTGCCAATATCAGTGTCTAGCGCAGGCTCCAAAAAGAACCATCTGAGGAGACTCTAAATGCTGTGTTCATTGATAAATTCACTCACTCACTCATTACTTCTTTCTTTGTGATGATTACCATCAAGCCCTGACTCTGCCAAGCATTTCTTTGTACAGGGAACCAGCGATTACACTCACAAAGTGGTCCCCCCTCCAGGGAGCTTCCAGTCTAGCAAGTGAAAGACGTTTGCAGCATCATTAAATAGGTATTTGTAAAAATGTGATCAATGCTACAAGAAAGCCCTGCTGGTCACCATGATTGGGAGGGAAGGAAAGTCTTCCTTGAGGAAGGTAATGTTGAAGGTGAGTGATGAGGTGGGAAAATGTCCTAGACAGAGGGAAAGGGCATCGTGTGCAAAGGCCCTGAGGTCCAAGAACTGACCTGGTGCCACATAGCTCTTACAGTAAACTCAGAACTCCTGAGCAAGCCTGCAGGGCTGTCCTTCCTCTGGCCCCTGCCTGTGTCTCCAGCGTCATTGCCCCCAGCTTTTCCTTCCCTCTCTCATGCTTCTCTGCCACACAGATCTTGTTTCTGTTCCTTAAACACGCCCAGCTTCTTCTTGCCTCTGGGCCTATGTGTTTTCTCTTCTCTTTGCTTGGAATGCCTTTCCCTCAGCTCCTTTCTCACCCATCAAATTCTAACTCAGTGCCACCTCCCAGAAGAGGCCTTCCTTGGTCACCTTATTGGAAGTCTTCAGTACTCAGCTGTCTCAACCCCTGTTTGTTTTTGTTTAGCAAACTGATCTCAGTCTGTCATTATCTGTTGTGATTTCAAATGTGAAACTACTTTATACATAGTAGTGTACACATGTCAACTGAAGAGCACGGAGAGAAAAAGGCCAAGAAGGTGCAATCTGTTCACAGGGCATGTATTGTGTATGTGTGCTCAGAGGTGTCCAGCTCTCTGTGACCCCATGGACTGTAGCCCACCAGGCTCCTCTGTCCATAGAGTTTTCCAGGCAAGAATACTAGAGTGGGTTGCCATTTCCTCCTCCAAGAGATCTTCCCAACCCAGGGATTGAACCCGTGTCTCTTGCATCTCCCTACACTGGCAGGCAGATTCTTTACCACTGTGCTGCCTGGGAAGTCTGGGATATATATCAAGTGCAGCCATGAAATTAAAAGATGCTTACTCCTTGGAAGAAAAGTTATGACCAACCTAGATAGCATATCCAAAAGCAGAGACATTACTTTGCTAACTAAGGTCCGTCTAGTCAAGGCTATGGTTTTTCCTGTGGTCGTGTATGGATGTGAGAGTTGGACTGTGAAGAAGGCTGAGTGCTGAAAATCGGTTTTTGAACTGTGGTGTTGGAGAAGACTCTTGAGAGTCCCTTGGACTGCAAGGAGACAACCAGTCCATTCTGAAGGAGATCGGCCCTGGGATTTCTTTGGAAGGAATGATGCTAAAGCTGAAGCTCCAGTACTTTGGCCACCTCATGCGAAGAGTTGACTCATTGGAAAAGACTCTGATGCTGGGAGGGATTGGGGGCAGGAGGAGAAGGGGATGACAGAGGATGAGATGGCTGGATGGCATCACCGACTCAATGGGCATTAGTCCGAGTGAATTTCGGGAGTTGGTGATGGACAGGGAGGCCTGGCATGCTGCAATTCATGGGGTCGCAAAGAGTCCGACACAATTAAGCGACTGAACTGAACATTAAAAATACATTCCAGTATACAGTAGATGCAGACAAATAATGTTTGATTCCACTTATATGAGGTGCCTAGAATAGTCAAATTCATAGAGTCGGAAAGTGTACTGGCAGATTCCAGGGGCCAGGGAGTGGGGCTTGGGGAGCTGTGATGGGGACTTGGGCTTCCCCAGTGGCCCAATGATAAAGAATCTGCCTGCAATGCAGGAACCACAGAGATGTGGGTTTGATCTCTGGATTGGGAAGATCCCCTGGAGGAGGGCATGCCAACCCACTACACTATTCTTGCCTGGAGAATCCCATGGACAGAGGAGCCTGGTGGGTTACAGTCCACAGGGTCACAAAGAGTCAGACATGACCAAAGTGACGTGTGCACACGCATGCACAGTGGGGACTTAGTGTTTAATGAGGACAGAGTTTCTGTTTAGGAAGTTGAAAAATTGGGGAGATGGATGATGGTGATAGTTGTACAACATTGTGAATGTACTTAGTGCCACTGAACTGTAGAGTTAAATATGGTTAAACTATTATGGTTTGATAATTTGACTTTTAACCACAGTTCTTGTTCATTTGCTCAGTCATGTCCAACTCTGCAACCCCATGGACTGCAGCACTCCAGGCTTCCCTGTCCTTCACCATCTCCCAGAGTTTGCTCAAACTCATGCCCTTGAGTCAGTGATGCCATCCAACCATCTCGTCCTCAGTCATCCCCTTCTCCTCCCGCCTTCAGTCTTTCCCAGCATGGGAATTTTTAAAAAAAAACATAGAACTAACATGGAAACTCCAGGAAGGCAGAGACCCATGCTCTTGTTCACTGCAGTGATCCTCAAAGGCAGCTCTCAGGAAACACTTGCTGGTCAACAGAAAGAGAAAGCAAGCATGAGAGAGGGGAAAGAAAGGGGAGCTAGAGAAAGGTAGGAGGGAGGGAGGCATGGATGCAGCGAGCCGTCTGGGGCACTCAGAAAGTCGAAGCGACAGGAGGTGGTGCTAGCACGGCTAGGGAGGTACAGTGGAAACAAGGCTCCAGAGCAGCGAAGCATAGTGATCACCAGGTCAGGGGCTGATGCTGCGACGGCTGCATCAGCCTAGTCCAGCTCCCGTGTTGCGCCCTGTAGCGCAAATTAAGTTACAGCCTTTAAAATGGGGCTGACAGGTCCCACGGCCGGTCTGCTAGGTCTGTCGAACTGTAATGCAAATATTTTCCCCTCAGATGGTACATATTCATCTGTAACCTTTTCATTATGCTCGCCTGTCCTTCATGCACGCTCTGCCAGGGTTATTTGCAGGAGAAAATGTAACCAGCGGCAAAGCTGGCTGGTTACACGTGAGTTTGGTTACAGGCGAGACATGGGATTAGTGCGAAGGCCCTCCTACGTGGATGTCCTGGTATTGAACAATGTGTGGCCTTTTAAGTCACGGTGGGAGAAGAAAGCATCTGTTCCTGGGCTGCGCCATCATGCGCAGGCCTGATTCAGCTCCAAGAGTCAGGAGGGGCGGGAAAGGGCTGACACGTGCTCAGTGTCCTCTTCAGGCCCTGCGTAAGACTGAATGTTTTGTAACTAAGTTTTCCTAATCCCCATAACAGCTTCCCTGGTGGCTCAGTGGTTAAAAAAAATAAAAATCTGTCTGCAATGCAGGAGACTCAGGTTTGATCCCTGAGTCTGGGAGATCCCCTGGAGAAGGAAATAGCAACCCACCCCAGTATTCCTGCCTGGAGAATCCCATGGACAGAGGAGCCTGGCGGGCTACAGTCCACAGGGTCACAAAAGAATTGGACACGACTGAGTGACTAAAAACAGTAACAACCCCAATAAAATTCTCTTAAGTGGGTATTAATTGTCCCTATTTCATAGAGAAGTATGAGATGAGGCAGAGAGGTAAGGTGGTTTGCCTAAGAGTACGAAGCTACTTAATGGTGAAGTTGAGATCTGAACTCCAAGGGCTGACTCAAAGTCTGCATTCTTTCTATAATGCCATCATTTTCATTTGAGATTAATGAACAGAGTGTTCTCTATCAACTATTGTAAAGTGATGGCATGCCAGGCATTTTCATGCATTGTCTCATTTTATTCTCATAACAATCCCACGAGTTGGGTATTTTTACTCTCTGCATTTTGCAAATAAGAAAAATGAGGCTTAACAATGTAAACAGCTTGCACAAGGTCTCAGAAATTGATGGAACTAAGATTGAACCCAAGTCTGATTTTTACAAACTCTGAGCTCTTAACACTCCGTTCTGTTGCCTCCTTGTGTTGCATGACAGGACCCAGTGTCTTCTCACGTAGGTCCCCAAGTGGGGGAAGTCACTNAAAGAGGTGAAGTTTGACTTTAACTTCTCATATCAGGCATCTGGATAGAGTCACTCTCTCCTTCCTCAGTGTGTCTGCAACCTACCCCAGAGTTAGTGCCCTGGAGAGGAAGAAACGACACATGACCTTTATTCAAGGGACACAGTGGTGTGTGATAAGCTCAGACAAGTGTTCCAGGAGCTGTGTCAAGGGCTTTACAGCATTATTCTATTTAATCCCACAAAACCATATGAAGTACGCTGTTATGATTAATCCCATTTTTGAGGTGAGGAATTAGAACCTTTCCACTAAGCTGTGGTCTCTACCTGTTGACCCTGGCTGTGCCCTCTCCTCTGGTGGTCCCAGAGAGGCACCTCTGTTCATCACTGTACCCACAGGGCTGTCAGCAAACAGGGGATCCCTGCCTGTACTCCCTGCATGCCCCGGCCCCCTCTTCCAGGGTATCTCGCCTCCTGTTGGACAACATAACTTGCCTGTATGTTTATGTTTAATATCTATAGTTTTGCATATAGTAACATTAGAATGTAAGCTCCACTAGGCTGTGAGCTCCAGGAAGACAGGTTTTTGTCCATTTTGTTCCTGGCCATATCTCTGAGTGCAAAGAATAGTCCCAGACACATAATTGGTGCTCAAGAATAGTTATTAAGTAAATTCATCAACCCGTCACTCAATACGCAGAAGCCTATAATATCTGAAGTGGTTAGTTTACTTTATGAACTCATGATTCTGAAATTAGGAAGGAAATAGTCAACCTTGACTGATACCCCCCTGATAGAAGTGGTTGGGAAAGCCTCCAAAAAGTTGACCAGAGGAAATTTATCTCTATTAACCTCCCTCGGTTGAGTTACAGAGAATTAAGGATGTTTCAGACACAACAGTGTCATGCCTGCTGAGTGAATCCCTCTCCAGATATTCATTTTTGTGTAACAGAATTTGTATCTTGTTCTTGGTGGTTTCTTTCAAGAACTGTCTTTCATAACTGTAGTTATATAGTACATAACTATAGTACAGTTTGTGTAGAGAGTTGTTTTCTGATGGGATTCAAGTGTAAGTCTTGCTTATTGAGAGTTCTTTCCTTGTTCTTGGTCCTGAGAATATTTAATCTTTACAAGAAGTTCTGAGCTGGAAGTCAGAGGCCCAAATTCAACCTAGTTATTAAGAGGCTATATGATGTTGGATAAACACAGTGTATCTCTGGCCTTAGTTTTCATCATCTGTAAAATAGACATGAAAAAACTATGGAATTTCATGGAAATTCTCTGGCTGTCCACCTGTTCACTGCCGAGGGCCCAGGTTCAATTCCTCATCATGGAACTAAAATCCCACAAGACACAGTGTGGCCAAAATAAAAGATAAAACTATGGAGTTTCCGAGCTGAAAGACACTCTGAAGGTCATTTAATCCAAGAGCTATACTGATGTATACCCCTTGCATAGCATTGTACACAAAACATAGAATGTACTCAATAAAAGTGTTAAAAAAAAAAAAAAAATCCAAGAGCTACAAATCTAAATACCTTCAGAGCCCAAGAAGATACCGTAAATATGTGAAATGGTCACATTAAGACAACAGGCAGCGGGAGAAGCTGCGGCAAACTCCTTCAGGCTGAATTAATTTCTAAAAACATTAGAACTCCTGTGCTGGCTAAATGGCAGGCCCAGTCCCAGTTTGACCTATGGATCACCAGTGTGCAAGCCCTTCCCTAGTTTCCATCCATTGAAATTATTTTGCATATGAAAAAGCTAAAGCCTGAAAATGGAACTTGAACTGCCCCGGTGACCAGTGACAGATGTAAGTTGTAATAATAATGCTTATCTCATGCAGCTCAGAGGATTCCTAAGACAGACACGACCGTGGGTTGCAGCTTGTAGAACACGGGCTGCTGCCCCCACCAGGCTGAGCAGCCTTCCCCTCCCAAGTCCCCTTTGCGTGTGTATGAGTGTGCATGCGTGTGCATGCACATGAGTGTGCGTGAGTGACAGAGAGCAGCAGTGACGCACAGAGACAGCCCACTCGCAGGGCCTTTGAAGAGACAGCCATCTTCAAAAATGTCCAGAGACAAGGAAGGTGGGTGAGGAGGCCAGGATTTCCCAGGGATTTAGGGAAATAGTTTAAAAAGATGACCAAGAGCATGGCTGTGAACGCCGGGCCTGCCCCTCTCGTACGCTCAGCAGTGGCAGTAACTAGCCGACGCACTTTGTAAAGAGTGCTGCTGTGAGTCAGGTGTCACGTTATCTCGACTGCTCTTTGCTGTGTACTCATGAGGCAGGCCCTGTAGCACCACCGTTTCAACAGACAGCAGCACTTAGGGCCCCCTCCTCCAAGACGGCTTCTCAGGTTCCCTGACCATTCCCTCCAGCTCCCACCCACCCTGCCAGGGAGTCTTCCCTTCTTAGGACAGATGCTGTTCTTTGTCCTCATGTCTACAAGAGGTAATAATAATAACCATCCGCTACTTTTTGAAGTAGATTTTCTTCTCATTTTACCAAAAAGTCAACTGAGGCTCGGAAAGTTTAGGAAACTTGCCCAAGGTCACACAGATAGAAAAACTGGCTGAGATTTGCACTTATTTTTTATTTGCTTAGTTAGGTTCAGGGGTCAGGAAGCTGTGGCCTATGAGCCAGAGCCCACCTGCATTTATTGTGGTAAGCAGTTTCATTGGAACAGCCACACTCACTGATTCTCACACTGCTTGTAGCTGGTTTCTTCCTACAATGACAGTGTTGAGTCTTTGCCACAGACAGCATCTGGCTCTGTCACAGAGAAAGTTTGAAGACTTCTTATTTCCTGTTTTGCCTAGATTCTATGCTCATGGGAACCACGAGCCAGTTAGGCCAGTTAGCGCCTAATGCCACTGTTTGCTGTGCTGTGCCCAGTCCTTCAGTGGTGTCTGGCTTTGAGACCCCATGGACTGTAGCCCTCCAGGCTCCTCTGTCCGTGGAATTTCCCAGGCCAAGAATACTGGAGTGGGTTGCCCTTTCCTCCTCCAGGGGATCTTCCTGACCCCAGGGTTGAACCCTTGTCTCTTGCATCTCCTGAAGTGGCAGGCAGATTCTTTACCACTGTGCTACCTGGGAAACCCAGCGTTGTATTTATCTTGCTTTTTAAGAGGTATTGAAAGCGTATTTAGTTTTATCTCCCAGCTAAACGAAGCTGGAGCAGTGACCCCGCATATAGCAAGTCTCGGGACCTGATGTGGGCCCGGCCGGTGACTGTGTCATCAGGGGCTCTGGCCTCCAGCTCAGGGCTCACACGTGGTGGGTGCACTTCCAGTGCCGCGTGGGTTGAGTGGGAGTGTCTCTCACCAGGTAATGAGAGGAAAAAGCCTGCTTGGACCACATCCAACCACTGAAACCCCAAAGAGTGTCTGCCACTGCCTACTTCATTTCCCCAGGGAAATCTTATTCTCACTACGCAGAAATTCAGCTCGTTGCTTCCCCAGGCAGCAGACGGCCCCCAGGGCTCGGTAATTACCATGGGAGCCTGCTACAGCCCCTTGGGGAACATCGCTTCATTTGAATTCCAACCCCAGAGGAAATCAATCCCAATAATTATACCTGTTTTTAAAGCAGCCTGCTCAGGCCCTTTCTTCTTGGTGATCTTGTTTTCAACAGACCACAATTAGCCCTCTGGAGAATGCCATCGAAACCATGTCCACCGCCAATGAGAAGATCCTGATGATGATAAATCAGTATCAGAATGACGAGACCCTCCCCATTAACCCGCTCTCCATGCTCCTGAATGGGATCGTGGACCCTGCTGTCATGGGAGGGTTCGCCAAGTACGAGAAGGTGAGGCGTCCCCTCTCCTGGACGGGACAGGGCGGTGGCAGGAGGGTCCTGGGCAGAGAGCTGCTGCCACGCATCTCGTGCAGCCGTCCGTCCCTCAGAAGGGCCCGGCAGGTGTCCAGGCCTCAGGCGTCCCCAGAGTTCCCACAGCCTGACCCTCGTCTGCTTCCCTGCCTTGATGCCACGCTCTGCGTGGTGCAGGAAGGAGCGGTGCTCACAGGCGTCTCTTATCCCGCTGGGCACATCCAGGTGCCCCTGTCAGAGAGACTCTGGGATGACCACAATCCAGACCAGGAAAGTCTGGATCCACCAATCAGAGTCCACGCCACCTGTGAAAAGTAATCTCTTCTACAGATGACGGAAATGACCTCTACAAATGGGAAGAAGTGAAACCCAGAATCTGTGAAAATCCAGAAGGGACGGGAGATCAACTCTAAAGAGGGAGTTATTATCTAGACATTCCAGTCATAAGGTCCCTCTAGAAATCCGCACACGTTTCAGCCACAGATTTCATTTTTGAGCCTCATGGTGTCTATGGCAAAAAGGGAAAGGCCATCAGTTATAGGAGTCACATTTTCCACTGGAGAAAGATAATTACTCAGTAATGGGGTATGGAGTGGGAGTGGGGTACAGCTTTTTCCAGCGCTGAGATAGAATAGAAAGTTTTCTTTGGTTTTCACCTATCAGTTCAGTTCAGTGCAGTCGCTCAGTCATGTCCGACTCTGCAACCCCATGAATGGCAGCACACCAGGCCTCCCTATCCATCACCAACTCCCGGAGTTCACTCAAACTCATGTCCATCGAGTTGGTGATGCCATCCAGCCATCTCATCCTCTGTCGTCCCCTTCTCCTCCTGCCCCCAATCCCTCCTAGCATCAGAGTCTTTTCCAATGAGCCAACTCTTCACACGAGGTGGCCAAAGTACTGGAGTTTCAGCTTCAGCATCAGTCCTCCCAGTGAACACCCAGGACTGATCTCCTTTAGAATGGGCTGGTTGGATCTCCTTGCAGTCCAAGGGACTCTCAAGAGTCTTCTCCAACACCACAGTTCAAAAGAATCAATTCTTTGGTGCTCAGCTTTCTTCACAGTCCAACTCTCATGTCCATCCATGACTACTGGNTAGCATCAGTCCTCCCAGTGAACACCCAGGACTGATCTCCTTTAGAATGGGCTGGTTGGATCTCCTTGCAGTCCAAGGGACTCTCAAGAGTCTTCTCCAACACCACAGTTCAAAAGAATCAATTCTTTGGTGCTCAGCTTTCTTCACAGTCCAACTCTCATGTCCATCCATGACTACTGGAAAAACCATAGCCTTGACTAGATGGACTTCTGTTGGCAAAGTACTGTCTCTGCTTTTGAATATGCTATCTAGGTTGGTCATAACTTTCCTTGCAAGAAGTAAGCATCTTTTAATGGGATGCTGAGGGAAAAATGGTCAACTCATTCTCAAAAATCTCATGATGAATTTCTTATTAACTTTTCTATGTCATCCACTGATATAAGACTAAGAATATGACACAGCAATATAACTCAGGGACAGTAATTCCAGTCAGTCCTTCCAGTTACCCTTGGATACCCCATACAGTCGTCACTGGTAACCCTCTGTACATCCTTGAGGGGTGATAAGACATGTCTGTATATATGTGCACACACTGAGCACATGAGCCCAGAAAGAGCTGGGCTGCCAAGGTCCCCCACCATAGGGAGGTGAACTGGAAAGACCGTCGGGTGAAATTCCTTACTGAGGTTTTTCCCATGGGACAATGCGTTGAACTGTGGCAGAAACCCCTGCAGGATTTCCTAACACGTGATTGCGCCTACCCCATCCCAACCCCAGAGGTTCTGATTCAGTCAGCCTAGGTGGAGTTTGTTCAAAGGTGATGCTACTGGTCCGGAGACCGCCCCCCCCCACCTCTACCTAACAACTGTTTCCCTGGGGTTTCTTTGTGACCCTTTCCCAGTGCATACTGATCTGCACCCTGGGAATAGGCGACATGAGTCCCCGAGCTCCCTGACGGCTGCCTGTCTACATAGCAGTGACCTCACTCCTGACCCTTTCAAACGGAATCCTCCCCCAGTGCCAGAGAGATGCATCGTGGGGTTCATGCCAAAGGCACAGGAAACCCCTAATGTCTTGTCTGCCTTCCCAGGCCTTCTTCACTGAAGAGTACGCCCAGGAGCACCCAGAGGACCAGGACAAGCTGACACGCCTCAAGGACCTGATCGCCTGGCAGGTACAGCAGAGCTGGCCTGGGGAGCCCCGGCCCTGCCCCTCCTCTGCCCTTCCTGGCCGGCTTGCCCTCTGCTGGCCCCTGGTGGGTATGGCCTGGCTTTCCTTGTTCTCCTGCCCCTTGGCTTTGGACCTTTCTTCTGACTCTGTCTTCACCTGAGCAGGCATGTCCTGGAAATGGGGTGCCTTGGGGCACTGTGCAGAGGGGCTGCGCTGCTGTGCGTTGCTAGGACTGCTCAAATTCAGGAGNTGGCCCTGCCCCTCCTCTGCCCTTCCTGGCCGGCTTGCCCTCCCCTGGCCCCTGGCAGGTATGGCCTGGCTTTCCTTGTTCTCCTGTCCCTTGGCTTTGGACCTTTCTTCTGACTCTGTCTTCACCTGAGCAGGCACGTCCTGGAAGTGGGGTGCCTTGGGGCACTGTGCAGAGGGGCTGCGCTGCTGTGCGTTGCTAGGACTGCTCAAATTCAGGAGGCGGCCTCTCCCAGTGGGACCAAAATGAAATCCAGGCTCCCGCACACCTCCCACCACCACCCCCTGCACCCAGCACCCACCAATCAGATAACGGGAGACTCCAGCCCCCACCCCCATCTCCCTCCTTCTAAGGCTGACCCAGTTTATCGCAGTTAATGCTCAGATGGATACCAGGTTTCAAAAATAATCGAGGCCTTGGTTTGGTTGGTGGGGTCAAAGGTGCTCGCTGTAGCAGCTGCCCTGCACACAAGCTCTCAACCCCTGGCAGTCCAGCCCCGGGCCTCGGGCAGACTGCTCTTCCTGCCTGCTCTCCCCTGCTCCCTGCAGGTCTCTTGTCCAGCTGTCCCCTCCCTGCACCCTGTCTCCCCATCCCTTCCCTGCACACCTCCTCTCGGTCTCACGCGGCACCGCCCTCTGCGTTTCTCTCCTGACAGCTCTTTGCTCCCGCTCAGCCTCTGACCCGGGCCTCTCTCTGCCACCCCCCTCACACCTCGCTCCTGGCTCTGCTTCCCTTTGCTTCTCTCCCCACTGCCCTTCCCCCTTCTCTGCTTTTTCTCTGGCTCCCTCTCCTGGGTTTTCTCTTCCTCCGTCTCTTTCTCACTCCCTGGAGAAGAAACGATTCACAGACCCCTCTCCAGAGGTGTTCAGAGGACCAGGCTCCTAGTCTGGGCCTGCAGCACCCCCTCCCCAACACCTCCCTGCTCTCCACGGACCACCCGGCACCCAGGACCCAGGGTGAGCTCCAGGGGGCGCGCTGGGGGCAGCAAGCAGGGCCAGCCCTCCCTTCCTGCCAGTCACAGAGCAAAGAAAGGCGAGCTGTTGTGATGGGGAGTTTTTGTGACTCCAGGGAAATCAGGAATGCGAAGCGTTGGGTGCAGCCTCTTTTCTTAAAATAAGGATTCCTAATTCAGGTCCTTCTCTGCCTCTGCCAGTGAGGCCTTAAAAATGAACCACCAAGGGCTGTGCAGTGCACTCTCCCAAGTGCATTCTGTGTGTCTGCAATTTTCTCTCCCTTCTTGCCTTGTGCCACTTGTGAAACCCAGTCATCCCCAAGGGCCCCAGCTCTTGAGGTCACCATGTCCTTTAATGCCCAAGCAATGATGCCACCCTCCCCATGCCCAGCTTGGGAAGCAGGTAGCCTCAGCCTTGGTTGGTTTCCTGCTTCCGTTCTTTCCGGGGCGCCCCAAGGAGGGCAGAAATGTCACACAAATTTGTCTGCTTGTCGGGCGTCACCCTCAGTCCATGTTGCTGCCCTGGCCTCTCTGTTGGGCGTGCCTTATCCCCTGGGAGGGCACTCTCTGGGCCATATCCGCTCCACCCAAAGTATGGCCTGGACTGTGGCCTCACAGTGCGGCCGATACCAGGCTGTGCCTTCTAAGGACATTTTCCCAAAGAAGTGAAGTGAAGTTGCTCAGTCATGTCCGACTCCATTAATAAAGGGATACCACAAGCAAAGAAGGGAGACTAAAAGCATGTATTGGATGTTACAGCCTCTGAGAGCCCTTGGCTAGGCCTCCTCCAACAGCAGCCCCTGGTGGAGAGCGCGTGCCCTCACCTTAGCCCCAGCCCCATCTCCTCTGCCAGATTGCTGACGGAAGCCCAGCAAAGGGGATTGCCCTGGACCACGTCCCTCCCACTCAGAGGCTAGCATCCTGCTCAGGGTGAAGCTGGCCTTTCTAACATTACACACAGCAGATTAGTTCTTCCTCCTTCTTTTCTTTCCATTCATTCTTGCAACTTATATAATATACATTGAGCTCCAACTGTGTGCCAGGCTTGGACCCACTCCCTGCCTCCCCTTTGAAGCTTGATTATAGATTGGCTCTTGGTTTGGCAAAGACAGATTCACTTTGGATTTTCTCAAAACACAAAATCCTTAGAGCTCAAAGGGAGCTATACCTGTACCCCTGGCAACACACCAGGAGCTAGAAGTACACAGTATATGATGGTTTCAGGATTTCGTGGGTTTCAAGATTGATCGCTTAATTTTTTTCTCTGTAAAGATTTTTCTCTATATTTATCGGCATGGAAAGACGTCTATAGTGCAGTCTTCTTGTAAACATGTTATGAGGCATTACATACAAAGAAGTAGACACAAGAAAACTACACAACACATGGATTTATCACCATGTACACCCATGTGACCACCCCAGATGGAGGCCCAGAATTCACACAGACGCCTTTCTTGTGCCTTCCTGTGGTCACTGCCAGCTCTCCCCGAGGTNTTCTTCTTGTAAACGTGTTATGAGGCATTACATACAAAGAAGTAGACACAACAAAACTACACAACACATGGATTTATCACCATGTACACCCATGTGACCACCCCCAGATGGAGGCCCAGAATTCACACAGACGCCTTTCTTGTGCCTTCCTGTGGTCACTGCCAGCTCTCCCCGAGGTCAGCTATTACCCTGCCTTTACAGTAACTATTCACTTGCTTTTTAACAATAGTTTTTAACCATCCAGACACTCATTTCTAACCTTTTCCTGATGTTTGCCCTCTATATAAGTGGAATCACACAGTATGCAATCTTCTGCATCTAACATTTTGTTTAAAGTTGTGTTTTAAATTTGATTAATTTTATTATACAAGGCCATTATTTATTCATTTTTATTGATGTATATAATAATCTGTGCAGCTGGACTATATAACTATGCCAGAAAATTTTGTTTTGCTTTGTTTTTTAACTGATGGAGATTTGGGGTGATTTCAGTTTGAGGCTATTTCAAGTAGTTCTGTTCTGAACGTCTTCGTATGTATCGTTTTAGCACAAACATGGTCAATTTCTGTCAAGTATATTCCTAGCTATGGAGTTGCTTGGTTATAATATATGAAAATATCTGACTTTAATCAGTTCAGTTCAGTTGCTCAGTCGTGACCAACTCTTTGTGACCCCATGGACTGTAGCACATCAGGCCTCCCTGTCCATCACCAACTCCTGGAGTTTACCCAAACTCAAGTCCATTGAGCCAGTGATGCCATCTAACCATCTCATCCTCTGTCATCCACTTCTCCCCCCCGCCTTCAATCTTTCCAGCATCAGGGTCCTTTCCAGCAAGTTGGTTCTTCACATCGGGTGGCCAAAGTATTGAAGTTTCAGTTTCAGCATCAGTCCTTCCAGTGAATATTCAAGACTGATTTCCTTTTGGATGGACTGGTTGGATCTCCTTGCAGTCCAAGGGACTCTCAAGAGCCTTCTCCAACACCACAGTTCAAAAGCATCAATTCTTTGGCGCTCAGCTGGCTTTCATAGATAATGGCAAACTTCTGTAGATTAGTTTTGCCTATTTCTGGACGTCATAAAAATGGTATTATTATACAGTATGTGTTGCTGTGTGTCTGGCTGCTTTTTTTTTTCAGTGTAATGTCTTTGAGAGTCATCCAGGCTGTTGCATGCAGGAGCAGTGTTCTTTTTTGTTTCCAAGTGTTTGCCATTGTGTGGCTATAGCAATGGGCCAGTGACATACCCGTGTGTCTCGCATTCTCCTGTTGGCGGTGGGTTGTCTCAGGCTTTGCATAGTGTGGGAACAGTCGTGTGAACATTCCTGCTTATATCTCTTGATAACAGAAGTGATCAGTGTACTCACTCTCTGTGCAGCCGCGGGAGTGCTGGGCGACAGGTTCATCTGTGGTCTGACTGGATACCGAGAATCGGTTTCCCAAAGTCGCTGAGCCTAATTTATACTCCCACCAACAACTTCTGTGAGTCCGAACTGCCCCTCATTCTACTGACACGTCACACTGGGATTCTTTACCTTTAGTCTTCCTGGTGGTTGTGAGGGTGTCTCAGTTTAATTTTAATTTGCGTTTCCTCTTGCGAGCAATGGCGTTCGTCGCACTTTCCTGTGTTTATCGGCTAATTGAATAACCTTTCTCTGAAATGTTTGTTCATATCTTTTACTTATTTTACTAACTGAATTGTCTTTTGTTAATCATTCAGAACAGTTTATATATATCCTGGATATGAGTTCTTTGTCAAATATATGTCGTTGACACACTGTCGTCTGGCACATTGTAAATATCTTTGTTCAGTCTGCGGCTTGTCTGGTTACTTTCTCAATGATGTATTTTTGAAGAACAGCAGTTTGTAGCTTTCATGAGGTCCAGTTTATGAGATTTCTTAGTGTCTTTGCAAGTGGACTGTTGTGTCCACTTGAAGACTGACTCCCCCAGGATCACTGTGACACTCTGCTGCGTATTGGGACATGCTGTGGTCTCATGCTGTACCCGTACGTACGTGGTTGATGTTGACTGACATAAAGTAAGGGGTCTCTTAGTCTTCTATACAGATTTTGGACTACTCCAGAACCATTTGTTGAAAAGGAGATTATTTCCCCCCACTTTGACATACACTGATCATATGCGTGTCAGTCTGTTTCTGGACTTTCTGTTCTATTCCGTCAGTCTATTTGTCCATGCTTAACAATTCCACTCTCTACTCACTGTAGCTTTATAGTCAGTCTTGAGATCTAGTAGTGAGAGAACCTCAATTTCTTTTTCAAATTTGTCTTGCTCTTTCTTTTCCTTCATATTTCCATATAAATTTTTAAATCAGCTTGCCAATTTTTAAACACCCCCAAAACACAGAGATTTTGATTAAAATATATTAAATATATAAACTAATTTGAGAATTTTTGTCTTCATGATATTGACTCTTCTAATACAAGAACATGGGATCTCTGTCCTTTTCTTTAGTTAATTTCACTCAGCAAGTTTTGTCATTTTCATAGTAAAAATATTTCACATTTTTATTAGACTTGTTTTTAGGGATTTGATATCTTTAGCTAGCATAAATAGTATTGCTTTTAAACTTTTTTCTTTTTGTTTGTCAGTATAATTACATTTTTTAAACGTGTTTACATTGTATCCAGTAATCCTACCAAATTCACTTAGTAAGTCCAATCGTCTGTACATTCTTTTCGATGTTTTACAGATACAATTGTGTCATCTCTAATATAAAATTTTTACTTATTCTGTTCCAGTCTTGTACAGTTTAGTTATTTTTCTTGCCTCTTTGCACTGATGAGTATAAGAGGAGAGAGAGGACATCTGTCTCCCACATCAGGGCAAGGGTCAATATTTCACAGAGTGGGGTGTTTCAAAGACGATGTCCCATTCTGTGCTTAGTTTGCTGCTTTGTCATGAATGGATTTTTAATTTATCAAATACCTTTTATGTATCTATTGAGATACTCATATTTTTTCTTCATTATCCCACTAATCCAGTGAATTATTTTAGTTGATTTTTGAATATTAAACCAACCTTGCATGTATGACATAAATCCCACTTGGGTATAATATATTATCATTTTTATATATTGCTAGATTCTATTTGAAAATATGTTCTTCAGGATTTTTGTATCTATGCTCAAAAGAGATATTAACCTATAATTTTCATTTCTTATAATATTCTTATTCAATTTTTTGAACAGTTATTCTGGTTTCAAGAAATAAGTTGAAAATTATTCCACATGTAAAATCCTTTCTGAAGAGTTTCTATAAAGTTGGCATTTATTTATCCCCTAAATGTTTGCTAGAATTTGTCTACGAAGCCACACAGGCCAAGAATGTTTTAAAGTATGTATTTTATTTAGTACTTCTCAGATTTCCTGTTTCTTTTGTGTCCTTTTTGGTAAGTGGTATTTTTCTAAAAATTTGTCCATTTTATCCAAATACTAAATTTATTAACATAAACTTTTTAATAATATCCTCTTATGACTTTTTATGATGCTTATACTTCCTATAGTGACACTCCTTTTTAAAATTTTGATGTTGGTTATTGGCACCTGCTGGTATCTTTTTGATAAGCCCTATAAAGGGTTGATCAGTTTTAAAGAACCCATCTTTGGATTTGTCAACCCTCTGTGTAGTCAGCTTGTTTTCTTTTTCATTCATGTTCACTCTTACTTTTATTATTTCCTTCCTTCTGCCCTTTTTGGGTTTAACTTTCTGCTCTTCTACTAATATCTTGGGATGGATGCTTAGCTAATTGATTTTCTATCTTTTCTAAAGTGCATTAATAAAATTAAAACTATTCATTTCTCTCCACTTACAACACTATCTCAGTAGTTTTATTCAGTATTTCCATTATCATTCCTTTCTTTTTAAATAAAATCTTTTTCTTGTTTAATGGATAGAAACCCTTTTCTTAATTTGTACATTAGTTTTTTTTAAGTTTTCTTAGGCTCTCTTGTCTCTGTCTCCTCCAGGTTAATCCAGTCATGCTTCCTTTCCTCCCCTCTTCCCTACCTCTTTCCTTCCTCTTCGGTGTTTGCTTGCTCTCCTGTCTTGGCTTCTGACCACTGTCNTTCTTGTTTAATGGATAGAAACCCTTTTCTTAATTTGTACATTAGTTTTTTTTAAGTTTTCTTAGGCTCTCTTGTCTCTGTCTCCTCCAGGTTAATCCAGTCATGCTTCCTTTCCTCCCCTCTTCCCTACCTCTTTCCTTCCTCTTCGGTGTTTGCTTGCTCTCCTGTCTTGGCTTCTGACCACTGTCTTTCACACTGGAGAGTTTCCTTCAATACCTGGTGATCCTTGGCAATCTGTTCCTAGTTAAGAGTGGGGACACTCAAAGCTGAATGAATATCTCTGCGCATGAGAGAAGGCCTTGTCACCTGGATGGCATTACATATGGTAACTGAGTAATCTACACGTCTGGGCTATTCACTTTCTCCAGGACAGATGCTTTGAGCTGTTGCCTGCAGAGGAACTCCTGGATTCTGTGCTGCTGGCAATTTGGAGACAGGAAAATGAAGGTCTCACCTTTATCAGTATGCACACTTTTCCTCAGCCCCCGTTTCCTGACTGGCTCCTCCTCCTGGCCCTCTGTTGTGCCTGGTACCCCTTAGCCCGATGCTCTTTGTTCTAATCATTTGAGAGGATAAGCTCCTGCTTCTTGAGGAAATGAGAAAATGTGACACGCTACCAGATGGAACTGCAGGGACCTGGCCATCCAGCTGCTCCTGTCGCAGAATTTCAATCCATGCCTGTTTTCAGCCTCTCAGCCCACTCTAGCTTTTCCGAGCTACCAGGGGCCTGTAACTCTGCACCCTTCCTGGCTTCCAGAGCAGATTGTCCTCTTATCACACCTCCTGCTCTGTCCTGGAAGGTCAGTTACCATCCTCCATCCACCTTCCACCTGACGTGTTCTGCGCCGGGTTCATAGGTGTCTCCTGGCCTCACTGAATTTCAGTCTCTCCCTCACTTTGTCATTTGGGGGAGTACTCCAAGAGAAGGAGGCAGAAATGTCTTGGGATCACCATCATCAAAACATTTTTTTTTCTCCAAAGTGATCTGTATTGTACTCCTTGCAGCCCTCATTATGCTTCCCTGAGATCATACTACTAAGTTTTTCATCTGTTCTCAGCTTATAGCAGCCACTGTGGCTTGGCTTCTGTCCTTGTATCTACCATTCACACAGTATGGATTGACCTCCTCTGCTGATAAATAAGGGCTTGACTGCCTCACATGACTCATCTCATACCCCTTCATCTTCCCAGGGCTTATACATCACTTTAAAAATATTCCCTTCCCGGGTGGCTCAGATAGTTAAGAATCTGCCCTCAATGCAGGAGACCCGGGTTCGATCCCTGGGTCAGGAAGATCCCCTGGAGAACGGAATGGCAACCCTCTCCAGTATTATTGCCTGGAGGATTCCATGGACAGAGGAGCTTGGTGGGCTACAGTCCATGGGGTAGCAAAGAGTTGGACATGATTGAGTGACTACCTTTCACCTTAAAAGTCCCCTATTGGCTCGTTAGCTCCATGATATGAACACTTGGCTCTCTTTCTTTGGTCTTATCACTGGATACCTGTTGTAAGACCAGGTTGTGCCCACACCTTTTCTGCTCAGCCCTTCCCTTCTCCTACCTCCCAGTCTCTGAACAGTCACACACTCCTATTTGCATCTCCAAGAACTTCTTGGACAAGGGTTTAAGTCAGAGCAACAGAGACCCCACTCCTCTGGTCTCACACTCTGCCCCTCAGTAGATCCCACCAGATGCAGACTTTCCCTAACATGCAGCCTCTAACGGAAGGGAGCGGGAGGAGAGGGTACAACCCTTCCATGAGGCAAGACGGCCAGAGGTCTTTCTCCTAGAAATCTTCTTTTCAGAGCAAACCTCAAGGATGCAATTTTCCCATTTCCCAGGGTTGGTGACCCCAGCTAAAGGTTGTTGAGACCCTGAAGCCCTCAGCAGTTTCTCAGCAGGTGGACTTGACTTCTGCCCGCTCCGTGAAGCCAGGTGGCCAACCTCTGGCTCATCGTTTACCACTTTTCTCCCCAGATCCCCTTCCTGGGAGCCGGCATTAAGATCCACGAGAGAAGGGTGTCAGAAAATCTGCGGCCTTTCCATGACCGGATGGAGGAATGCTTCAAGAACCTGAAAGTGAAGGTGGAGAAGGAATATGGTGTCAGAGAGATGGTATGGCTGGTCCCCAAGGCCAGGGAGGGTGGATTGGGGGTGGGGGGCTGGGGCAGGGAGGGCGAAGAGGCCAGAGCAGAGGAGCCCACACTTGAGGGGGACCTGAGAATCAGCAGCGCCAGAGCCAATCCAGGGACCGTTCTGGGAAACTTGGTCCCGTAAAAGTCATTGCAGATACATGCCAGTTATAAATTGAGTCCTGAACAATCAAGAGATCATGCTAATAATAAAAGCAGCATTGATGGAACACCAGCTTACTATATGCTGGTCTGATCTAAGCACTTAGATCGTTTAGGCTTCACAACAAGCTTGGGAGTGGTTTTTAATGCCTCAGGTCTATTCTGGAGATTCCAAGGCGTTAAGTGACTTGCTAGAACTATATAACAAATGGGGCTCCCAGGTGGCTGAGTGGTAAAGAATCCACCTGCCGAGCGGGAGATGCGAGTTCCATCCCTGGGTCAGGATATCCTCTGGAGAAAGAAATGACAGCCACTTCAGTATTCTTGCCTGAGAAATACCATGGACAGAAGAGCCTGCTGGGCTACAGTCCATGGGCTTGCAGAGGGTCGGACAGGATTTAGTGGCTAAACGACAGCAACATATAGCAAGTAAGTGAGGCTCCGAATTTGCACCTGGCTCGGATGGCCTCCAAAGCCAGCACTTTTGGCCACTAACAAGCTCTGCGTCCTCAAGAGGCCATTGGCCTGGTGCTCATGGGAACCTCTTCTTTTATCCTCTTCTCCAGAAAGTATCGTCATAAAATGTCAAGGCTGTGTAGTCTCTCAGAGGCCATCTGGTCCAACCCTCTGATTTCACAGATGGGAGAACTGAGGCCCAGAGACAGGAAGTGAGGTACTGGGAAGCACACAGGTGAACTTGGGTCTCCTGTCTCCAGGCCGGCGGTTTTCCCATGAGACAGGCTGCCTTTTCCAACACGGTCTGTGTGACACCCAATGCAGTTCTGATGGCAACCACCCAGACTTAGGCCATGTTGCACAGGTTATAGGCAGAGTTCCCCACAAGACCCCTCACCAAGACGCCAGGGCTCCCTGCACCTCTGACAAGCTGGTTATAGGTTTGGAGATTCTCACCGCTCCTTCAGTTCTGATCATTTCACAGACCTCAAGAAGTAGCCCTACCTCCATATCCATGGGTTCTCTTTGCAGATTTAACCGAGGGAGAATCAAAAATATTTGGGGAAAAGAATCCAGAAAGTTCCAAAAAGCAAAACTTGAATCTGCTGTGCTGACAACTATTAACCTCATGTTTACATTATATTTACAACTACTTATATAGCATTTACATTGTATCGGGTATTATGAGTAACCTAGTGATGATTTCAATTATACCAAAGAATATATGTAGGTTATCAATAACCTCAGATGTGCGGATGACACCACTCTAATGGCCAAAAAGTGAAGAGGAACTAAAGAGCCTCTTGATGAAGCTGAAAGAAGAGAGTGAAAAAGCTGGCTTAAAATGCGACATTCAAAAAACTAAGATAGTAGCATCCTGTCCCATCACTTCATGGGAAATAGATGGGGAAACAGTGGAAACATTGTCAGACTCTATTTTTTTGGGCTCCAAAATCACTGCAGAGGGTGACTGCAGTCATGAAATTAAAAGACACTTGCTCCTTGGAAGAAAAGTTATGACCAACCTAGACAGCGTATTAAAAAGCAGAGACATCACTTTGCCAGCAAAGGTCCATCTAGTTAAAGCTCTGGTTTTTCCAGTAGTCATGTACAGANTTTTTTGGGCTCCAAAATCACTGCAGAGGGTGACTGCAGTCATGAAATTAAAAGACACTTGCTCCTTGGAAGAAAAGTTATGACCAACCTAGACAGCGTATTAAAAAGCAGAGACATCACTTTGCCAGCAAAGGTCCATCTAGTTAAAGCTCTGGTTTTTCCAGTAGTCATGTACAGATATAAGAATTGGACCAAAAAGAAGGCTGAGCACCAAAAATTGATGCTTTCAAACTGTGGTGTTGGATAAGACTCTCGAGAGTCCCTTGGACTGCAAGGAGATCAAACCAGTCAATCCCAAAGGAAATCAACCCTGAATATTCATTGGAAGGACTGTTACTGAAGCTGAAACTCCAATACTTTGGCCACTGGATATGAAGAGCCGACTCATTGGAAAAGACCCTAATTCTGGAAAAGACTGAGAGCAGGAGGAGAAGGGGATGCCAGAGGATGAGATGGTTGGATGACATCATCAACTCAGTGGACATGAGTTTGAACAAGCTCCGGGAGATGGTAAAAGACAAGAAAGACTGGTGTGCTGCAGTTCAGCGGTCGCAAAGAGTCAGACATGACGGCAGCTAAACAACAGCAACAATGCGTAAGCTGGGCTTCCCAAGTGGTGCGAGTGGTAAGGAGCCCACCTGTCAATGCAGGAGACACAGGAGATGCCAGTTCGATCCTTGGGTTGGGAAGATCCCTCTTGTGGCTCAGCTGGTAAAGAATCCGCCTGCAATGCAGGAGTCCTGGGTTGGGAAGACCCCCTGGAGAAGGGAAAGGCTACTCACTCCAGTATTCTAGTCTAGAGAACTCCATGGACATCCATGGAGTTGCAAAGAGTTGGGTACGACTGAGCAACTTTCACTTTCTCTTGGAGAAGGACACGGCAGTCCACTTCAATATTCTTTCCTGGAGAATCCCGTGGGCAAAGGAGCCTGGTGGGCTACAGTCCATAGGGTTGCAAAGAGTCAAACACGACTAAAGTGACTTACGATGCACACATGCATGCATAGGTTACATGCAAACACTATATCATCTTATATAAGGGGCTTGAACATCCCTGGATTTTGGTGTCCTAAGGAGTCATGGATATTGAAGGATGGCTGTACTTAGGATGACAGTTTTTATTTATAAAGGAAACAAGTCAGGACCAGCCAAATGAAGAGAGGCATAGGATGAGGTCTGGGAGGGTCCCCAGCGTATAATTTCTGTGTCCTCAGGATTCAGTTCAGTTGCTCAGTCATGTCTGACTCTGCAACCCCGTGGAGTGCAGCAGGCCAGGCCTCCCTGTCCATCACCAACTCCCGGAGCTTACTCAAACTCATGTCCATTGAGTCGGTGATACCATCCCACCATTTCATCCTCCATCATCCCCTTCTCCTTCTGCCTTGAATCTTTCCCAGCATCAGGGTCTTTTCCAGTGAGTCAGTTATTTGCATCAGGTGGCCAAAGTATTGGAGTTTTAGCTTCAGCATCAGTCCTTCCAGGACTGATCTTCAGAATGGACTGGTTGGATCTCCATGCAGTCCAAGGGACTCTCAAGAGTCTTCTCCAACACTACAGTTCAAAAGCATCAATTCTTTGGC
>SJYA01002522.1:1319806-1425498 GCA_006410615.1 Neotragus moschatus
GTGCAGAAAGGAGCAGAGCTCTAGCTGCCAAGCCTGTGAAAGAGGAATCCAGAGGAGGGAGAGAAGTCCACGGGCTGAGGGCCCTGTAGTCCCAGCTGCTGGACCCCGGGCCTCTCCCCTCACCGTCAGGCTCCCGAGCACCTGACAAGCGCTCACATTCAACGAGCACGTGCTACGTGCCCGGCACGCAGTCCTCGGAACAACACTGGGGGGAGTTGCCTTTCCCCACTTTGCAGAGGAGGACACTGAGGCCCAGAACAGTCGGCTGCTCTCTGAGATATTACCGTGCCGAAGGAGTGGCGTCAGGACTGAGACCCAGAAGTCTGGCTCCGGAGCCTGAGCTTCCTGCTCCCTGCCCGGCCCTGTGCTGCAGGTTCAGACCCCCACCTCCTGGGCCTCCGGTTATTCACCCTCCTTGGCCTTGCGTTTCCTCGCATTCCTCCGCCCCCTCAAGGTCAAGGCCAGAGGTGGTGTTCCGGCGGGTGGGGCCTGTCCACGTCCACACTTTCTGCCGGTTCTGGGCCCGTGTGGGCTCCCGGCCTCCAGAGCACAAGGCTGACTGCGGGGCGCGTGCTCCAGAAGGGACTAGGCCTTCCCCCTCCCACGGCCCTGCCTTCAGTGGCGAGGTTTGCCCAAGGGGAGAGCCGGTGGGAAGACCCTGACTGGAGAGGGCAGCCCCTCCTCAGCCTCGCTGTCAGAGCTGTCCTCTGCTACCAGGGGCGCGCATCACCATCCGCCTCAGCGCAGTGCCGCCGCGTCCTGGGCAGATAAATGCGCGCGCGCGCATGCACGCGCGCACACACACACACACACACACACACACACACACACACACACATCACATGCAAAATTCACATGAGGCAGGTTCTATGTACAGCTCCATGTAATAGATAAGCAAACTGAGGCCTTGGGAGATCAAGAGTCCATGTTTTCATGTCCTATTGCCTTGTCCCAAATATCTCAATCTGAGGTTCAGATTAGGCGGCCTCCCTCTGGATACGTAATATGCAAATATGTCACAACATGCATACTGCAGCCCTGCATCCCTGGATGGTTCAGGCCTTGCCTGTCCAACCTTTCTCTATTTTCCCTGAAGCAGGGCAGCCATATCTTCTCAGGCTTGGCTTTCCGCCTCTGGGAAAACTCAAAAAGCCTAAAATAATTTCATCTCCAAAAGGACCATTGTTTATAGAGACGCTTGACTCTTTCCCCAGAAGCCCTGGGATGGGTTGATGGGAGCGTCCCAGATGTAGCCCCCAACCCCCCCGGGCTCCTAGAGGCAGCTCCTGTCTCCCGCCGAGGGCTGAAGCAGTGCTTGTGCAGTCGGGCGTGAGGACTCTGGGGCTGGGCTGAGTGCCCCGGGCGCCCATAAGCAGGTACGAGAGGGCGAAGAGGCTGAGCTCCTTGGCCGCTGGATGCCTGGCCAGCGCCTCTGTGTGGGGAGGCCTTGGGACCTGCCCAACTTTCTCTGATTTCCTGGGGAAGGAACTGGGGCGCAGGTGCGAGGGGAGGCTCAAGTGAGTATCCCTCCAAAACACTTCTGAGGAAGGAGACCCAGCAATAGGCAAAGGGTGGACTAAGGGGTTGGGTTGGGAGACAGAGTCCAAACCCAGCTCAACCGTGAGCTCGTCACGTGCCTCGGGGTCCCTCTGACCGGCAGCTGCCGGCAGCGGGATCTGGCTATATAGTTAGTATCTCCACCAAGTATCCCACCCTTCATTGCTTCACTGTGAATCCCCACTGGCCACACCATCCCCCAGCCCACTCACTGCTGAGAAAACAACTCGAAAGGTAGCAACCTCGGTGATGAACTGTATGTATCAAGTGTATACTGACTTTTTATACAATAAGTAAAAGTTAAGGGCATCTCTTTCCACCATGTGAACTGACTTACATTGATCACGTCATAGAATGCTCACAGCAGCCACATAAACTCGTGGCATTACTCCCATTTTTACCTGAAAAAACAGGCTGAGGAAAGTTAAATCACATGTCAAGGCTGCACAGTTATTCAGTGGCGAGGCTGGATTTGAACCCAGATCCTTCTGGACTCAGCGCTGGTGCCTGCACAATCTCTTCTCTAGTGTCTATGCTGACCTTTTATATTTAACCTCCAAAGCAAATCACCTGTGTGCTTGCTTTTCTCTAAACATGTAAGTTAGGAACTATGGAAAGCAACAACAAAACAGCCTCTAATTCCCTATCTTGAAATAATAGTCGGCAGATTGATGTTTATCTTTACACAGTTTGTGTACATGTATAATTTGTATTTTTGCCAAAAAATCATGCTATTTTGCAACCTGTTTTCCCCATTATCAGATTGTAATATTTTTCCATATCATTAAATAAAATCTATTTTTCATAGCTGCATATTATTTCATCATTCAGAAAATACTGTTTTGTAAAAAAAACCAGTCCCCTATGGTTGGACATTCAGCTTAGTTACAGTTTGTGATAACTATAAATAATGCTATGGTGGTAAATGTTGCTCTGCTTGGTTCTGCAGGATGAATGATCAGAAGTGACATCGCCAGGCTCATTGTCGGGCTTTGGGTCTGTGTTAGCGGGCTCCAATGTGACTGTCCTTTAAAAACTCAGGGCCCTGCCCTCAGCAAGCCTGGTAGTGAAACTCTAAACAAAATTGCGGCCTCCTTGTCTTTGCTCTTCAGAAAGAAAGGACAAAGGCGCTGCTCCCAAGCCCCACCTGGGCAATCAGGCCCTTTCTGACCCACACCTCACTCACTGTCCAAGGTGGGGACAAGTGGTTCCTCGGGCCCTGAAGGAGCTCTCCCACTCAGGCACCCAAATCATCCTCTGGGTAGCAAGATGTCAATAATGAGATTCATTCGATGTCATTTAGGTCTTCTGAGTGAACCCAATGTGGAGGAGAGGAGAGACACAGGTAGGGAGGATCCTCCGGCTGGGACAGAAAGCAGCCTTTACAGACTTTCCTGGGGATCCAGGACTTAAGAAGCCACCGACTAAGGCGAGGGACTGGGGTTCGGGCCCTGGCCCAGAGAGATTCCGCCTGCTGAGGGGCCCCCGAGCCACTGAGCTCCGCAACCAGAGTAGCCCCTCGCNTCCGGCTGGGACAGAAAGCAGCCTTTACAGACTTTCCTGGGGATCCAGGACTTAAGAAGCCACCGACTAAGGCGAGGGACTGGGGTTCGGGCCCTGGCCCAGAGAGATTCCGCCTGCTGAGGGGCCCCCGAGCCACTGAGCTCCGCAACCAGAGTAGCCCCTCGCCACAGCTGGAGAGCGCCCAGGGCAGCAGTGAAGACCCGCGCCGCCAGAAAAGAAAGAAAGAAAGAAAGCAAAGCAGCTTTCTCTTTGGCCTTGGAGACACGTGGGGTCTGGAGGAAGAGAGAGGAAGTTGAAAGAGTCTCGAGATGGAAGTAGAGGCAGGAGGGCCAGAGGGAGGTGGTCACCAGAGAGACTGACCTGAGCTTTTCTGCCATTTCTGACCCCAGAGAGAAGTCTCCAGGTGCTGCCAGAAACTGCTCAGGGGCAGCTCCTTGTGCTCTGAGAAGGGGGACCCACTCACTCCCCAAGCTGAGGGCCTGCCCCGGGATGAAGGGGCAGCTGAGACAAGTCGCCTTCAAGCACCAGATGGAGAATGAGGCCCAGGGAGGTGGACGGACTGACCACGAGGCGCAGAGGAACCAGTGTGGATGGGGCCCCTGCCTCTGGAGCCTGAGGCGGAGCAGGCTGGGGACGAACGGCCCAAAGAGGGCTCTCCTGGCCTCAGCCCCTGGGTCCTGGGGACTCTGCAAGCCGAAACACGAAAGGACTTGGGTCAGATAAGGAAGCAGAGCCTGCCTTGTCCCTGCAGCCAGAAGGGAACCAGGAGAATACAAGTTCTCTCTCATTTTCTCCTGCAGTCCCATTCATATCCTCTTCCTTCTGTTGTTATTTTTATGAGCCTCACTGCTGCTCTGGGAGAATCTCCAGGTCTTTCTCTGGTGTGTGTGTGTGTGTGTGTGTGTGTGTGTGTGTGTACTCGCGTGCAAGGAGGTCACCCATAATTGACTGCCCTTTATGAACCTGGCCAGAGGCTCTTCTGATTCTCCAGGGCCAGCTTCTCTCCTGGAAACTCCAGAAAACATGTCTTCACTTCAAAAGACCTCAGACTGTGGCTTCTGATGAAGTGTCTCCTCCAGTCTGGGTGAGGGGTCAGGATATGAAGAAGAGGGAGACGGAGGGGAAGGGGAAGAGGCACAGAGATGATGTGAGACAGACAGACAGACACAGCAAAAGGAAGCAGGGGAGAAGCAGAGATGGTGAGGACTTGACCGGGAGGAGATGGAGGTAGAAAGACCTGGAAGCAAGCTCAGAGAGACAGAGAGGGACTGCCAGGGAGGGAAACGCCGACAGCTCCATGCCAGAGAGAAGGGAAGGAACAAGAGTGGTTTGCAGGAGAGCCCAGGAAAGCGGGAGGACAGACAGCTCAGAGGAGAGGAAGGGGAAAGGGCAGCAGAGAGACAGACGCGAGGAGGAACAGGGGCAGGGGATGAGGAGACAGAGGGGACACAGCAGCAGAAGGAAGGAGAGAGAGGGAAGAAGCAGAGGGGCGCCCGTGTCCGCTGCTAGCAGCCGGAAGCCGGCCGAGCGTGTCCGCAGTGGCCGTGGCCGCGGGAAGGGCCCCCGGGCGACCCGGGGGAGGAGGGAGGGGCGGGCCGGCGGCGACGCCCCGGGGTGGGGCCGGCCGGTATAAGCTCGGCCTGCCCGCACCTGGCAGGGCCAGCTCCCGGCAGGTGGCGGCGGCCAGCCCGGCCCAGCATGAGCTCCTTCGACCTCCCGGCGCCCTCCCCGCCCCGCTGCAGCCCCCAGTTCCCCAGCCTCGGCCAGGAGCCCCCCGAGATGAACCTTTACTACGAGAACTTCTTCCACCCCCAGGGCGCGCCCAGCCCGCAGCGGCCCCCCTCCTTCGAGGGTGGCGGGGAGTACGGGGCCGCCCCCAACCCCTACCTCTGGCTCAACGGGCCGGCTGTGACCCCACCACCCTACCTGCCAGGCGGCAGCCCCTTCCTGCCCCAGGCCTATGGCGGCGTGCAGAGGCAGCTGCTGCCCGCTGGAATGCCGGCGCTGGGGGCCAGCGACCTGGGCTGGCTGCCGCTCCCCTCGCAGGAGGAGCTGATGAAGCTGGTGCGGCCGCCCTACTCCTACTCGGCGCTCATCGCCATGGCTATCCACGGGGCGCCTGACAAGCGCCTCACCCTCAGCCAGATCTACCAGTACGTGGCCGACAACTTCCCCTTCTACAACAAGAGCAAGGCCGGCTGGCAGAACTCCATCCGCCACAACCTGTCTCTCAATGACTGCTTCAAGAAGGTGCCCCGCGACGAGGACGACCCGGGTAAGGGGGCCGTGGGCGCGGGGTCATCCCCGAGGAAGGCTCAGTCCTCCCGGCACCCCATTCTAGGAAGCCCTGAGGGGTCCTGCCCCACCCCGAGGCCGGGGGTGGAGGGGCGGTGGGCAGCAGGAGTCCGCTGTAAAGGTGGTCAGCAGGCAGGTGTGCCGCTGACCTCTGAGTGACCTCTGAGCCTCGGGTTTCCCATCTGAAAAACAGGACCAGGGTAATAGTCGCTCTGCCAGGCTTGCGGGCAGTGGGCTCATGAGATGATGCCCTCGAGGTGTCTGCTGCTGACAAAAAGCTGCGTGGACTGCAGTGACTGTGAGCATCGGTTCAGGCCCCGGCATCCAGCGCGGAGGCTCCTGCGGGGCGGGCACGGTGACTGCTGGACCTACTCGAAGCCACGTTCGCTCCAGGCCCGCGGGGAGGGACCAGACGGCCGTGGGACAGCCACTCGGGGCGCACTGCCGCCTGCCTCCTTTACTCAAGCCCTGCAAGGGGCTCTTACTACCCTCCTTTCATCAGCTGAGGAAAATAACAGCCAGGGGTGAAGCGCCTTCCCTAGGCTGGCACAGAAGGATGTGACCGTGAGGGAGCAAGCATCTGAGTGGAGGTCCTTCTCGCGCCAGGACGTGAGCTGTTCCTTTATAACGAGCGGTTTCCAGAACGTAGAGGCGTGTGTGTGCTTAGTCACTCAGTCGTGCCAGACTTTTTACGACCCTGGGGACTGTAGCCCACCAGGCTCCCCTGTCCATGGCATTCTCCTGCCAAGAATGCCGGAGTGGGTTGCCTTCTCCCGGTGATCTTCCTTCTCCAGGGGATCTTCCCAACCCAGGGATCAAACGCGGGTCTCTGGCATCACAGATGGATTCCTCACTGTCTGAGCCACAGGGAAGCTCAAGGAGATGCCCAGAGAGGAATATATTGAATACTCGTGTATCCGTTTCCCAGAATTAAAGTGAGCNGGCTTCCCTGTCCATCACCAACTCCTGGAGCTTGCTCAAACTCAAGTCTATCGAGTTGGTGATGTCATTCAACCATCTCATCCTCTGTCGTTTCCTTCTCCTCCTGCCTTCGATCATTCCCAGCATGAGGGTCTTTCCCATTGAGTCAGTTCTTCACACCAGATGCCCAAAGTATTGGAGTTTCAGCTTCAGCATCAGTCCTTCCAATGAACATCTGGGACTGATTACCTTTAGGATCGACTGGTTGGATCTCCTTACAGTCCAAGGGACTCTCAAGAGTCTTCTCCAACACCAGAGTTCAAAAGCATCAACTCTTCGGTGCTCAGCCTTCTTTATAGTCCAGCTGTCACATCCATACATGACCACTGGAAAAACCATAGCTTTGACTAGGTGGACCTTTGTCAGCAAAGTAATGTCTCTGCTTTTTAATATGCAATGAGCAAAGTCCCTATTACCTCCTAATGGGAGAAACAGCCAGTTAAACATAAGTAGGTTATATGAATATCTAATATCGTGCCAGTTAATGATCACCACTGTGAAGCAAACTGAAGCAGAGTCAGGGCTCAGCAGTGACTGGGGACACAATGAGGAGGTGCGAGAAGTCTCTCTGAAGACGTGGCATTTGAGTAGAGACTAGTGGGTGTGAAGGAGCCAGTCCCACCAAGAACTGGAAGAAGACTAGTCCAGCAAGGCAACGGGAATAGTCAAGTGCAAGGCACTGGAGAGGGAATGAGCTCTCAGCACCTTTGATGTTAAGGACGAGACACTAGTAGGACCCTCAGGCCTGGGCGATAGTGTGGGTCTCATTCTATCTAAAGAGGAGAATGGTGGGGCAAGAATTCTTGGAGAGATGGAAGAGAGTAAGCTCAGGGCTCTCTGAAGGGTTATCACAGGGCTTAGCACCCACCCAGGAGCAGCCCGCTGTCCTCCTGAATGTGTCTGTCAATTCAAGTGTGCCCGGCAGTGCTTCTCACTGTGATTGTTTTTTCCAAAATACAGGTGTCAAGAGCCTGGCTTCCAGCAGGATGGCAATGGCACCTGCTCTGGTTTCAGTAAATCCTTCTTATGCAAAATTCCAGCTCCGTCTCAGTCACCAAAGCCTCTGACCCTCTCCACCTGAGTCTCTGGGTGTAGCATGTGCCAGACAAAAAGGGAAACAGTGTCCCTGAGTGAGGAGGTGAACAAACCCTAGCCCTGCCAACCACTTACCCCTAGGTGAACTGCGTGAGTCATTTCTCTGCTCCGTACAAGGGGTTTATGCATGCCTCATTTCCAGAGTGGCTCATGGTCGTTGACCAAGATCAACTATTTTGGTTTTTTTTTTTAATGTCTCGATTTTTAAAATTTGTTTATTTATTTTTGGCTGCACTGCTGCCACAGAAACTCATTCTGGGTAACAATAGTTGAAAAAGGACACAGGGGAAGGGTCTTGAGTGGCTTAAGGAATCAAACATAGGACTGGGGAACCAGGGGCCCAAGGAAGAGAGATGCCAAGGAGGACCAAGTGCAGGAATGACAGTCCAGGTCAGCCCCTGGGCCCGGTAGTGAGGACCATAGTCCTCCACCGGAGTAGCTCTTACCTGGCCCACTCCTAAAGACCCAAAGCCCAAGGGAAACATGCGAATGATCAAGCTGAGGTCCTGTATCCCCACTCTGCCTGAGTAGAGAGAGGTGGCATCTGGGCTCTGCCATCCAAGACTAACACAACATTCTTCCCTAATAAAAAGGGGCTCAGGACTTCTAGAGTGGTCCAGTGCAGAAAAATCTGCCTGCCAATGCAGGGGACACAAGTTCAATTCCTAGTCGAGGAAGCTTCCACTGGCTGCAGAGCAACCAATGCCCTTTGCCACAGCTATTGAGCCTGCGCCATAGAGTCTGTGCTCGGCAACAAGTGAAGCTGCAGCAGAGAAAGCCCAAGCACAGCAATGAAGAGCCAGCACAACAAAAATACAGTGAATTAAGTAATTTTTTAAAAGGTGGGGGCTCAGGTGCTGACTGGAAAAAAGCAACGGCACATTTGAAGAGGCAAGCAGAGTAAGAAGCTTGTGGGAGTTCACACATTCTGATGCTTTGCCGCTGCTGCTGCTGCTGCTGCTAAGTCGCTTCTGTTGTGTCCGACTCTGTGTGATCCCATAGACGGCAGCCCACCGGGCTCCACCATCCCTGGGATTCTCCAGGCAAGAACACTAGAGTAGATTGCCATTTCCTTCTTCAATGCATGGAAGTGAAAAGTGAAACTAAAGTTGCTCAGTCGTGTCTGACTCGTCACAACCCAATGGACTGCAGCCCACCAGGCTCCTCCGTCCATGGGATTTTCCAGGCCAGAGTACTGATGCTTTGGGTGCCAGCTAATCACAAGTCTGTACTATACAGTCCATGGAATTCTCCAGGCCAGAATACTGGAGTGGGTAGCCTTTCCCTTCTCCAGGGGATCTTCCCAACTCAGGGATCGAACCCAGGTCTCCCACATTTCACATGGATTCTTTACCATCTGAGCCACAAGGGAAGCCCAAGAATACTGGAGTGGGTAGCCTGTCCTTTCTCCAGCAGACCTTCCCAACCCAGGAATCGAATAGGGGTCTTCTCCATTGAAGGTGGATTTTTTACTAGCTGAGCTATCAGGGAAGCCCCAAGTCTGTACTGCTGCTGCTGCTGCTAAGTCGCTTCAGTCATGTCTGACTTTATGCGACCACATATATGGCAGCCCACCAGGCTCTTTTGTCCCTGGGATTCTCCAGGCAAGAATACCAGAGTGGGATGCCATTTCCTTCTCCAAAGTCTATACTAAAGGCATCCAAATTCAGTATTAGAAATGACTCTTCTGGACAAACTATTGGGCTTCCCAGTGGACGCTAGTGTTAAAGAACCTACCTGCCAATCAGGAGATGTAGGTTCAGTCCCTGAGTCACGAAGCTCCCCTGGAGGAGAGCATGGCCACCCACTCCAGAAATCTCGCCTGAAGAATCTTCATGGACAGAGGAGCTTGCGGGCTTCAGCTCATAGTGTTGCGCAGAGTTGGACACGACTGAAGCGACTTTGCACACATGCATGTATGTCAAATTCAGCTGTGAGTTACCAATGTGGAAGGAAACCTAAGACTTTATCCTTTGGGTGATGGGAAGCCACAGAAGGACTTAAGCTGGGGTGGAGGGTACACGGAACCAGAAAGAGATGAGAGAGGTGGCGAATCAGACAGTAGGGTGGGGTTTGGACAGAGGAGACGGACTTGAGACATTCTTAAGAGAAGGCAGCAGGATTTGAAGCTACAGGAACGTGGTGGGAGAGGGCGAAGAATCAAGAACTCACCAAATTCCTGCCAGAGGGGACCAAACATCTCCAAACACCTCTGCCCAAGTGCTTCATTTTTGTTAGCAAGGGAAGGATATTGTAAAGGCCAAATTGCACAACCAAAGAGGAAATCCAAAGGCAGACAAAGAGAATAATAGAAAGGACTCTGTGTTTGACAGGGTGATTCATTATTATTCTTTAAGGTAAGAAGGAAAAAAATAATTGATCCTGGATGAAGAAACTGGGCTTGGCTGAGCCTGGGGCTTCGGGAGGTAAGTCTGCTCCAGAATTCCTCGGGGGCATGTGGCTGAGGGGTGAGAAGGAAGGAGGGGAGAAATGCGGCCGCCACTGCTTAAAGAGACATTTTGTCCCGGCCTGGGGCTGGGGAAATTGAGAGGATTGGGTTTTACTGCTTGGAAGGGAGGAAGATGTTGGCAGGACTCAGCATTGTCCCTGCAGATGAGCCCTCTTGCCAACTTACTTGGTTTTAAATACTTTCAGGCTAGCCTGAAGGGAACCCAACCTGAGTGCCATCTTTTGTAGACGAGGAAATGCAGACCGCAAAAGTTGGGGCAGCTGAGAAAGGTCACCCTCTTAGGAAGTGATGGAGCACAAGCTACTCGGGCCTCAATGTTCCCGACTGCCGCTGGAGCCCTGGGGCCCGCAGCCGCTGGTCCTGGGGGATGATTTATGGCACGGAGAATCTCCCACTGATCTAGCCACAAGCACAGTGTTTGCTAATAACAGGAGGGAATTCATTTACCCTGGTGACTCAGATGGTAAAGAATGTGCTGCAATGCAGGAGACCCAGGTTCGATCCCTGACTCAAGAAGATCCCTTGGAGAAGGGAATGGCAACCCACTCCAGTATTCTGGCCTGGAGAATCCCATGGACAGAGGAGTCAGGTGGGCTACGGTCTATGGGGTCACAAACAGCTGGATACGACTGTGCGACTAACACACACACACACACACACACACACACACACTAAGTTTTCGTTTGGTATCAGTTGATCTATCAAGTCACCAGGATGAATTGAATATTTCCTATGGGGATTCTGAGCAGAGGAGAAGAAAATCAATGAAGATTTAACAAGTCACAAAGTCTCCCCTGAGGGTATAAAGGGGTGGGGTGGAGGGGGGAATGGACACACCCGGAGGGGAGAAGAGAGTCCTCCAGGAGGGTGGGACACTGGATACATCTTAGCAGGTCTTCCCATGGATTTTTATTGCTCCCGCAAGGGTGGTGAGATTTGAAGTGGTTAAATTTGAAGCCAAACTTAACTATGGTCTGTAAGGATTCCTAGACTCTGTGTGGAAGTAGGACAATCAAAGATGTGGAATTGGGAGACCAAAATAATGAAATTTCTGGCACAGTCCAGTGGTTTAGGTCAATGATCAGCAAACTTCTATGTTTAGCTCTACAGGCCGAGAGGCAAAACCCAGGATACGATGAAGGTGCAACTTTTTATGAATGAAAAATGCAATAAAAATAAAATAATAGAGTCCCAGGTTTTGAAACCCAGTTCTAGTAATGAGAAGATGGGAGTCTGCTGGGGGAGCACTATTTCATTTAACTGGGGCTCAAAGTGGCTGTCATGTGTCCTCAAAGGCAATCGCAAATGCTGATCTGCAGTGGATTTTACATGCTGCATATTTTTGTTATATATTTTACAAGTATTTCTTCCCAATTTGTTCCTTACATATATTTTTGTTGTTGTTTGTTGTTTTACTCTTTGGCCCCACAGCCTGTGGGATCTAGTTCCCCGACCAGGGATCAAACCTATGCCCTGGCGCTGAGAGTATGGAGTCTTAACCACTGTGCCACCAGGGCAGTCCCCATCTGCTTCATATTTGACTGTCTTTTACACAGAGAGGTGACACTTATGCTATCCCTTTGATTGGCAGTGTGCCAAACAGCAGTGCTCAGCTGAGAGGCCAGCTCGGTTCTGCCAAGCACAGAAGCCCCGGAGATGGGAGGCAAACCAATGAACGGGTCTATTCCAATAAAACTTTATTTATGGACACTTACAATTTAACGTCATATAGTTTTCACATGTCGCAATCTTCTTCTTTTGATTTGTTTTTTAACTGTTTAGGATACAAAAGTCTTTCCTAGCTCTGGGTTGGGGAAGTGGCAGGGCAGTGGGGATACAGAACAAGTGGTGAGTGACTCGGGTTCATGAGTCAGGCTTAGCCTGACAAATTCAGCTGTTCGTGAGCAGAAGGGCCAAAGGACATCTCTGATGTTATCCCTAATAACTGACTGGCTGTGAGGAAGTATCTGATAGTATAGATGGAACTAGAAATAAAGAGTTACTGAAGCTCCTGGAGCTTCGGGAGGATATCTGCCTCAGATCTGAAATGAACGTTCTCCAGATCATCCCAGACTTGGGTATGGTGAGATCTGCCAGTGTTTGCTTGGCCCAAGACTGATTCTGGAAGCCTGATCATCAATTCCATGTGTCTGTGTGGTCACTCCAGGCCCCCACAGTCTTAATACTTAACACAGGGGTTTCCACAGGATGGGGCCAAGTTGCCTAAAAAGGATAACCTCCCAGACAGCGGAGACCCAGGCAAGAGGGTCGGTTGGGACATGGAGAACACATGGAGTGCCTGGGCGTGCAGATAGCCCTTATCTCTAGCTTCTCAGGGGGAGTGTGGCACCTGTTTACGGGTAAACTCAGGGCCCAACTCAGCTGGAGGCAAGGTAATGGGGCAAAGCAGAACTGGAGAACACCCAGGCCAGGCTGCCCGAAGTTTAACCCTTTCTAGGAAAGCAGAGGGTAAATATATTAGGTTGGTGCAAAAGTAGCTGTGGTTTTGCATTACTGAACTTTATTGTGTGATACTGGAGTAGACGTACTGTTTTCGCTCAGTCAACCAGGGTCCTCTGTCCATGGGATTCTCCAAGCAAGAACACTGGAGTGGGTTCCCATTCCCTTCTCTAGGGGATCTTCCTGACCCAGGAATTGAACCCAGGTCTCCTGCATTACAGGAAGATTCTTTACAATCTGAGCCATTACTTGCTGTTTATTTTATATTTATTTCAGACTAGGGAAGTGATGTTAAACAAAAAGCAAATCTGAGCTATTTTCTTATTCAAGTTCAAAATGGGTTGTAAAAGAGTGGGGACAGCTTGCAGCATCAACAACGCCTTGGCCCAGGAACTGCTAATGTGCAGTGATGGTTTAAGCAGTTTTGCAAAGGAGATGAGACCCTTGAAGATGAAAATTGCAGTGACCAGCCATCGGAAGTTGACAACAACCAACTGAGAACGATTAAAGTTGCTGAAGAGCTCAACGCCAACTGTTCTATGGTTGTTTGGCATTTGAAACAAATTGGAAAGGTGAAAACGCTCAAGAAGTGGGTGCCTCATGAGCTGACTGCAAATCAAAAAATCATCTTTTTGGAGTGTCATCGTCTCTTATTCTATGCAACATCGAATCATTTCTCGATCGGATTATGACATGCAATGAAAAGTGAGTTTCATACAACAACTGGCAATGACCAGCTCAGTAGTTGGACCAAGAAGAAACTCCAATGCTCTTCCCAAAGCCAAACTTGCAACAAAAAAGTCACTGTTTGGTGGCCCACTACTGATCTGGTCCACTACAGCTTTCTGAATCCTGGCAAAACCATTATATGTGAAAAGTATGCTCAGCAAATCAGTGAGAGGCACCAAAAGCTATAACACCTGCAACCATCACTGGTCAACAGAAAGGGCCCAATTCTTCTCCACAGTAATGCCCGACAGCATGTCACACCACCAACGCTTCAGAAGTTGAATGAATTGGGCTTTGAAGTTTTATACCACCTGCCATTATTCGCCTGACATCTCACCAACCGACTACCACTGCTTCAAGCCTCTCGACAACATTTTGCAGGGAAAACACTTCCATAACCAGCAGGAGGCAGAAAATGCTTTCCAAGAGTTTATTGAATCCTGAGGTATGGGTTTTTACACTATGCTGCTGCTAAGTTGCTTCAGTCGTGTCCGACTCTCTGCGACCCCATAGACGGCAGCCCACCAGGCTTCGCCGTCCCTGGGATTCTCCAGGCAAGAACACTGGAGTGGGTTGCCATTTTCCTCTCCAATGCATGAAAGTGAAAAGGGAAAGTGAAGTCGCTCAGTCCTGTCCGACTCTTAGCGACGCCATGGACTGCAGCCCACCAGGCTCCTTGGTCCATGGGATTTTCCAGGCAAGAGTACTGGAGTGGGGTGCCATTGCCTTCTCCATAGGAATAAACAAATTTATTTCGAATTGGCAAATATGTGTTGATTGTAATGGTTCCTATTTTGATGAATAAAGATGTGTTTGAGCCTAGCTATAATGATTTAAAATTCACGGTCCAAAATTCCAATTACATTTGCACCAACCTAATGTAAGCACACCCTCAATTAAAGGACCAGCCCTAACCAACCCCCATATTTTCAGCTGATTCCTACAGAAGATGGCAGAGCCCTGCTCCAAACCAAGACAATTCAGCTCTGACATGGTCCTTTCGATGTCAAGTTGGTTTTGCAGATTGTAACAAAATGGCTGAGAAAAGCACTGAGTCATTTACTCCTGCAGTCATTTACACTGCACCTACTGTATGCCGGGAGCTGTTGGAGCTGGACTGTGTGAACAAAATCCACATCCTCCAGCTGTACTCCAGCTCGAGGTTCTTCACTGACCCCTCCAGGCCAAGGCAGAGCGTCCAAGACTGTCCCCATTTTACAAAAGAAACCAGTGACACACACACACACAAGGTGACCCAGGATACAAGAGTTGAAAAGTGCGAAAGTCACTCAGTCGTGTCCTACTCTTTGCAACCCCATGGCCTACACAGTCCATGGAATTCTCCAGGCCAGAATACTGGCGTGGGTAGCCTTTTCCTTCTCCAGGGGATCTTCCCAAACCAGGGTTCGAACCCAGATCTCCCACGTTGCAGGCAGGTTCTTTACCAGCTGAGCCACAAGGGAAGCCCCAGAATAAGGAATCCGCCACGAATTTGAGTGTCGTCTTGTGCAGGGGCCGTGCTAACCTTCCCTGTATCATCCCTTTTTAGTGTACGTGCTGCTGAGAGTACACACGTGTTGAAGGTGGATGATAACTCAGATCTCCTTTGTCAGAGCATGAAGTTCCCACTTTGTTAAAACCCAAGACAGTTTTTCCAAACCCTCCACTATTCACTTTGTCTGACATACCTAGTGATTGCAACCCTGCCCCAGACTCAGCGTGGAGTACCTGGGATGGAAAGACAAGGAGCTCATTCCCTCTCCTTAAAGAGTCTGTGGTCCAGGGGACCACAGAGGCTGTGGGCTCCCCAGCCGGTCCGGGCACAATGATGGAGTACACGAAGTGCCCTTCAGTGCAGAAGCTCAGACCTAGGACAGTCTGGAAACAGACCTTCTATTCACGATGTCAAGCCACTGTGCTCTGTGAGCCTTGACCTCCTCATCTGCAAAATGGGCTTATCAATATTACCCGCTTCAGTGGACTACTGTGAGGGCTGAGCAAGGTGACATGGTGCCCGGCACAGTTAGCACTCAATAAATGGTGGTTACATACAGGTCNATTCACGATGTCAAGCCACTGTGCTCTGTGAGCCTTGACCTCCTCATCTGCAAAATGGGCTTATCAATATTACCCGCTTCAGTGGACTACTGTGAGGGCTGAGCAAGGTGACATGGTGCCCGGCACAGTTAGCACTCAATAAATGGTGGTTACATACAGGTCCAGGAAAGAAAACTGCTAAGGACAAGGTAGAAGTGTCTAGAATTCAGTAGGACAATGGATCTTGTGTGTCTGTCTCAATGTTTTCTTTTTAAATATTTCTGTGCAGTGTCTGTACTGGGCACAAAACAACACCTTGAAACAACGTCTTGAAACAGGTATTGTTATTTTCTTCCCATTTTGCAGATGAGCAAGCTGAGAGCCAGTGATAGAAAGTTCTTCAAGATCACACAGCAAGAAAGGATAGAAGACTGTGTCCCCAAATGATCCTCCCCACACTGGCCTGCCCCTTCATTACATGGAGGAGGGAGTTTGGCTGTCATTTTGCCGTGGACAGAACAAGAAAACCAAGGTTTCAATGGTGGCATGAAGGGCTCAAAGGGGATGAGGAGGCGCCGGCAGGAGGATTGTTAGACGCAGAATGAGTGACGCCAACAAAAGCGGAACTCCAGGAAGACTCTCAGGAGTCAGAAGGGGATGCAGGCTGACGTCCCCCCGTCAGGCCTGTGTTCTCTGAAAGATTCTCTGTGGTCCCACTGAGAGGAGGCAGGAGGGGAAATGTGGGATGCTTCACTTCTCCCAAGTTCCCACTTCAGGATGACCACTTTCAGGATGACCCCCTCCAGTCACTGACAATCAATCTACTGTTGCTTCCCACACCTCCACCCGCCTCCCTTCAGCCAAAGGAGAGAAATCCTGATGGATTTCTGGACCCTTTCGTGCTGAGTGACTGTGATAGAATGAGCTGGTATCTGCTGACGCAGAGGAGTCCCCCAACCAAGAGATCTGGTTGATCTAAGTCAGCGTTGGCTGACGACTTTGTGCCTGCCACCCTTCCCTCCTCCACCATGCAGACATCATAAACTGATCACGGTGCCCCTTCCTCTAAGATCTGAGAAGGCCAGATACTCCTATCCTGGTGCTGCCTCAACAAACTGCCACATACTGGGTGGCTGAAGATGGCAGGAATTTATTCTCTCACAGTTCCAGGGGCTGGAAACCAAGCGTAAGGCATCAGCAGGCCCTCACTCCCTCTGAGGGTTCTCAGCTCGGTTCAGTTCAGTTGCTCAGTCGTGTTCAACTCTTTGCAACCACATGGACCGCAGCACGCCAGGCTTCCCTGTCCATGCAGGAGAGGGAATGAAAAAGATGACCAGCTGTGGGATGCTTCACTGCCCCCAAGTTCCCCAAATGTTTGCCACTTTCAGGATGACCCTCTCCAGTCACTGACAGCTTACTCAAACCCATGTCCATTGAGTCGGTGATGCCATCCAACCATCTCATCCTCTGTCATCCCCTTCTCCTGCCTTCAATCTTCCCCAGCACCAAGGTCTTTTCCAGTGAGTCAGTTCGTCACATCNGGCTCCTCTGTCCATGGGATGTGCCAGGCAAGAATACTGGAGTGGGTTGCCATGCCCTTCTCCAGAGGATCTTCCCTACCCAGGGATCCAACCGAGCCTAATATCTTTCTCACTGGAAACCCCGATCCCCCTGAAGCCCAGCCTCCCACCATGGTTTAGAGATCGCTGGCTTCCCCTAGCATGTGGACAGGGCCTCAGATCTCATCCTGGTCGAGGGGTAGCAGACTGCTAGAGCTATAACAGCCCTTTCACCATGAGACATGCCTCCCAAGAAAAGCTTTTGGAATCCCCTGCCCGTGAGGAACCCTGCTGGGATGGTAGCAAGAAGTGCGTGTGAGATGGGAGTCCATTCAAAATCGGCCGTTCCTGAGCACCTGCTGTGTCCAGGCACCATGGACCTCACAATCAAACACAGTACTTTCCACAGGTAGACTTGTGAGAGAGACCTCAGTGCTTCAGGGGCTCTGCACACACGAGGAGGCTTGCAGGAGGCCACCCGCTGAGGTTTTCAGGGACCCCGCTGCCTCTGGGAGCTCATCGTGCGCCACATCCATGGCGTCTCCAATTCCCCTACATGCTGCCTGGACGATCTCTCCCCAGCATTGTTTTCTGGATTGAATGGAATTCCTTCTGGGCCTTCTTCCCTGGTGGCTCAGGTGGTGAGGAGTCTGCCTGCAGTGCAGGAGACCGGGTTCAATCCCTGNCATGGCGTCTCCAATTCCCCTACATGCTGCCTGGACGATCTCTCCCCAGCATTGTTTTCTGGATTGAATGGAATTCCTTCTGGGCCTTCTTCCCTGGTGGCTCAGGTGGTGAGGAGTCTGCCTGCAGTGCAGGAGACCGGGTTCAATCCCTGAATCACGAAGATCCCCTGGAGAAGGAAACAGCAACTCACTCCAGTATTCTTGCCTGGAGAATCCCATGGACAGAGGAGCCTGGTGGGTTACAGTCCGTGGGGNCCTGGTGGCTCAGGTGGTGAGGAGTCTGCCTGCAGTGCAGGAGACCGGGTTCAATCCCTGAATCACGAAGATCCCCTGGAGAAGGAAACAGCAACTCACTCCAGTATTCTTGCCTGGAGAATCCCATGGACAGAGGAGCCTGGTGGGTTACAGTCCGTGGGGTCACAAAGAGTCGGACACGACCGAGTGGCTAACACTTTTCTTTTCAGTGTCTACTGAGGCTGGCCTCTGGATGGCCCTCCTGTCCCCTCACTACACCTCCTTCCCAGCTCCTCACTTTCCCCTGGGCTTCAACCAAGCAGGGCTCTGCGGAGGCACTTGAACAAGCACTCTTGCTTCACACCACACAGCCTTTAGGCTCACAGTGTCCTGTCTGGAATGCCCTTCTCCTGCTTTGCCCACCTGGCAAAGTCTTCCCTGACCTCTCAACCACAACGTCAATGCCCCAGATGGTATGTCTCTGTCTATAAAAGCAACTCCCAATTCCCCACCACGTTGGGCTGATTGGTGAGGACTGATCAGGACGCTGTGGGGCCTTCCTGGGACAGACACCTCCCCTGCATCCTCTGCTCTGGCTTCTCTCCTAAGTACATAGATAACAGTATCTGATGAGTACTTCCTGAGTTGTTTTATAGACGCTAAAACCACCACCAGATGGAAGCTGCTNACGCTGTGGGGCCTTCCTGGGACAGACACCTCCCCTGCATCCTCTGCTCTGGCTTCTCTCCTAAGTACATAGATAACAGTATCTGATGAGTACTTCCTGAGTTGTTTTATAGACGCTAAAACCACCACCAGATGGAAGCTGCTTACTACCTGATCATGAGCCCCTAGACCTACCGTCAACTAAGGACTGACAAGGTCAACCACCTGATTACTTCAATGTAAACTCATCAGAGAATTGTGCACAAGCTGATCACATACCCTGTGACCCACCTCCATTACCTGGCCTTAAAAATACTTTGCTGAAACCCTTCTAGAAGTTCAGGGTACTTTGACCACAAGCCACTTATTCTCTTTTTCTTGGCCCTGAAATAAGCCTTTCTCTGCTCCAAACTCTGATGTTTCACTTTGTGTGGCCGCACGGTGCGCCGGGCACACAAACTTGAGTTTGGTAACAGCTTGGCATGTCGCGGCCAATGACCACATACCCCATCATCCACACCTTACTAGTTACCTTAGTCTTCTTTTTTAAAAAAATTTTTATTTTTTGGCCATGCCACATGACTTGCAGGATCTTAGTTCCCTGACCAGGGATTGAACCCATGTTCCCTGTCGTGGAAAGACAGAGTCTTAACCACTGGACCACCAGATGTCCCACCTTGGTCTTCTTAAATGCCAGCTCTTTGCCATCTCAGGGACTTCACACTTTCTGTTTTCTCTGCCTGTAATGTTTTTTCCCAAGAAACCACAAACTGAAATATTTTGGATTTCAGCTGCCTACAAAAGATTCTCCTCTGCCACCCTGTTGAAAATGGAAACTGTTCCTCTCTCTTCTTTATCTTTGCACCCTGCTCGGTTTTCTCATAATGCAAACACAATTGCAATAATTTCGTGGACTTCTCTGTTCATCATGTTGTCGTCTTCCTATCTGCTGGACTTTTGACTTCATGCAGGAAGAAAGGACTTGCTGGTGATCCTCACCATTGTGGACTCTCTCTTCGAAGAATCGTGATTAATAAATATTCATCGAAGGACTAGTGGTTATATGAGTACACATGGATGAGGGAATTCACTCAATGTGCACTTTGCCATGTGTAAATTCACATGAATAAAAAATGTATACAAAATGTACTTATAATGCATTAAAATTAACGAGAGACAGTGCATGAATTTGCCTATGTAGCTTACTATTTGCATCAGCCATGTTTAACACAGAGCCTGGCTTAATACTTCCTCCATCTCTATGACATGAAGTGGCCCAACTCAGATCCCATTAGATTAATGTGGTCCCACCCCATTAACGTGGTCTTCCTTCATACTTCCTCTCGGAAAGTCATCAAATAGATGATTGAGAACACTGAACACAGAAAACAGTTGATAGAAGTCACTCACTAAATGTTGAACTGATGACTTGAAATTCAACAGGATAAACTATGAAGAGGAGAAGAAAAAGGTTTATAGGGTATTTGTCTTATTCACCTGTTTAAGAGAAACAGGTCTCTTAAAGAGCTGCAAAGAGTATATGATTAAGGCCTTGGGACTGGGTCACCTGCGGATGAGTCTGGGCTCCACTGCTTGCCAGCTGTGTGACCTTAAGCAGAGCGCCTAAGCACTTTGAACCTTAGTCTTGAGAAATGAAATATTTCCTGCTATATCATTAAACAAAGGATGTCACAGTCGTCAGCAATTGCACCAGCACTGTTGGTGAGCTGATGAGCCCTGAGGGGACTCAGGAAGGAAGGAATACCTGCAGTCCTCAGCTGAAGCCACTCCCTTCGATGAGCCCTGAGAAAACTTGGGATGTCAATGTTATGCCCAAGTCGCGAAATCTCCCAATGACCACCAGGGAGCCAGTATCCGACGCAAAAGCAAGAAAGTTTTTATTACCAAGCTCAAGCTGGGGCTCCCACCAGCACCGACACAGCGGCTATAGGGAGGGAGCCCCAAGCTTTGGGCTACCCTGCTTTTATAGGGAATTATTCAGGTAAAAGGGTACAAAAGGGGTGTTCAGGCAGGAGGACAACTGATTGCTTACTTAAGGGGGTGTTCAAGTTGACGGATAACTGGTTGGTTGCTTCCATCCGTAGGATTTGTGTGTAGATTCTTGATTGGTTTTTACTTCCAAGGTAAATCACAAGCTCCTGGACGTAAAGTCACAAGGTTTAGCCTAGGGGCCGATTGGCTCGTGTACAGTGGGGCTAGGATAGGTAATCTGAGGGCTGATTGGCTATGGGCAGTGGGCTCAGGTTGGGTAACACCCAAAGTTCTTTTGCCCGGAACCTTACAGGATGGAATTCTTTTACAAGATGGAGTAGCTTAGGCTCTTCATCAAAACACAAGATAACGGCCCCAGAAAGCTTAGATGTGCATCAAAGAAATTATTTCAGTGAGCCCAGACTGCTGTACCTTCTCATACATAGAAAAATTCCTTAACTTTAAATACTCGGTTTGCCTTTAATTAGCAATACTCTTTTGGTGTTCAGGCTACCTGCCCTTCGTTGCAAAGCTTCTATATAACCTGGCTCCCTGCCTCACGGACATGAGTTTGAGCAAGCGCCGGGAGATGGTGAAGGACAGGGAAGCCTGGTGTGCTGCAGTCCATGGGGTCGCAAAGAGTCGGACGCGACCGAGTAACTGAACAAGTGCCTCACCTGCTTGGACCAGCTCTCTCAGGGTTACCTGAGATGCCGCCTCCAGGTTTGAAGTCCTAAAAATTCCCACCAAATCAAACCTAACTCTCAACTTTGAGGTGGTGCCTGTCTTCAAGCCAAAGTTTTCTCGTGAAATGGGACATGTGATCCCTACCCACAGAGTCCTGGTAAGGATTCAGTTAGATAACAACTGGGAAGCACTTAGCTCAGTGCCTGGCAGGCAGCAGGCCCTTGCTAAAGAGTGGCTTTATTAGCAGTACTAAGCACCAGCCCAGGCCCAGCCCTGGTCCTCTGGGCCCACAGTCAGTCTACTGTGAGCACCGCTTAGTGGGACGTACGTGTGGGGCGCGGCCAGGGAGCAGGGCAGGAGGCGGGTTCCCGCCCCGGGGTCCCCACCACAGACTTCTCTCCCCGCAGTCCAGCCAAGCTACTTCCTTCTCTCCCGATCCCAGCTCTGGGCCCCAGGGATGCTGGGAGTAAAGGGCCGCAGTCTACAGTCTTTCCAGCTGTGTCGCCGTTTCTCGCACCTTCAAGTCCCTGGGCTTCAGAAGCCAGGGGAGGAGACCAGCCTCAGGACCAGAGCCCGCCCACCTGGCAGCCTCATCTCCCTCGAGTGCCCTCCCTGCATCCCTGTCTAAGCATCTGTCTCCCTGGAATGCCAGCCCAGCCAAGGCCATTCCCACCAGTGAGCTCTCACCCTGCCCCTGCCAGCTGCTGCTCCCTGCGCATTCCAGCTACGGCCCTCGGCTCTGAAATGAGGTTTTATCATTTCCCTTATTTCACAGGTGAACCAGCTGAGTCCCCGGTGACCCAGGAGTTCCAACTCCCACAGGCCTTAGCTGGCCTCCTCCCCACATCTCCAGAGAGCCCGGGGCGCCAGGCTCCATGCTCGCTCTGGGGTCAGTTTTGTTCTCTCCAGCTTACAGGTGAGGAAGCCCAACTTCAGTCACTCGTCTGAGATCATGTGGCATCAGATGGCAGAGATGCCCCACAATCTTAGCCCCTGGCAATGCAACCACCTCACTATACTGATTCCTGGGTAAATAATCTTGACTATCTTCCTGAACTGGGAACATGCTCTTTTAGGGTAAAACATCAAAGGATGAGGACCTACCTCAGCAGGAGTCCTGGGGAAGGGGGACTTCCCTGGCCAACCCAGACAAGCAGACTTTCCTCCCTGTCAACCCTCCATCGTCATTCAGAGGGTATAGTTAGATGGCTGGCACCCGGGAGACATGATGGTCAGGGAGCTCTCAGTCTCCTGCAGAACTTCTTCCGTCTCGCCCAGCCAGTGGACACTCAAAGCCAAGGCCTGCTGTCCCCAGGTCTCAGCCCCGATGACCCCAGACAATTTGGTCACTTTGCCGTTCAAACTCAGATCCTTAGAGCACCAGCTTGGGGACAGCTGCCGGCTAAGCTGCTTCAGTCACATCCAACTCTTTGCGATCCCCCGACTGAAGCCCACCAGGCTGCTCTGTCCATGGAATTCTCCAGGCAAGAATTACTGGAGCGGGTTGCCATTTCCTCCTCCAGGAAATCTTCCTGACCCAGGGATCAAACCCACCTCTCCTGCTCTGGCAGGCGGGTTCTTTACCACGAGGGCCATCTGGGAATGCCCCAGGTAACAGCTGCCTTAATTCAAATCTCAGCAATNTCTTTGCGATCTCCCGACTGAAGCCCACCAGGCTGCTCTGTCCATGGAATTCTCCAGGCAAGAATTACTGGAGCGGGTTGCCATTTCCTCCTCCAGGAAATCTTCCTGACCCAGGGATCAAACCCACCTCTCCTGCTCTGGCAGGCGGGTTCTTTACCACGAGGGCCATCTGGGAATGCCCCAGGTAACAGCTGCCTTAATTCAAATCTCAGCAATGCCACTTGCCAGCTATGAGCCCTTGGGCAGGGACAGGATCTCTCTGTGCCTCAACATCTTCACCTGTAAAATGGGAATAATAATAGTATGGCTGTGAGAATAAATGAGAAAGCAAATTTCTCAAGAAATGTTAGTTTGGAGGTGGAGGNCCCTTGGGCAGGGACAGGATCTCTCTGTGCCTCAACATCTTCACCTGTAAAATGGGAATAATAATAGTATGGCTGTGACAATAAATGAGAAAGCAAATTTCTCAAAAAATGTTAGTTTGGAGGTGGAGATGTGTACTGTTTCTCCTGAAATGAAGCCAGACATTCATAAGGACTCTTACTTTCTTCAGGAGGGAAGTGCTGCAGCCAGGCAGCTGGAAGCGGGATGTGGAAACACGCCCAGGGCCAAGTGAGGACAGCCGATTTCATCCAAGTGCCCTGGCTCAGGAGGNTTCATAAGGACTCTTACTTTCTTCAGGAGGGAAGTGCTGCAGCCAGGCAGCTGGAAGCGGGATGTGGAAACACGCCCAGGGCCAAGTGAGGACAGCCGATTTCATCCAAGTGCCCTGGCTCAGGAGGGGAGGGCTGCCTTGAGATGGCCTCTGTGCCAGCCTAGTAAGTGGGGCCCCTCGGGGCCCAACACCTATTTTCATTATCAGACCCACATTCCTGGGATTCCTGGGTGAACCAAGCACTTATTACAACAGACTCAAACACCAAAGGAAAATACTCATTTGAGGCCCAGACACGGATTTTTCATTTTCATAATTGGCCGTTGGGTCTGCACGTCCTGAGGGTGCAGGTGGAAGGGAGCTGCCGGACAAAGCGTCTCTGTGGGCGCTCAGCTGCCCATGGAGGAGGGCGGGGTCGGCTCCGCCCACAAAGCCTTCTGGAGGCCCATCCCCCTGCCGCTGGGCCTGGCTTGTCAGCCCCTGGGCCAGAGGAATAGGCATCTACTCTGCCTTGCAGAAGTGGCCAGGAGGCTTGAGAAATCCCCTTCAGACCCTCACAGACTAGTCGTCTAAGTCAGGATCTCAACTAGGGGGTGATTTTAGCTCCTAGAGGACAGTTGGAAATGTCTGCAGACCTTTGTGGTTGTCACGACTGAAGGTGGAGGAGGAGGAGGAGGAATGGACGCTACTGATCAAGGAGGCTGCCCAACGTCCCACAAGACACAGGACACCCCCAGCGAAAGCGGCCACCCGGATCACAAGTGTCAGCCCACTGCGGCTCTTGTCGGCTCTTCCCTGTTTAGAGTTCATGGGGGTGTAAGGAGGGGAGGACGCGCAATCACCCAGGCGCCTCCTTTAGGAGGGAGAGACTTGTACGGTGGGGAATAAAGGCCAGTATCCACAGCCCCATACCCAATGGGTACAAGGTCACTTCACCTGCTCAGTAGTGTCCAACTCTTTGCACCCCTATGGACTTAAGGTAGCCCGCCAGGCTCCTCTGTCCGTGGGATTCTCCAGGCAAGAATGCTGGAGTGGGTTGCCATTTCCTCCTCCAGGGGATTTTTCCCAGCCAGGGATCAAATGAGTCTCTTACGTCTCCTGCCTTGGCAGGTGGATTCCTTATCACTGCACCAGCTGGTACAAGGTGGAAAGACACAAAAGAGGATTCCAAGTCCAGCAGACCTGGATCCACACAAAGCCTCCATTCCCCAGCTGTGAGGCTCTGGGCAAGTTGTGTCAAGGATCTGAGGCTGATCTGTGGAATGAGACGGCCACTGACACCAGGCAGGCTAGGTGTGAATATGAGAGGCGGTGGCACTGGAGGACCTAGTGTCTGCCTGGAGCATGGGGGTCCTCCACCCATGCCCCCTCCTCCCTCCTGACTCCACAGCTCCTTTCCATAGGCTTCTGGTCGGCCCCTTCCTTCCCCCCTGCCCCCTGCCTCCCTCTCTCTGCCTATCCAAACCCTCCCAGCACCCGGGTCACCCTCCCTCCAGAGCATCTAGGCAGCGGCCCCCTCTGGCCATCCCCCTAAACCAGCAGAGATGCTGCCTTGGCCACACCCTGGTTTCTATGGGTCACTCCTGGATCTAGGGATATGGTGGGNTAGGCTTCTGGTCGGCCCCTTCCTTCCCCCGTGCCCCCTGCCTCCCTCTCTCTGCCTATCCAAACCCTCCCAGCACCCGGGTCACCCTCCCTCCAGAGCATCTAGGCAGCGGCCCCCTCTGGCCATCCCCCTAAACCAGCAGAGATGCTGCCTTGGCCACGCCCTGGTTTCTATGGGTCACTCCTGGATCTAGGGATATGGTGGGATATTTGGGACCTTGCGGTGTGTGGGAGAGACATGCGTTCAGTGGTGTGCACACGTACCGAGCATTTCTGTGTGTGTGTTGGAGTGTGAGTGAGTGTTTCTGTGTCTTGTGTGGATGCACATATCCTGGGACTGCTCCTTTCTTCTTTCATTTTTCTCCCAGTCTCTGCAGGATACTCCGCAATATGCTGGACTCACTGTCTGCAGAGGGTCCTTAGCAGAAAGCCGGATAGTGATGTCCCCTGATTTCAGAGCAGGCTCTTTATTCCCTCTTCCCTGAGGAAGAAGCCTAGATCCAGGCTGTTATACACCATCCTGCCTTTCCCCACACCTTTCCATCCTCTTTTTCGGAGCCAAGCTGTGTCCTGGACACCTGGATGGAGAGATGCTCGTACCAACCTCTGCTGAAAGTGCACATGCCAGTGGGAGCTCTTGGGGCTGCTCATCAGCCAGGGATGGACCAGGCCAGCAGTACCTGCCTTGAAAAGGATGACGTCCTCCTTAATGGCTGGCGAACAGCCTCTGCCCCGGATCCCAAAGGCCCCTGATGCCCGGGATCCAGCCAGCAAAAGGCTAACCCAGGCCCTGCCAGGAGCCTCCCCGGACCCTGCTGCTGGGCTGGGCCTGGCCTTCCTCCAGCAGCTCTGATCAGCTGGTACCTCTGCCATACCAGCTGTTAAATATTTGCAAACATTCCCGGGAGACAGGGGCCTTATCATGCTGTAAATCACGGAGAGCAGCGATGCAGATGTTGAGCCGCTCTGAAATCACTGAAGACAGAGCCACTGCCTGCCTGCAGGATTTCAAAGATATCTTCAGGGGGAAAAAAATTTTGAGATTGTTTTCTAGGATCTTGAAGGATGAATGGGAGTCTACCGGAAACTGAAGAGAGGGAAAGGCTTACCAGGTCAGGGAAGAAGAAATACAAAGGCCAGGAGGTGAATGACAGAGTCTCTGGCTGAAGCAACCACTTCCCCAGAGTGTGGAAGGTGAGGGTGATTGGAAAGGCAATCAGGAGACTAAATCAGAACCAGCCCTGAATGCCGAGCTGAGCAGTTTGGTGGTCTCCAGACTCTGTACTATGATCGAAGCCTAGGGCCAGCTACATAGTTGGCGGGTCCAACGCAAACTGAAAATGGGGGGGCTGCTTGTTCAAAATATATTAAGAGCTTCAACACAGTTACAACTCAGCATTAAATTAAGAGCAGGGTCCTTCTAAGGCCTGGGCCCATGTGACTGCCCATGCAGGTGGTGCCTCCCAGGGCCACCAGTCTGAGCTGTTGTCCTGCCTGGGCTGTAGGAGATGGCAGCCTGAGCCCACGAGGCCTGACAGAAGGAGCAGGAAACACTTCTGCAAAATTCTCCTGGCCTCATGGGAGATTACCTCTTTCCCCAGCAGAGATTGGGTTACCATTCCAGACGCACTGGTTTCAGAGCCTTAATTCATCAGAAAGGTGTGTGCAGCACTTTGCTCTCTGTTCACTACTTCCTCACCTGGCTGACCCTGCTGCTGTATAAACACACGAGGCAGGTGCCTTGGAGGGCCTGAAAGCCTGCTTCTGGTAAGCGCTGGCTCCAACCACTGCCCAGCGGCTTGGGGCTTGGGGATGTGCCCAGAGCCTGCCCAGGCCCTACCTCAACAGGGCCCAGCTGGAGGGTTCAGAGGGCCATCCGTAGCCGCCTCACTAGGAACCAAGGAGCTCAGTGACTTGGGGGAAACTCACAGGGCCACTTGGCTAATTTCACCTTCCCAGAGATGAGAAAAGCTGCCACATGGGAGAAGGAATGAGCAGGGGTCTAACTGTACCTCTGATGCAAATAGAGGCCGAAATCAAAAGCTCCTCTTCTTGAGGTTAATAGATTCATTTGGTTAAAAGTTGAGAAGCATTTCACCACAACCTGTGTCTCCAGCAAACTGCCCTCAGAATTTGCATATGTTTTGAATGAAAATTGTCAGAACCATGCAAACTAGACAGCTATATGCATCTTATCAGATGGCTGTCGGGGAATTTGGAGGAACAGGCTGGGTTTAAACACAAGTGAGGGCTGAGGCCCTTGTGTGGATCTGGCCTCTGTGATAGTATCTGTCCCCACCCTGACCCAAGCTTATGATAAGCCACCTTCTCCATTTCACCAGCCCCTCAGTGGCTAACAAGCCACCTGCTTGCGGGGAGACCTGGAGAAAGAGAAATGATTCTTTATGTCCTTCTGGTTGCACTGAGGTCACATGTGAGGGCAGGTGTGGGCGCTGCTGCCACCAAAGAGCTTTCCGTTCCTTGATCCGTCACTCCGTCTTCCGGCAGTGCTCCCATCACTTCATCCCTCACCTTGCGAATCCTTCAACCGTGTTTGCAAATTATACCTGTCTTTAGGGGAAGCATCCAAAAGGAAACAATGCATTATTTTCATTGGTCACATCATATGTACCACATAAGTTTTTTGCAGGAAGAAATTAAAATACAGATACACAGTGTGAGGAAATGGATACGTGGTCCTGAAGCTCCCATCGTTCCCCAGAGGGTCCCTGCCATTAGCTGGCAGAGTTGTTTGTTCTCCCAGACTCACTCTGCCACATTGCTGCTCCAGGAACCCTGTCTTCCTGGCATTTGGATGCCCCTCACATCCCTAGCTCTTGCCCACTGATTGCCAATGTCCCACTCTGGTTCTTAAGACAACAAGAAGGTCCTAGTCCCCACCATTTCTTCATATACCAGAGGCAGGGAAATTGGTAGTACTGAGCTCAGACATTTTCTACCAAGCATTCCCCTTGCACTGTGCTAGGCCTGGGCAAGATGCAGTCGAGAGCCAGCAAGCCATGTGTCACAGCTTGTTGCAGTTTGACCAAGAAAGTAGCCACTCTCCCATCTTCCAGTTTCCAGACTGAGATTTGCATTTTGCTTTCTGAAGAACTTTATGTCACTTCATATTACCCGCTGCCTTTCGGAGCTTACTTCTTGTCTATCTGCAGTTCCCAAGTTTATCATCCCAAGCTTAAATTATTTTCATAATGGGAGAACACAGCACATTTATTTTTTACANTAAAGATAACTTTATAGCTAGCCAAGGTTCTCCAAAACAAAGCCTGTATGGGGCCAAATAGTAAAAGAGTCTTTGCTTGTGAAAAGGGAATTTCTGGGGACTTCCCTGGTGGTCCAGTGGATGAGACCCTGCACTTCCGATGCGGGGGGGCATGGATCCGATCCCTGGTTAGGGAGATAAGACTCCACATGTCATGCAGTGCAGCTGAGAAAACGCGGGAATCGCAACTCTGGAGTGCCTGAGTCTGTCTCTTTTAGAGAACACTTTCAATTATTTATGTTTAATTGGAGGATTATTTCTTTACACTTTTGAGCTGGTTTCTGCTGCACAAAGGGCGCATCAGCTGTCTGTATACATATATCTCCTCCTCTTGCACCTCCCCCGACCCAGGACTTGAATCTTAGTGCAGAAGTGAGGGTCTTTCAGAAACGGCTGCTCTGAAATTTGCCCTTGAGTCTGCCAGAGGTCACAGGAGAGGGACAGGGCATTGTTCTATTTTAAAAGCATCTCTGCTTTTCTGGTTCCCAGAATTCTGTTCTTTACTTTGAACTCCGCAGACTGGGGACAGGTGACTTGGAAACAACTTTGTTCCTAATTCTCTATTTCCTTGTTTCTGCAACACTCTTGCCATGGGCAGGCTGCATCCATCAAAGCTCTAATCTGGAAATAGGGAGGGCTGAATAAAAGTTTCCACTCGTAGCCAGCCAGTCGTGCCACCCTGAGCAGGTCAGATCACTTCTGTGGACCCCCTCTTCTTCATCAGTAAAATGAGGTCATTGAACTAGGTGGTAAGTTACTGGCATCTTGAAATTCTCAACTTTCTTTTCAGTAAATATTAAGCCATTACCTTTTCTTCCTAGTCACAAAGAATTCAAACATATCTGGATTATCTTTGCCCAATGCAGGGCCCATCACAGTGGAAAGGACCTAGCATTCTAGACCCAAGATGGCAATAAACCGAAGGAATACTGCGGGCTGCACGGCACTGACCCCACCTCTCCACCTTACAACGTGGCCTCACGCCTCCATCATAGGGCTGCTGGCTGTGGCTGTGCATACACACCTTCCAACACATAGTAGGCCCTCAGGAGCCTTCTGCTGGATGACAGGGCCCATGTAGAGCTGTTGGAATGGAAATACTGGCTCACAAAATGGAATTCTGCTCCTGCTGCCCCAGCCAGTTGGGGGCACGTTTGTCCCCATCAAGCGTCCACCAAAACATGCTTCATAGCACCAGCCAGCAGAACTGGAGGAAGAAGGTCTATTCTTTTCTGTGATGGGCTTGGAAATAGGTAAAGATTTCAGCCTACTGATTGATGTAAAAACACTTTTGTACCCAAAAGTAGAGTTGAATCTTTTACCCAGGAAGAGGACTTTCGAAGCCAGTTGTCTCTTAAAAAACAAAACAAAACAAAATGCATTTATTTTTCAATGTTGGACATTGAGGTAGGCCCTTAATCTAGTATTTTAGCACCTTCAAATCCAAGAAGGTTCAAGATAGAAGGCACCTTGGAGAACTCAAGCTTAACCCCTCATCTGATTAGTAAAGAACCTGAAGATCCAGGGGGAGAGGAGGAGCCCTAGCTAAAGCAGACAGTTGTTAATCTGAGACGGGGTGAAATTAAATGAGCAGACTAACTGCCGCTGTACAGTGCCATATTTTCTGCTTTGAACAGCACATTCATGCCCAAGTGCCCACTTGATGACCTTGTGAGGTGGATAACAGTATCTCTGTTTTTTTGTTTTGGGGGGTTTTCTTTGTTTTTCGTTTGGTTGGTTGTTTTATGCTGCACTNATAAAGCAGACAGTTGTTAATCTGAGACGGGGTGAAATTAAATGAGCAGGCTAACTGCCGCTGTACAGTGCCGTATTTTCTGCTTTGAACAGCACATTCATGCCCAAGTGCCCACTTGATGACCTTGTGAGGTGGATATCAGTATCTCTGTTTTTTTGTTTTGGGGGGTTTTCTTTGTTTTTCGTTTGGTTGGTTGTTTTATGCTGCACTTTGCAGAGAGTGAGATTTAAGTTTCCTGACCAGAGATTGAACCCAGACCCCCTTCATTGGGAGCACACGTCTTAACCACTGGATCAGCCAGGGAAGTCCCAGTGCCTCTGTCTGACAAATGAGGAAATTAAAGTTCACGGTTTTGGAAGGATCTGCCCATGGTCACCCGGCCATGTCTCCTAACGCCCGTGGCTGAACCAGAACATCTCGCCATGGCTGTGGGAGGTGTTAGACCAGTTCCGAAGGGAGGCAGACGTGCCGGGACCCTCGGGGCTCTCTCTCCCAGCCTGTGGGGGTTGGGGGCGCTGTGAGTATCAGGGCANAGCCATGTCTCCTAACGCCCATGGCTGAACCAGAACATCTCGCCATGGCTGTGGGAGGTGTTAGACCAGTTCTGAAGGGAGGCAGATGTGCCGGGACCCTTGGGGCTCTCTCTCCCAGCCTGTGGGGGTTGGGGGGGCTGTGAGTATCAGGGCAGCTGGTGAGTGTGGGTACAGAAGTGCTCACTCCCATGCCCTGGATCAGGAAGGTAGACTGGGCCACTCTCGAGGTTTGTCCATGTGCCCAGGCTCCTACCAAGCATCAGAGATGTCAGAGATGCCATCTCTGGCTTATCTGAAGAGATGGAGGTAATTCCCATGAACTGATTGGAAAGAGTATCATTCATAAATAAAAAAGAGCAAATTACTGACACACACAACAGGGAAGACNGGTAGACTGGGCCACTCTCGAGGTTTGTCCATGTGCCCAGGCTCCTACCAAGCATCAGAGATGTCAGAGATGCCATCTCTGGCTTATCTGAAGAGATGGAGGTAATTCCCATGAACTGATTGGAAAGAGTATCATTCATAAATAAAAAAGAGCAAATTACTGACACACACAACAGGGAAGACGCTCAGAGGAGAGTCACAGTATGTTGAGTAGATGAAGCCAGGTTCAAAAGAATTCTGTATGATTCCATTTATATGAAATTCTAGAAAAGACTAATTCGTAGAGACCTGGGGCAGAGTGGGTGAATGGGATAGGAAGATTGAGGTGGGATGAGATACAATTAGGTTTACATAGCTTTCTTACAAGACAGTTGACCAGAGGGGCAGGGAGAAACAACCAATATTAAGCCTCTCCCAAGGAGCTAACTGGGGTTCCCTGGCAGCTCAGCTGGTAAAGAATCTGCCTGCAATGCAGGAGACCCCGTTTTGATTCCTGGGTCAGGAAGATCTCCTGGAGAAAGGATAGGCTAGCCACTCCTGTCTTCTTGGGCTTCCCTGGTGGCTCAGATGGTAAAGAATCCACCTGCAATGTGGGTGACCTGAGTTTGATCCCTGGGTTGGAAAGATCCCCTGGAGGAGGACATGGCAGCCCACTCCAGTCTTCTTGCCTGGAGAATCCCATGGGTGGAGGAGCCTGGTGGGGTGCAGTCCATGGGGTGACAAGAGTTGGACACGACCGAGTAACTAACCGCAGCACAGTACAGCAAGGAGCTAGCCAGTTTTGGAATGGAGCAAAGTCCATAGACAGGAGCTAGCCAGTTTTGGAATGGAGCAAAATCCATAGATGGAAGTTTCTCTGCACTTTGATGTTCCTTATGCCTCTTGCTCAAACTCCAGTGCTTTCCTCTGGGGTCCCCCAGACTTCTGACCTTGGCTTGAGGGCAGTCTGCCTACACCTCTTGGCTTTCATTGCAGAGGTCCTTGAGACACTTCCAGATCCCACTACCCACCCTCCCCCGCCCCCCGCCATGCGTCCTTACCCTCTTCCCTCCAGCCAGAGCAAACCAGCATCTGCTGTCACCCTCAGAGGACCCCTGTACCAAGAGACACGAGCTGCGCAGTGACAGTTGAAGCTGCAAGACACAGCACGAGGAGGGGAGTCTGCCTTCCTCTGACGTTCTTCCAAACAGATTCATTTCTCCTTTGATGTTCTCATGAAAATTTAGATTTTTCTTCCTGACAAGACCATAGGGTGAAGTTTACAAGAAATTCAGACTGAGCCTAGAAGGGAAATGCAGAGGCTAGTTGGAATAAGACCATTGGCTTTGAGATGACATAAATGTGATTTCAAATGCCACATTCACGAGTGCCTGATTTTCAAATAGCAGGCCTGGCACACCAAAGCCGAAGTGATGATGAGTCGTGGTGAGGGTGAAGTGTTTGCAAAGCACCTTGCTCAGCCCTTCTTGTGTTGGCTTCATTTAATCTTCACAACAACCCCATGATGTAGGTTATGTCTGTAGGAGAGGAAAGTCAGGTTCAGACCCAACGTGACTGAGAGATGAAGGTGAGCTCCTCCCCAAAGGAGGAGGTGGCGTTAAAGCCGGAGCTCCCAGCCCCTCTGCCACTGTGTTGTGTTATTATGATTATCATTCCCGATAGCCTGGTTGCTAGGAAATTATTTTGCATCTTGTATCAGGAAGAGTCTTATCTCCTCAACTGGACTGCCATCTATTTGATTAAAGGATTTATATCTCCTTCACCTTTGTATCATCAACCCCTCCCCTAGGCACATTGGAGGATCTCATGAAATGGCAACTGAGACGCTTGGATGGGCTTTGGAGAGAATTTTCCGACAGCCTATCTTTTCCTCTCCACTCATTAAAAAAAAAAAACAAGGTCACCTTAAATCTGAACGTTCCATTATAAAAGCAAACATATCAAATGCAGACAATTCAGAAAACTATAAAAATAGGGAGAAAAAATAAATTTTGATCTAACCACCCAAAGATATGTTTAGACAAATGATGTTTTATCTTATTTCCTTCCAGTCTCCCTGTGCAGAGATTTTTACTATCACTCTTTATCAAAGATACTATTCTTTATAAATGTTTTTTATGATAACAAAGTATATTTGCACATTGCAAGAGGGAAAAAAACATGAAAAATGATACAAATTACTCAGAAGATCACAACCAAGAGATAGTTAATAACTCTTTGACATATTCTGACTTCTTTCTCCGCATTTCCTTCTGAGGACTCCAAATTGCAGGATGAGGGGTGGGCAGCCTTGGCTGAGGTTCAGATTAGCTGAAGAACCTGTCTACGACCCATGAAACCAGACTAAAGAAGATAGAGGTATTTGTTCCATTATTTTAATTTAACATTGAATGTGGAAAGTAACAGATTTCTTATTTATTCTTAATAATTATATGACATTCTATTGTATGACTGAACCCCAAATCATTTAACCAGTTCTGAGTGACTGACTGGCCGTGCTGGGGGTTTATGGGCATATTTGTAAGAGGCAGTGAGGTGGGCATCTCCACTGTTAACTCTGCTAGCAGGCTCTCTGATCACTGATGAGGAGGTAACCCGGGCAGCCATGTGGCTCCTGGACTTCAAAGGCTGAGTTTCACCCACATTCCATTCTTGTTCTTTTTGGTATAAGCCTGAGCTGCCCATGGATCCAAGAGAGCCGGTGAATTTGATTCATCCGGAGGATGAATTAGGTTTCCGATAAGGAAACTTTGTGGGTTCCCCTAGAAACCTCCTGCAATTTTTCTAGACTGGCAGCTTCTAATTGGCCTTGCAGATGGATGCACAGGGGTGGAGAGGGCACAGAAGTAGAAAAGGGACTTTTAAAAATGAATATGTGCATGCAAAAAACAGTCCAACACTTCAGAGGAAGCAAAGGAAAAAGACAACAGAAAATAGTCTCTCTCTCACACCCAGATTCCCCATTCCTGCTCCAGAGGCAGCTATTGTCCATGGCTTCATACATGTCCTTCAGGAGCGGCCTACACTTACATGATCGTTTCTCTGTCTTTCCACCCATCTATTCACTCGTCTGGGCTTCCCTGGGGCTCATGGGTAAAGAATCCTCCTGCGATGTAGGAGACATAGGTTCAATCCCTGGGCCAGGAAGATCCTCTGGAGGAGCGCCTGACAACCCACTCCAGTCTTCTTCCCTGGAGAATCCCATGGACAGAGGAGCCTGGTGGGCTGCCGTCCATGGGGTCACAGAGAGCAGGGCACAACTGGAGAGACTGAGCGTGCTTCCCCTTGTCCAGCTGTCTCTTTTCCTTTTGTATCTGTTTGCTGCTGCTGCTAAGTCACTTCAGTCGTGTCCGACTCTGTGCAACCCCACAGACAGCAGGCAGCCCTCCAGGCTCCCCTGTCCCTGGGATTCTCCAGGCAAGAACACTGGAGTGGGTTTTGTATCTGTATAGCTAACTACTTATCCACTCATCCATATAAAAAAGCAGGGATCTTTAAATGAATGTTTATCACAAATAGAGCAATTTAGAATGGACTTTAAGGCAAAGAATCCTGGGCCCCCAACCCAGCCACCCATCTGCTTTGTAACAGTAGCCAAGATGCCTTACTTTTCTCTGCTTCTGTTTCCTCATGTATAAGATGAGTTCCCTAATGCCTCCCAAGGGGGCTGTGAATGTGCCTTGGGACACGGAGATGGCCAGGTCAGTGGGATGGCGAGTGACAGTTTTGCTCTCCCAAGACCCGCAGGCAGGAAGGACAGCAGAGAGGTCTTCCACCCAAATGGGGGCACAGGAGAGGAGAATGTGGAAGCGTGGTGTTGGGAGTCCACCCTCGGGCACTGGCTGGTCACACTGGCATCCTCGCCTGGTGTAAGGGGACAGCGTGATCCTTCATAAACATTACCTCACCTGCTCTGCGGGAGATAAGGTGTTTGCTAAACTTTGTGGGATGAGCGGGCCCTTCCGCATGACCACCGCCAGGCCAGCTGCCTGCTCAGACCAGCTGCAGGGGCCTCCAGCTCAACTCACCCCAAATACAGGAACCAGCAAATGGTGCTGGGTCTATTTTGTGTAAATAGAAGCAACTGCTCTTTAGATAAAGGACACAGAGGTCACAGCTGGGAGAGGGGCAGTGGCCAGCTCATGAGCCAGTGTCTGTGAAAACATTTGCAGTATAGGGTTCAAGCCTCTAATGTGGTACTAGCTCCCTCTGGGGTGACCTCTGAGATAGGGGGGTATGCATCAGGGCCTCTGTGTGGTGCAACCACGTGGAGGGTGCCGCCTGGAGTTGTGCAGCAGGGCAGCCCTTGGTCCTCGACAACTTGGAAAGTCCAGTCGCCTGAGAAGTCTGCCACTGTCCCCGCTGGCCCTGGGCCCCTCCACAACTGGCTTTCACGTTCCGTGCTGCTTCCTAAATCCAACTCTTAATTATGATTACACAGCTTTAGTATGTAGAGTTGATGTTGAGTAATGGCCGTGATTAAGAATTAATTTCAATTAAGCTTCATTCAGAGCCTGCTTCCAATTGCTGCAGGTTTGCAGCCTCAGTAGGGGGAAACCTGCCTGTGCACAAAATTTGACCTTCCTGCTGCTGATCCGTCTTGGCCAGATGGGTCTGCTTGATTTTCTGGCCTCAAGAGCACATTTCCTCACCACACTACGCGTGTGTGCTAAGTTGCTTCAGTCGTGTCTGACTCTGTGCAACCCTATGGACTGTAGCCCACCAGGCTCCTCTGTCCCCGGGATTCTCCAACAAGAATCCCAGAGTGGGTTGCCATGCCCTCCTCCAGGAGATCTTGCTGACCCAGGGATTGAATCCACGTCTCTTACATCGGCAGACGGGATCTTCAACACTAGTGCCTCCTGGAAAGTGCTTCCTCACCACACTACATGGGATATAAACTACGTTTCCACCTTCCCTCCCACCCAGCCACATACTCAGAACCCAGGAAACAAGGAAACAGAACAAAACTACCCTAGAAGTAGGGACACTGCACTTCTGGAAGGTTCAGCCCAAGGGTCAGCACCCGCCTCCCAGGTGAATGCCACCTGCATTGCCCATTCTACCTTAGGAAACAAAGCCCACTTGCCATTCTCTAACTCTATGATACCCACTCTACAGATGGGAAAAACAAGATTCTCGAAGGCTAAGACTCACGGCTAGTGGGAGTAAAGGGAAGACTGGAAATCAGATCTGATCTCAGTGTTGTGCCCCCTCCAGTTAGAACACATCCTTTCAGTAAAGGGCAAATGTCTATGCGTTTAGGAGAAACAACCTCCTTTAATTTCCTATCAGGCCACGTAAACCAGCGTATCCCATATTAGAGTTCATGTGCCTTGCAGGCGAGTTCTGCCACATCCACAAACACAATCATGTACTTAACAGTGAAAAACAAACTCATTTGTTTTAAAACAAGACTTTCTATCCTACTTTAGAAACTGCCATCAAGCAAAAGTTATCACAAAAGTATAATAGTAAGAAATGAAACAAAGTTATTAAATTCAAACCAGAAACTGTTACCTTCTAAAAGTCTAAGACTCAGACTTGGTCTTCGTCTAAAAGAGAGGTGAGAGAAATGTTCATGACACAAACAAGAAACTGGGACTTTGTCCTAGAGGCCATCAGAAGGCTTGAGAAAGAGCTGGAAAGAAAATCGTTATGTTGCACTGGGATTCAATATTATTTAAAATTCTATGCCAGCGCCACCTAAGAGACATTCATGAGCCCAGCATGAGAGGGAAAAAGTGTGTTCAACGCTTTTCAAGACACTGATCTAGGCCTTTAGCACATGGTTCCAGACTTTGCCTGCGAGTAATGCTGCCCTTTAGCTGCTCCATGGGTGACAAAATCCTGTCCAGAATTCAGCTCCCCTATCCCCGAGCCCTGACCCGAGGATGAGGTGCGGACATTCCTTTGGTGTTTCCAGTGCAAACACAATGAAATCAAAACGCTTTCCAGGCCAGCTGGTGGGGTGAGTCCAGCTGCCGATGAGCCTGACCACTCTGTGTTGAATGTCATCACCAGCCCAGTGCCTTTCATGACTAAATCACTTACTGAAAAGCTAAACTCTCAAAACATTTTCTAGAAGGAAATGGTAAGTGAAAAATGGGATTCAATTACCTCGAAAATAAAGGGGCAATTTCACTCACCGATGCCGTACTTAGAAGTTCAATTTGAAAACAGCCATTCAGATGAAGCCCAGGCCAATTAAAAGGGGGCAGAAAAAGGAAATTATTTATTAATCCTCTCATCTAATCCTTCTGACTGAGTGAATCTTCCTTAGACTCAAAAAAAGGTAGATGGACTTGAAACACAATTAATTAAGCACTTTAATAATTCAAGCCACAGAACTTTTCCTTTAAAAGTTGGGTATTTAGAGGACCCATTTGCTTAATGTAACCAGTCTAGTGACCCCAAAACCCAAAACCAGAAGGTTGCTCTTCTGAATGGAGCTGAAGGACTCCTTGCTCTTTTCCAAGGGATTTGGAGCGAAGTTACAACCAAACCCTTTAACAGAGTCAAAGACTTTTAGGTAAACCTGGCCAATACGTTCCCGTTTCCTACACCTGGAAGGCTTCACCAGAAAAGAAGACAGTCTTGTTAGAAGTAGAAAAGCAAAATGGAAGTTAACTTATGCCAGACAACCAAACAGAACCAAACACACATAAGTAGTGGTTTACTGCTACTCATTCTTCCTTTATATTTTTATGCCTGGCATTGGAGTGATGGTTTCTGAAGCCATACTTAGCATATCTTCTCCTGTCATGAATAGCAACAGCTGGAGCCCCACTGCACAAGAGTTGGATTTCTGCTCTGCAAATTACCAGCTGTGGAACACGGGATCTCAGTTTCCCCATCTATAAAATGGGGATAATTGTAGCACCTACCTCCCATCAGATTGTTGTAAGGACTAAATGACAGTGTGCTTTGCACAATGCATGGCACATAGTCAGTGCTTAGTGGACAGCTGATGGCTGGTATTAACCCTGGCTTGAGCTTGTGGCAAGGTTTTTCTCAGCAGTTACTGACTTGCCTGTTGGGAGAAGATGCTTCTCTGCTCAGAAGTATTCAGAACACCTGCAGGAAGGTGGTGAGCGATGCCACTCCTCTGTGAGTCTCTGAGATACTTCTCTGTCTTCAATCAATTTTCTGCCCTCCACATGGGCCAGAGATTGCTGGCCAAAGCAGGCGCGGTCACTTTCCTTGGAACCTGACTGATGGGATGGCCCCATATGCAGCACACGAGACAGGCTTGTGCTCAGACGGCTCCGTCTTGGAAATCCATCTTGACTGAGGATCCAGAGATAATCCAAAGATTTCGTGTACACATGCCAAATCCCACTCGCATGTATGCCTCTCTCCCCCTCTATGCGCATTTATCCCACTCACATCTGGGCAAACACTCGTCCCCGCAGGTGACATTCCACGCGCGTAGCTATCCAGCCCTATGATAAAATGCAGTGTTTCTCCCCGAGTGAAGCTTAATGTGCCTCAGCCTGGGGATTTATACTGAGCAATAAAATCCACAGAATCAAGAAATGCAAATAGATTGTCGAATATAATATTATCATTGTCAACATAAAAGATTTTTTATTTACAGCCCCCCAAAAGAAAATACACGGCAGTGTCCTTTGTTTCAGGGAATGCAAAAAAGGTTTCAACAACTAACAGGGCATGTTTCTGAGCAAAATATGCCCCGTATATGATGTCGGAACACCTATTGTCAGTGGCCGCGCGTGTCTGTGTCCTTGCAAACAAGCCCATGGAGTCGAGTTGGAGAAGGTCACTCCCAGCCTCTCTGAGCCACAGGCCACCTGCCTAGCCCACACACGAGCCAAGAAGCACAGATTTATTCATCAGGAAAGGGCCATACCCGAAGAGCGCACCTCAGGACAAGGTGTCTGAAGAGTCACTGGTACGGCTTTCAGAGGAGTGGAAGCGGGATGTGAGTGAGGCTGTGAACAGGACCAACGCTCCAGGCCAAGGAAGGCTGCAAGGAGGAGATGCTGAAGAGCAGACGGGGGCGTCACTCCGTCTTCTCTCTGGAATGCATCTCTAGAAACTTCATCCTCACTTTCCCAAATGCTAAAGATCCTTCTAGCAACCCTTTTGTTGCACACGTTACGGACTTCTGAGACCATTTTTTTTTCTTGGATTTGGTTGAAAAATAAATCCACTATTTTATTTAAGGATTTGAGTGTCCTGTGAGACCTGGTCACTGTGATAGCTTCATTTCCATCTTAGAAGGAAGGATATACATTTATAAAGCTTTCCATAGTAATAATCACCTATTATGTTAGGTGATTCTAGCCGATTCCACCAATGGTCACTTTACAGATGAGAAAACTGAGTTTTGAGTGAAAGAAAGCGCACTCGACTTGCAAGACGGAGACCTGAGACACACACACGTAGGTTTGACTCCGGAGGTCATGGTCCTGAACTTTACCCTAACCTGCCTGAGCACCCATTGCCTCAGCCTGTTCTGGGTCCCCCAACAAGGGCACATCACCCAGTCCTCCCGGGTGAGGTAGGTGTTATGGTTCCAACTCACAGATGAGCAAAGTGAGGATCCAGAGGGGAAGAGCGTCTGTCCATGTCATATAGATATGACGAAGCTTGAGTAGGATTTGGACTCCAAGCCCTGTTTTCACATCCTGTAGGATAAAATGAGAGATTGAAGGTGTAGTGATTATGCCTTTTCCAGCCCATCACACTCCTTATCAGTCCCACCCACTGGGTGAGTTCCGTGAGTCTTAGCGATCAAATCAGTCACCTCATCTTGCATGCAATAACTCCTAGTTTTTACTTGCAGCTCATTTGGACAAGGAAGGTCTTCATGTTTGAGAAGATGATTCAGTAAAGCACTCCTGGCTATCCCCAGGGTTTTTGCATCCAGGGTGGGTTGAAGGGGTCATGACAGTCAACTGCAATTAAAGGAGGGGAGGAAACCCCACCTCAGAGAGCAAGTTGATCTCCCAGGGATTACATGCTCTTAACTCAGTCCTGTCTCCTCCACCGCAGATCCCCTCTTGACCTTCCACCACGCTCTCCAAAGTTATGACAGAGCCCGAAGCGGGGTGAGCTCCACTGGTCTGCCGTCACTGGAGCCCCTCATCCCAGGAGGTCAGAGTGGAGAGGACACGTCCAGTCAGGCAACAGCAGACACTGGTGACCGTAGGAGTGGGGACACCGTGTCACGGGTTGGGGGTGCAGTGGTGGAGGGGAGCACAGACACATTCTCTGATATCTGGGACGTATATCTTACTAGGGAAACAGATAAACCAGACCAGCCATCAGATGATGGGAAGTATAAGACAATGAAACAGGGGGTGTCACACTGGGGAGCTTGATGGGGGTAAAATGAGACGCAGAGGCCGAAAAAGCCTCCCCACGGAGGTGACGCTAACATAGACCTGCTGGCAGGGGGCCAGCCCGAGGAGCAGCCCTGGGGAGCGGCTCTGGGCAGCCATCCGTCAGTTTCCACGATGACAGGGAAGTCACAAGGCGCCGCAGACTCTCATTTTAGTCAACAGTGAATCATAGCACCCGGGAGCACCACCGCCCCAAACTCCCAGTGCACCCACCACCCACCACACCCACAACAGCGGTCTGTTTGAGCAACAGAGAAGAGCACTCCCAAACATACTCAGGGAAAAGCCTCTGCTGGGAGGCGAGGTCTCCAGTTTCTTCCTTCTTTCGCTCTCTTTCTTTCTTTCTTCCTTCCTCCCTCCCTCCCCCCCTTTCTCCCTTCCTTTCTTTCTGTTTTAAGCTTGGCCGAGCCACATAGCTAGCGAACTCTCAGTTCCCAACAAAGGAACTGAACCCAAGTCACAGTCCTGAAAGCGCCGAACCCTAACCACTAGACCACCAGGGAACTCCCTCCAGCTTCCCCTTCAAACAGTCGGCATCTTGGGGATTCGGAGCATCTCACCGGCTGCCTCCTGCTCTAAGGACCTGGAGACAACTTCCACAAAGTTAATCTCCATTCCTGCCTTTGGAGGATTCTGCATGAAAGGAGTGCTGATAAGGGAAACGGAGGTGGAGGTGGAAGTTTCTATCTGCTGAGAGAGTCTAGTTGGCATTTGCAAAGAGAAAAGTTACTGGCGTTAACAGAACACCTTGAGCACCAGCCTTGAGCTGGATACTCCACCTGTGTTGTGTCCTTCAGTCCCAAGAGGTAGATATTAAAAGACACAGTCTTGCAGCCTAGGATATTCGGTCTCTGAGAGGCAAAGCGAATTCTTCAAGATCACATAGCAAGAAAGTGTCAGAGCTGGAAATGATCACACTGTGTTACATTAATTACTAATGCATTACTGATTACATTATGTTTATTGCATTAATCTAATGTGCTGATCATTTACTAGGTTCCAGGATCCTTGTAGGATGCCCAGGAGCACAGACCATTTCACTGAATCCTCACCACATAGAATTACTATTCACATTAAGCTGATGAGAAGATTGAGTCTCAGGGAGGAAGAATTGCTTACCCGGGTCACTCAACTCCTAAATGAAAAGGTGGGGTTCAAACCCTGTTATCTCTGATTGACAAAAACACCCTCCCCCCATTTTTTTTTTCCCAGAGAGGCTTATGTCAAGCGAGGGAAAGATGGGGATGTTCCATATTAAAAGAGACCAAAGAGACATGACAAACAGATGTCAAGGCTGGAAACTGTACTGAGAGAAAAGTACTGTTTTGTGGTCAATTGACAAAATTGAAATGTGGATGGTAGATCAGACAAAAATTCAATCTTGAATTTATGCCATTGGTGACTCTGTTATGATCATGTAAGAGAATATCTTCATCCTTAGAAAACACCCAGCACAGTACTCAGGGATGAAAGGCTATGATGTATGCAGTTTATTTATATGGTTCAGAAAAAAAATTATATGTGAGTGCATGTGTATGTGAGTACAGGCACGTGTGTGTATGTTTGCATGCATGCACACAGACAGAAAAAAACAGATGAGGCAAGATGTTAACAATAGGTGAATCTGATAGGTGTATTTACTTGTTTGAAATTATCTCCAAATATAAAAATAGAGAGAAAGACAATTGTCAGATGTCACAAAACCTTTCGAGTTTTTCCAGAGCCCTCCTCCATGGATTTTTAACTGTTTTCTGTGTCCTAATTCTTCCCCTCTGTCTGAAATTCCACCTTTACTAATTCATTCCTTCAGCTTTACACGTCAAATCTTTAAATTGGAGGAGAAGGAGGAGGAGTTACCTGTTCAGATCTTAAGGAGACTGAACTGGAAATGTTAATGTTGTCACGTTCAGTCACTCAGTTGTGTCCAACTCTGCGACCCCAGGGACTGCAGGCTGCCAGGCCTCCCTGTCCCTCACTGTCTCCAAGAGTTTGCCCACAGAACTGTTAATAGGAACCATCATTTGTTGAGTGTTACATGCCAGGTGTGGTGATAAGCACAAATAGCCCCAAACAGCATAAAAGGCAGGCACTCTTACTCCCTTCATTTTAGAGACCCAGAAGCCTGGGAACAGAGATGGTCGCAACTGGCCCCAAGCCCCTCGGCAAATAAGCAACAAAACTGCGGTTTGAGTTGAGACATGTTGGAACCCAAAGCCAAAACTCTTCTCATCTATAAAAGGGCAATCATTCAAATAAGTAAACAGTTTGCTTTAACAGCAGCAGAAGAAACTAGATGGCAATTAATACCCAGGCTTGCATCTTCTTAAGAGGCAGAACTGACTTCCTAATCTTTGCTCAGTGTCCTAGGCACTGCTCTTTCATGCTGAGACTGTAATCTTCATTTTCTGGAGAAGATCGCTAGGAAGGTCTCATGTGTGGTTCCCTGCCATAGGATATCAGCTGGCTTCTGAGTAACCACAGGGGCGTTAGAAATCACTGGCAACTCACCATGTGCAGTCATCTCCATTTCTAAGCATCTGGGAGTCGTCTCCTTGTCAAACGGCCAGTCCCACTGTCAGACGGCGGTGAGTAGGTAAAGGCTGACCTCTATGACTGAAGGCTCATGAGAATGTCCCTTTGGGAGGCTCTCCACCACCCCAGGAATCAAGCATTAGCTCTTATAGAGCATACAGGCTCCTGAAAAATCAATCCTTAAGTTTCTAGTTCCATGTCTGACTGCCTCCTCCTTCACCCCAGTTCAGGTCATGCTAAGTTTCTTCCACAGACATGAAAGTGTCTGATTTTTCTCACTGTTGGGCAAATGCTCTTTCCCATGCCCAGAATGCCCCTTGTCCTAACTCCAATTTTCCCGAAAAGCTCTGGTTTGTTGTTTTTGTCCCAGCCTAGATATCACTTCCCCCAGGAAGCCGTCCCTGAATTCTGGACCAGAGTAGATGCCCCTCCTTCGGGGTCTCCAGACACCAGGTGTTAACTTTGTTTTGTTACCTATTAATCTCTTGGTAAAAGCCCATCTCTCACCCTTTATTAGCTCTTTATACAATATGCTTCCCTCATGAAGCAGGGGATATATTTTCTTCCCCCACTTAGTGGCCAAAGCTAAGCTTTCTTGCCCCAGTTTAGTGCAGGATAATGACTCAGGAACTATTTTGTCTTTGAGTATAGGTTTGGTTCCTGGGTTGATCTACTCCAGGAAGACCCCTTGGAGTAGGAAATGGCAACCCACTCCAATATTCTTGCCTGGAAAACGCCATGGACAGAGGAGCCTGGTGGGCTACAGTCCATGGGGTCACGAAGAGTCGGACATGACTGAGAGACTAAGCACACACAAAGAAAGGAAGGAAAGCTGAAGCATGATCCTTCGTATGTGTTTTCTTTACCTAAGTTTTTATTTGGGGCTATGCTGGGTCTTGATTGCGGCCTGTGAGCCTTCTCTAGCTGCAGTAGGCGGGCTTCTCATTGCAGGGGCTTGCCTTGCTGCAAGCATGGGCTCCAGAGTGTACAGCCTTCAGTAGCTGCAGCTCACGGGCTCTGGGAGGTGGGCTCAGTAACTGTGTGCATAGACTTAGTTGCCCTGCACCATATGAGGTCTTCCCGGATCGGGGATCGAACCTGTGTCCCCAGCATTAGCTGGTGGATTCTTAACCCCTGAACCACCAGGGAAGTTCTGAGAATACTCTTAAACTGAACTTCCACGTGCAGTATGAGGGTTTGGAATTAAGGCCAGGGTGTTATGGGCTTCCCAGGTAGCACTAGGAGCAAAGAACCTGCCTGCCAATGCAGGTGAACATAAGAGACGCAGGTTCAGTCCCTGAGTCGGGAAGATGCCCTAGAGGACACAGCAACCCCCTCCAGAATTCTTGCCTGGAGAACCGCATGGACAGAGGAGCCCAGCAGGCTATGGCCCATAGGTCGCAAAGAGTCAGACACAACTGAAGTGACCTTAGCAAGCTCACGCACATGATTCCATAATGTGAGAAGCAGTGTGGAAAACTACCTCAGGGCCTGGCCAAGCAGACCTTGTTTGGGAGCTCAAACCAGCAACTCGTGGTGCCTTTAAGTGAGGAAACTAACTTCTCAAGATCTGTTCTCTCTTCTGTAAGCTGCACACCAGCATCACCTGTCTTGCAGTTCTGTTNTGTCCATTGAGCTGGTGATGCTATCTAGACATATCATCCTCTGCCACCTCCGTCTTTTGCCTTCAATATTTCCCAGCATCAGGGTCAATGGAATATTACTCAGCCATAAAAAGGAGCAATATTGGGTTATTTGTGGAGATGTGAATGGACCCAGAGTCTGTCATACAGAGTGAGGTAAGTCAGAAAGACACAAATACTGTGTGTTTGTGTGTGTGTGTGTGTGTGTGTGTGTGTGTGTGTATGTTAGTCACTCAGTCGTATCCGACTATTTGCAATCCCATGGACTGTAGCCTACCAGGCTCCTCTGAGCATGGATTTCACCAGGCAAGAACACTGGAGTCAGTTACCATTCCCTTCTCCAGGGAATCTTCCCAACCTGGGGATCGAACATGGGTCTCCTGCATTGCAGGCAGATTCTTTATGATCTGAGCCATTGTATATTAATGCAAATATGTGAAGTCTAGGAAAATGGTACTGAGGAACCTATTTGCAGGGCAGGAATAGAGACAGAGATGTAGAGGACAGACAGGTGGGCATGGGGGAGATGAGTTGGGAGGTTGGGATTGACGTGTAAAGTAGACAGCTAGTGGGAACCGGCTGTAAAGCACGAGGAGCTCAGCTCCACGCTCTGTGGCGCTCTAGGGAGGTGGGGTGGGGGATTTGGTGGGAGAGAGGTCTGAAAGGGCAGTGTGAAAACAAAGAGGGCAGCAGACTTTAAATGGAGTTATTTGTGCTGAGCCCCAAGTCCCCAGACTGAGACTTAATACAATCATAGCTTTGATTCCCACAGAAGAGGAATCTGAAACTAGACCGTCAGGAATTACCTGATTGGCACTCGTGGGGTGATCTGCCTGATAGACCCCTGCCAGCACCTAAAGGAAAGTAACCGTCTGGTAACCAACCCACTTCTTTACCTAGTATAGCATCCTTGCCCCTGCTCCCTTCTCCCTGTAAAAGTCTTTCATCTTGTCCAGCTCCTCAGAGCTCCTTTCTATCTGCTGGCTCAAATGCTGCCTGGTTCATGAATTGTTGAATAAAGCCAGTGGAGCTGTAAAATTTACTCGTTGAATTTTGTTTTCTAACAGTGTTACTATACTTCTGTTTGCTTTTCTCTTGTAATAAAATCTGTCTTAAGCACTGCTTAAGACAACTTAACAACTGCTTAGTCGTTCAGTTGTGTTTGCTCTTTGCGACCCTGTGGACTGAAGCCCACCAGGCTCCTGTGTCCATGGCAGTTCTCCAGATAAGAGCTGGAGTGGATTGCCATGCCCTCCTCCAGGGGATCTTCCCAAGCCAGGGATCGAACCCANCTGCTTAGTCGTTCAGTTGTGTTTGCTCTTTGCGACCCTGTGGACTGAAGCCCACCAGGCTCCTGTGTCCATGGCAGTTCTCCAGATAAGAGCTGGAGTGGATTGCCATGCCCTCCTCCAGGGGATCTTCCCAAGCCAGGGATCGAACCCAGGTGTTCCGTATTGCAGATGGATTCTTTACCGTCTGAGCCACCAGGGAAGCCCGTCTTTGTATTACAGGGAGTTTTAGCCAAGAACTTAGAAGAGTAGAGAGAAAATTCTTTTTCTTCTCCCACAGTGACTGAGAGCCACCCACAGGTTTGGGTTCATCTTAATCCAGTTCTGCAAACAACCGGCTGTGAGACCTTGAGCCCCCGGCTCAGCTAACAGAAATAAGTCCCGTGGCCAGGATTTGAACCCATGCATGTATGAGCCCAGCTTCCCTGGTGGTTCAGACTGTAAAGAGTCTGCCTGCCAGTGTAGGTAACATGGGTTCACTCTGGGTAATCTCCTAGAGAAGAAAATGACAACCCATTCCAGAATTCTCACCTGGGAAATCCCATGGACGGAGGATCCTGGCAGGTTACAGTCCATGGGGTCACAAAAGAGTCAGACATGACTGAATGACTTGCGCTTTCATGTATGATCCCAGACTTCTGGATTCCTTGAATCTAAAGGAAGGACTTGCTGCTCTCTGGCGTGTGCGCAGGCTCCTCAGCTCCATCCGGTACCTACCTGTCTTGCTCCATCTGTGATTCTGGCTAGGTGTTGTTCCTCCCATAGCCTTCTGTGTCCCAGAATCCAGACTTTGGGACACTTTGTTTTCTTGGGTCCTCCTTCTTGTCTCCATGTTTAATTTTGTGGGAGCCACGAATTAAACAGGAACCAGATATGATTTATTAATTCCTAACCTACAATCATGCCCAGAGGCTTGTAGGCACATGCTGTAAATCACAAAGAATAATAATAACAATAAAAAAGAGTTCCCTGTTGAAAACTGCCTTAAGGGACATCTGTCAGCCTGTCAGGGACCCCCAGAGAGCCGACTGCCTCCCTCCTTAGTCCAGAATAAACTGCAGGAAGAGGAATCTGTAAGTGACAGGAACTTTGAGGCAGATGGAGAGAAATTCACAGCTTTATCCACCTTCTTGGCTAGCCGTGTCACTTTGACACTTTTTTCCTACAAAAATAAGGAATTTATATACCAATGTGTTAAGCCCTTTGCATAGATGATCAAATGTAATATTCAAACAACNAACTTTGAGGCAGATGGAGAGAAATTCACAGCTTTATCCACCTTCTTGGCTAGCCGTGTCACTTTGACACTTTTTTCCTACAAAAATAAGGAATTTATATACCAATGTGTTAAGCCCTTTGCATAGGTGATCAAATGCAATATTCAAACAACCCAATGAAGTAAATACTCAAGCTATCCTTACTTTCCCCAGGAGGACATGAGCATAACTCTAAAAGGATAAAAAGGATAACTCTAGAATGCACAGATCATAAACTGATGAGCGAAGACAAAAGTCCAAAGGCACATGGTTTTGAAGCCCATGCTTTTTAAACCATACTGGAAGCTTCTAAATCCTTGAAAATCCATTTTGAGCATTCTGATATCTGGAGGTCTTGGAGATCACTCTGAAGCTTGGAGTGGGGACTTCAGGGACTTCAGCTCCCTGGCCAGGTTGCAGAGGTGCGAGCAGGAAAGCCCAGCCACTAGACCAGAGGCTGGTCACAAGCGCCCGGGCCTTTTGGCTTTGCCAAAAAGAATCCCCACAAAAATGAAAAGTAGTGAAATTAGGAAAGTGTTTATTGGGTGGACAGACACACAGGCAAGCTCAGAGAGTGGGTTCCTGAGTCGCCCNCGAGCAGGAAAGCCCAGCCACTAGACCAGAGGCTGGTCACAAGCGCCCGGGCCTTTTGGCTTTGCCAAAAAGAATCCCCACAAAAATGAAAAGTAGTGAAATTAGGAAAGTGTTTATTGGGTGGACAGACACACAGGCAAGCTCAGAGAGTGGGTTCCTGAGTCGCCCCTTGTGGCGACTAAAACCACTCACAAGGGGCATTTCTTCTGGGTCTCCTCTAGCCGATCATTTCGATTCGCCTGGTTCACGGTCCATATTTGGTGTGTCTCAGGGTCCTCCCATGTGCGCACACACGTCTCTTAGCCAAGATGGATTCTACCACAAANCCCTTCTCCCTGTAAAAGTCTTTCATCTTGTCCAGCTCCTCAGAGCTCCTTTCTATCTGCTGGCTCAAACGCTGCCTGGTTCATGAATTGTTGAATAAAGCCAGTGGAGCTGTAAAATTTACTCAGTTGAATTTTGTTTTCTAACAGTGTTACTATACTTCTGTTTGCTTTTCTCTTGTAATAAAATCTGTTTTTATATTGTTGTGCTTAGTCGTTCAGTTGTGTTTGCTCTTTGCGACACTGTGGACTGAAGCCCACCAGGCTCCTGTGTCCATGGCAGTTCTCCAGATAAGAGCTGGAGTGGATTGCCATGCCCTCCTCCAGGGGATCTTCCCAAGCCAGGGATCGAACCCAGGTGTTCCGTATCGCAGATGGATTCTTTACCGTCTGAGCCACCAGGGAAGCCCGTCTTTATATTACAGGGAGTTTTAGCTAAGAACTTAGAAGAGTAGAGGGGAAATTCTTTTTCTTCTCCCACAGTGACTGAGAGCCACCCACAGGTTTGGGTTCATCTTAANCGCAGATGGATTCTTTACCGTCTGAGCCACCAGGGAAGCCCGTCTTTATATTACAGGGAGTTTTAGCTAAGAACTTAGAAGAGTAGAGGGGAAATTCTTTTTCTTCTCCCACAGTGACTGAGAGCCACCCACAGGTTTGGGTTCATCTTAATCCAGTTCAGCAAACAACCGGCTGTGAGACCCTGAGCCCCCGGCTCAGCTAACAGAAATAAGTCGCGTGGCCAGGATTTGAACCCATGCGTGTATGAGCCCAGCTTCCCTGGTGGTTCAGACTGTAAAGAGTCTGCCTGCCAGTGTAGGGAACATGGGTTCACTCTGGATAATCTCTAGAGAAGAAAACAACAACCCATTCCAGAATTCTCACCTGGGAAATCCCATGGACGGAGGATCCTGGCAGGTTACAGTCCATGGGGTCAGAAAAGAGTCAGACATGACTGAGTGACTTGCGCTTTCACGTTCGATCCCAGACTTCTGGATTCCTTGAATCTAAAGGAAGGACTTGCTGCTCTCTGGCGTGTGCGCAGGCTCCTCAGCTCCATCCGGTACCTACCTGTCTTGCTCCATCTGTGATTCTGGCTAGGTGTTGTTCCTCCCATAGCCTTCTGTGTCCCAGAATCCAGACTCTGGGACACTTTGTTTTCTTGGGTCCTCCTTCTTGTCTCCATGTTTAATTTTGTGGGAGCCACGAATTAAACAGGAACCAGATATGATTTATTAATTCCTAACCTACAATCATGCCCAGAGGCTTGTAGGCACATGCTGTAAATCACAAAGAATAATAATAACAATAAAAAAGAGTTCCCTGTTGAAAACTGCCTTAAGGGACATCTGTCAGCCTGTCAGGGACCCCCAGAGAGCCGACTGCCTCCCTCCTTAGTCCAGAATAAACTGCAGGAAGAGGAATCTGTAAGTGACAGGAACTTTGAGGCAGATGGAGAGAAATTCACAGCTTTATCCACCTTCTTGGCTAGCCGTGTCACTTTGACACTTTTTTCCTACAAAAATAAGGAATTTATATACCAATGTGTTAAGCCCTTTGCATAGGTGATCAAATGCAATATTCAAACAACCCAATGAAGTAAATACTCAAGCTATCCTTACTTTCCCCAGGAGGACATGAGCATAACTCTAAAAGGATAAAAAGGATAACTCTAGAATGCACAGCTCATAAACTGATGAGCGAAGACAAAAGTCCAAAGGCACATGGTTTTGAAGCCCATGCTTTTTAAACCATACTGGAAGCTTCTAAATCCTTGAAAATCCATTTTGAGCATTCTGATATCTGGAGGTCTTGGAGATCACTCTGAAGCTTGGAGTGGGGACTTCAGGGACTTCAGCTCCCTGGCCAGGTTGCAGAGGTGCGAGCAGGAAAGCCCAGCCACTAGACCAGAGGCTGGTCACAAGCGCCCGGGCCTTTTGGCTTTGCCAAAAAGAATCCCCACAAAAATGAAAAGTAGTGAAATTAGGAAAGTGTTTATTGGGTGGACAGACACACAGGCAAGCTCAGAGAGTGGGTTCCTGAGTCGCCCCTTGTGGCGACTAAAACCACTCACAAGGGGCATTTCTTCTGGGTCTCCTCTAGCCGATCATTTCGATTCGCCTGGTTCACGGTCCATATTTGGTGTGTCTCAGGGTCCTCCCATGTGCGCACACACGTCTCTTAGCCAAGATGGATTCTACCACAAAAGCCTGTGTGTAAGCCTGGCCTAATTATCATCACTCTCCTTTGACATCCAAGGAGTCTTTCTGCATGTGTGTGGTCAGGGAGGTCTCCTGACTGCGAGATGAGGAATATGGGGTCTGGGGAGGGTCCAGCCTCCTGTCCTAATTCTCCTGTTGTTCTCATCTTAGAGATCTGGTCCACAGGGAATGCATCTCCAATCACTTTGCCCTGGGAGTGGGGCATCTACCTCCTGCCTCAAATCCAACAAAAATCCCAAACCTGTGGTCCCGGGGTAAGAGAGAATTAGGTCAGTGACAATACACTGCCCTGGCTCCCTTCCACAGGAGGCTGATGAAAGTTTCTTATTCACTCAGCAAAGTCTCCCCGGCTCCCACTCTGAGCCAGGCACTGGACTAATCACTGACAGTTAGGACAAGGCCGAAGCTTCGACAATCTAGCAGGAAAGGAAAACAAGGAAACAAATACAGCATGCATTTTAGGGTGTTCTCAAGAAGTTGAAGGTACATTGAGAGTACATAGGGGAGATGAATTTGGGGTAAATAACCCCAAGGGATCTCAGAGACACTGTGGTGGACTAATAGGCATACACCCTGCCCATTTCCCAGCTGAGTGATCTCAAGCCCAACACTAAACCTCTCTGAGCCTCAGTTTTCCTCATATGTTAATTGGGGATAATGCTATTTTGCAAGGTTCTAACAATTAAATGAGATAATGCAGACCCTGCCCCTGTTCTTCCCAGCATATCTCACTCATTACCAAGTCCAAGTGGATTTTACCCCTTAAATGTTCTTTGATTTCATTACTATCTCTCTGAAACCATTTAGAAAAAAAACTTAAAAAAAAATTTTTTTTTAGTTTTTGGCCATTCCTCATACAGCGTGGGCTTCCCAGGTGGCTCAGTGGTAAAGAACCCACCTGCCAATGCAGGAGATATAAGAGACGTGGGTTCAGTCCCTGAGTTGGGAAGACCCCCTGGAGGAGGGCATGGAAACCCACTCTAGTATTCTTGCTTGGAGAACCCAATGGACAGAGGAGCCTGGCGGGCTACAGCCATGGGGTCACAAAGATTCGGGCATGACTAAGGCGACTTAGCATGCACACGGCACACACATAGCATGTAAGATCTTAGTTCCCCGACAACAGGTCTGACCTGTGCCCCTGGAGTCGAAGTACAGAATCTTAACGAGTCGAAGTGCAGAATCTTAACCACTGGACGCCACCATTTTAAACAAGGTATTGCCAGCTGTCACATGGACTATCCCACTAACTCCTAACTGGACTTCCGAGCCTATTTGTCTACTCTTTCAACCTGCTCCCCATCATGAAGCCAGGGTCATCTTTCCAAACCACCAATATGATCCTATCAACCACCATCATTCCCATCCTCTACCTGGGAGCCCTTAGTAGCTTCCCACAGGTGTCAGGAGAGATGCCACCCCTCCACACAACCTCCATGATCTGGCCTCTGCCCCCTTCTCCCATCTCCTCTTGCCCTAGGCATCCCCTTGCTCCCAGCACTCCAGCCTTGCTAGACATTCCTTCAAACCCTCTCTTGTACTAGGATTGTCTTCTGATCCTGAACATGCAGTTGCCTCTGCCTGGCATGTCCTTCTCTCCTTCTGATCTTAGCCTAAGTGTCCCTACCCCAGGGACATTCTCCCTGAAAGCTGCCTCAACCGCATCACATGCCCTGTATGACAGTGCCTAATTAAACTGTTCCATTTGTGAATTCTGGTCTGTTTCTTCCTCCAGACTGTGAGCTGTCCATGTCTACGTGCAGACCAGTGAGAGACCTATCAGTTGGGGCTCACTGCTATATGACTGACACAGAAGAGATACATAGGAAAGATTTGTTGCATGAACAAACACATGATACTAGGTAAGTTTTCCCAAAAATGTGTTTCTTTTTCTTTGCTTAAGACTTCTTACACATGCAATTCGAAAAAGTAGCTCTTGCTTTGTGGTTTGTTTAATGAAATAAAGGATCTGTCAAGAGTCCTCAACAGTGCATACTCCTAGAATTTCCCCCTGTTCAAGGGATGGCCAGCAGAGGGCCCCACAGGAGCAGTTACTGAAGGCAGGCCAGTGAAGCCGGAGCTAGTGGCAGGTAGCAGACCCTGTCCCAAATCTGTCTATCCTTGATCACCAACAGGTTGCACAAGGCAATGGGACTCTGGCCAACCATGTCCAAAATCCTTTTGATCTAGACTCAAGAAACATAGGAAGACCCAGAGCAAGAGAACGGAGGCCAGTGTAAATCATTTTAACACAGACTCACTCCTTGCTGCTTGATTTGTCGGTTTCGCGGTGAAGAATTTGTAATCAAGAGCTCGCCCTGTTGGGCAGAATCATGCGTGAGCGTTAGGGGAGATCTGCTTTCTTTGGGAGCCACTTTCCACTTGCCAGTCAGTAGTTTTATTTCCATTTTAATTTTCAGAGCATCTGCCCCCCAGCAACAGCCTGCGGTTTGGAATTCATGGCTCTGTTGTGTGTTTATGCACTATGCTTGCTTGTAATTGACAAATTTAAATTCTGGTCATATTTCATTTATTACAGAGACCCAGGGAAAAATCCTCGGTGAAAACCTAATTACAGCGAAAATGCCACAAGGTAATTGCTGTGAAAGAACTCCTGCAGCAACAAGGCTGAATATTTCATCCACCCATAAAATGATTATGCTGACAAGATTCTGAAAAATAATAAAATCTGTTTAATAAAAAAGAAGCAAAAAAATCAGTGTTTTTACACACAAAGTATTAAAACATCCTTCATTTTGGACAGATCCGAAGTCATTTGATTTTTATTTAAATGACGATCCACAGCCAAGAGAGTTCTTTCATAAGAGACAAGTTTCATAATTCTCCCCATACCACACGAGGCTGCTGTGAAGCTTCCAGGCCTGTTGCCTTCTAGAACAACCATGAGGGTGCTTTTCACTGCTCTCTTGGAACTNGATTTTTATTTAAATGACGATCCACAGCCAAGAGAGTTCTTTCATAAGAGACAAGTTTCATAATTCTCCCCATACCACACGAGGCTGCTGTGAAGCTTCCAGGCCTGTTGCCTTCTAGAACAACCATGAGGGTGCTTTTCACTGCTCTCTTGGAACTTTGGTCTATGCACCAGAATGAGTCAGAAAGCACACAAAACTGAGAATATTCAGTGTTTAGATTCTGTGGTTCATCCACGGTCTCCTTGGCCACCACAGGAGCTGCCTCTCATTCGGAGGGCTTTAGAAGCCGCAAAGATGTGACTTCTGCTGCCAGAGCTTTGCTGAGGGCCCAGGACACTGGCAGGTATAATGCGCGCCCTGGTTTCTCTGAGTCTAAGGATACCACGGTAGCAGGCCAACTCCTTCACTGAGTCACCAGGCAAAGATTGTTTGTGCCCTCATTATGTTCCAGGAATTGTGCTAGGCACAGGCTATGATGATAAAAGATGAATAGACAAGAGTAGACAAGAGGATAGATTCTTGCCCTTATAAAAGACATACAGCAATAGCGAAAGAGGCCCACCCCAATGAACCTAAAAAGTAAACAGAAACAGAAACTTAAAAAATTAAAATTAAAAAAATAAAATTCCAAATGAAGTCGAGTATTGCATAGAAACACATAAGGGCCTGGGAGAGATGGTGGGGTGATACTAGAGGACAGTGATGGCTTCTCTGGACCCTAAAGTATGAAGAGAAACCACTATGGGAGGGTCAGAAGGGAGCAACTGCAAAACAGCTGTGGGTATGTTCTAGGAAGAGAAGAAGAGTGAGGTAAAGGGAGACCGGAACTTACATGGACTTATAGACCAGGTCAGGCACTCTGTGTTTCTCCTGAAGTGGACCATAGGAAACCACTGNACTCCCTGCTGTTCTTGACCAAATTTCTTACAGAAGTAGATCTGTTAGACTCACATAGAAGGAGGCCCTGACAGTATCGGATCCATCAGGAAGCCTGGATCGGAGTCTGTAAATTACCCAGCATTTGTGCCTCACCTTCGCTAATGCTTTTTTTTCTTGTTGACAGCTCCGTGAAATTTTTCAAGAGAATGTATTTCCTAATCCCAGGAAAGGCTTGATTGTGTTGATCCGCAGTTGCTAAGCCTATCTCTATATGCCAGAGCAGCTACTACAGGCTGGTAAATCCCGTGAGTTGCGTGTTCTCTGAACAATTCACACATCACTCATCTGTTCATTCAACAGGCCCTGAGTAAGGCACCTGTGTACATGGCCTTTCATGCTCACAGCAACCCCACAAGGTCGGTATTGTCTTCCTTTTGAATATCATGAAACAAAGGTTCAGAGAGTCTAAACAAATCATGTGTCTTCGTGGCAGGGCCAGAACCTGAACTTGTGATTCCCAAATATGACTGTGCGTAAAAGAGAATTCCAGGGGGATCCTGAACCACCCAGGCTCAAGAATCTGCGTTTAACAAGCACTCCAGGTGGTTCTGCACCAGCTCTGTTACTTCGTCTAATACATCTAATACACCACAGAGGGTAAATCGCCTGCCCCAGGGCCCCTGAGAGGGGAGAGTTACTTGAAGAGTCCAAGTCTTCCTAGTCAGGAGTGAGATGCAGATGGGGCTAGCCTGAGCTGCTGGTCTTCCTACTTAAGGCTCCCAGTACCTGAACAGACCTTCCGCATGACAACCTTTGCCGTGCAACACGCAGACACTTGTATAATGTTTGCTGAGTGAATGAAGTGTAGCTACATGAGAAAGTCATGTAATGAAGGTCTATAGTGTATGGGTGTCTTAGAATTGACATCTGCAGGTCAGCACCACAAAGTCACTATTCATGACAGACAATATATTACTTTTCATTGCAGTCACCCTCCACCCTTAATATCTAGATCCTCAAGGGAACTGGGACAGGTTTTTGGCCAATATAAAGCACATCCTTTATCTTCCTGACCTTGGGGCAACCAGTGGGTTAGACTGAGGACCAGGTGTGCTGGCACTCTTAGGAGAAAAGGGATCGATTTTGATTAAGGTAATAGAGTAAGCCCTCTGCATTCACGGCTTCCACATGGGTGGATTCAGCCAACTACAGATTGGTTCAACCAATGGGTTAGCCACGTCTGTGGATGTGGAGCTGTGGCCGTGAGGGGCCAACTGTGCTACATCATTTTATACAAAGAACTTGAGCATCCTTGGATTTTGTTATCGGTGGGGGTCCTAGAACCAATCCCCCCTCCTGTATTAGAGGGATGATTATCTTCAAAAAAATAATAAAAGCCAACTGTTCATATTCATAATCTCTGCTACCAACTCATAGAAGCAGGGGTCTATGGAATTTACTTTGGCAGATACTGCTATAAGTGAAGTGTCTCAAGCTCAGATGCCTGGATGGACCAGGCAAGGGACACAAAGTGGGTTTACAAAATAATGAGTTGTGGCCACTGAGGGGTGGGGGGGGGAGCTGTGGAAGCCATGTAGTGAATAAGGACACTATAGCCTAAAATGCTTAGGAAACATTGAAAATACAGTGGGTTTCATTGGTGTCAGTAGAATCTCATATCTATATGGCGTGATGTACCCAACTAAACGTAATAGACATGCCCCTGAAAGAAAGAGTCGACTCTTAAGTTAAAACTTAAACTTATTAGTTTTCTGTTTATAACATGTACTAGTGTTCCTGCACGTGTACATGACTAAAAAAAAAAAAAAAGTGTTTTATTTTTTCCTCACAGAACTTTTAAATCTTAAGTCAACCTTTAAAAATTAGATCATTTCACATTAAAAGCCATATTTCTATGTTTTCTTGAAAAATAAATGAAAATCTGATAACACGAGATGTGTTTCCTAGCATGAGAAAAAAACATTGTTTACTAGAGCTGGGTGACTCTCCATAGTCATTTGACAGTCATTCAACAAATGTTTTAAAGTGCTTACCACGTGCTAGTCACTTGCAAGTCTTTAAGGATAAAAAATAAACACAGCTAGTCCTACCGTGTAAGCCTTTGTTTCTACTTGAAGTGGTCCATGAACCAGCAATACCAACTGGGAACTTGGAACTTGGGAATCACATGGAAACTTGCTAGAAATGAAGGACCCTGGGTCCCATCCAAGACCCACTGATTAGAATCTGCATTTTAACATAGCTCCCAGGTGATTTGCGTGCACTTTAAAGTTTGAGGACTCTCTCAAGAAATACTTACCATGAACACCCAGAGGAGGTATTATTAAAAAATACAGGTCTTCAGCCAGACTTACTGTAGCAGAATCCTGGGGGTTGGGGTCCCTTAATCTGTACTTTAAACATGTTCCTCAACTAGCACTCCAGGTNGTGATTTGCGTGCACTTTAAAGTTTGAGGACTCTCTCAAGAAATACTTACCATGAACACCCAGAGGAGGTATTATTAAAAAATACAGGTCTTCAGCCAGACTTACTGTAGCAGAATCCTGGGGGTTGGGGTCCCTTAATCTGTACTTTAAACATGTTCCTCAACTAGCACTCCAGGTTAGATTCATTATAGAAGTCAAAACTACAGAGAAAGCCAGCACTATCCTAAGCATCATATAAAAACACCAGGGAAGAAAAGTTCTGGGTGGGAAGATAAAGGCCATGGCTGCCTTCCTGCGGAAGAGTGTGTGTGCGCGTCTGTGTGTTGTAGTTGTTGTGTGGAGTATCCTACCACTACAGCAACCTTTGGTACACTTCAGAAACTGAAGTGCTGAATAAGGAAGTACTGAATAAGGAAGTCAGATGCTTTTAGGAAACAACAAAACTCTTGCCAAAAGGCTTTGGGACATCCAGTCATGATGGCATATTGGCTAGAGTAGGTCCCCAGAGCCCAGAGAACAAACCTTGAGAGAAGTATGGCGGCAGGGAGGCACTCTGCGAAAAGTTAGGGTTACTGTGGAGACAAAAACGGAACAGATTTTAAGTTGGGTCGGGGTTTAGGGGTCAGAGAGGGACCTGAATTGGGGAAATGCTGCTTCTCTGACTATTCTCACCCCCTCCCTGAAACCACGGGGGCAGGGAGGGCAGAAAGAAGGAACTTGTTGAACATACTTCACTCCTGTCTCAGGAAGACCATGCCAAACTCTAACGAGCTTCTCAAGATGAAAAACAAAAGCAACCAGAAAGCAGTGTAAAGGGCTTTAAAAGCTCCTTTAAAAAGGCAGCGGCAGTCTGAGGACTTTGAGTCTGGAGCACGACAGACGTTCTCTGGGAGAACGCTTCTCTTTCTGTTAGGAAAGTATTTTCCATGGGCACGTTGTTTGTGATGGCGAATCCCCAGAGCCTAGTGGTCTACAAGGAGAGGGGAGGGCGTGAGAAGCAGAGGGCTCCGCAGTGCTCCAGCAGACAGAAATTGCATCTGGGGGACAGTGGGGGAGGAGGGCCAGTGGGAGGCCCTGAAAGCCTGTCTGCTCCCCGCTGAGCAGCAGTTTCCCCACCCTTTAGGCCGAACTTCGGATAAAGGCCTGCTTTGTTCAGAAATCTCCTGCGAGTGGTGCTTTGAAGGAATGAAGGAAAGCGCTGGGCTCAGGGTGGGATGAGGCGGCACAAGAAAGTGGCAGACGTGGCAGAAGAAGAAAACCAGCTGGAAGAACGAGAAGCAGCAGCGGAAAATCAGAGCAAGAGGCATCCAGGGTAAATGGAACAAATTGAGACTCCTTCCAGATACCTAGCAGAGTGGAAGGAGCTTCCTGGTGGGTGAGTTTCCTTCCACCCTCAGGGTAGGGACCAGGCCTCTCCCTTTGGATAGTGAAGGAGAAGAGTTGCCGAAAAGGCTGGTGGGTGAACTGTCAGGGGTGCCAGGAGACAGCCTGAGGGCTTATTTATGAGAAATGCCCTGAGTCTTCCTCCTGTCTGTGCCTTTTCTTCTGGAAAGCTTGCCTGCTCATGGGTCCTGAGAAACACTCTTGCTGCTGAGAAAACAGACCTGCTGGGGACAGAGCCCATACAGCGAGCATTCCCTGTCTGCCCAGTGCAAGGTGCATTGGATGGGCATTCCCACCCAAGATGCAGGGTGAACTCCAAGTAATTAATTGGGCTTCTTGACTGTTTGTTTTTAACCTACAGAGTGAAAAACATTCCCCATTTCCTGCCAAAGAGTCCATTCTGTCTGAGGCCATGACAGGGCAGTCAATTCTGTACCTCTCTTCTCCCCAAGCACAACACTCAGAAGACAGCAGTGAGTTAATATGTGCTTTTGTGCCTTCTTTATGCTCAGCTTGGTTTTCTTTCCTAAGACCCAGAATGTTCTGACCCTATAACTGGTGGCTTATTTCTTTCTTCCTCAACCCACCTGACATTAGCTGAGTATCAGTGGCCCCAGACGTTATGCTAGGTTAGAACTGAATGATTCAGCACACACCTTTCTGAGAAGGCTCCAGATGAGTGAGTTAATGGGAGGGAGTTCTTGGGCGATGGCTTGGTAGATCTTGAAGGGAAGGTGTTGGAGGTCATGGGGAGAGGTGATGGCTGGGGCGGAAGTCTTTGATGTACTTCGGAGGAAAAGAAAAAAAGGAAAGATTGTCAGAATCCAAGTGTCACAGGAACATCCATCCCCAAACTGCTCCCTGGTTAAAAACAGCTAGTGTAAAGGGAGATACAAAAACTGAAAAGATCAAATGTCATTCGGAAGTGGCAGGGTGGATGCCCACCCCACAGGGTTTTTCTCGATGGTTTACCACCTCAAAACACAGTTTCAAATGCTGCCGTTCTCCATCATTCTTCATAGTACATTTTTTTTTTCATTTTTGAAATGTTAACTTGTCAGAAAATTATCAGTTAGAAATCATATGAATTTCAGAAATGATTCACAAGTTTTTCTTTAATGAAAGACAAATATTATGCCACGTCATTCATATACAGCTAGTAATCCTTTACCCAAATGCATTAGAGAGCTTAAATACTGGAATGCTGTCTACCATACTGTACGTGTGATTTTCAGTTTTGCTCTGCTGCTGCTGCTGCTAAGTCACTTCCGTAGTGTCCGACTCTGTGCAACCCCACAGACGGCAGCCCACCAGGCTTCCCCGTCCCTGGGATTTTCCAGGCAAGAGCACTGGAGTGGGTTGCCATTTCCTTCTCCAATGCATGAAAGTGAAACATGAAAGTCAAGTCGCTCAGTCGTGTCTGACTCTTCGCAACCCCATGGACGGCAGCCCACCAGGCTCCTCCATCCATGGGATTCTCCAGGCAAGAGCACTGGAGTGGGTTGCCATTTCCTTCTCCAATGCATGAAAGTGAAAAGTGAAAGTGAAGTCGCTCAGTCGTGTCCAACTCCTAGTGACCTCATGGACTGCAGCCTACCAGGCTCCTTCATCCATGGGATTTTCCAGGCAAGAGTACTGGAGTCGGGTGCCATTGCCTTCTCCGTTTGCTGTACTAGTAAGTATTAATAATTTGCACTGTTATACATGAACTTAGCAGTTCTTTTTGGTAATCCAGCCAAGTAATTCCATTTTATTATAGTTATACAGTATACCAACTGGCATACATATGCTCAGTACTAATTTTACAGTTATAATGGATTCTACAGAGTTTCTATACTAACTAATTCCATCTGAACACAGAAAACTAAAGGAAATGTTACAAGTTGTAAGAAAGTCTTTCTAAACATACCATCATCTTCATCCTGGTAAGGGGAAGGAAAAAAAAAGATATTAATTTATCATCAAAGCACAACTTCTCAAAGAAAAATGGATTTCTCAATCATAGAAATGCCTCTGTTTTCCTTTAGCAGTTGTGTGTCTCCACAACAAAGGTACTGTGGAGAACAGTAGAACTTGCAAAATAATGTATGATTTCTTAATACAAAAAGTCATTTAAAGACATTCCAATCTGAAACGCTGTTTATATACTTAAAATAGGTTCCGAAGTGTGTAAACAGCCCTAGAGGTACCAATAATGATGATATCTACTATGTCTCCCAAAGACTCATGCAATATTTCATCCAATTCTTCAAGGAACTCTTCAAGAATTTAACATTTTCATTTTACAAATGAAAACACGCTGCCCAAGAAGCACTCCTACCTTGCCAAGGGTTACAGAAATTGATGCACACCTAATCTCTCTGACCCAAAGCCTAACCTTCTCCGGGTCTCGGCTTTGCACTGACCAGTCTGGTTTTTGAACCGTGACCTTGTCGTTTCTCTGCTGCCAAGTCGTGTCTGACTCTTTGCGACAACCGTGGACTGCAGCACCCCAGGCGTCCCTGTCCCTCACCATCTCCTGGAGTTTGCCCAAGTTCATACAGACTTAGGGTCTGAAAATAGCTTCCAAGGTGTGCCCACTTGGTGCAGCACATAGGAAATGATGTTCAGAGAGGCAAAAATAATTTTGCCATTGACTAGCAGACCAGAATTGTCAACTCGGACTTGTTTTTTTAGGCTGGGACAGTAGTGATGAACGAGCACCTTCCTCAAGTGCTGCTGTGAGGATTAAGTTAGTTACTACTTGTGCCCGGTATGTTTGAGTGCTCAATAAAAGTTTGTTATCCTTCGTCCTACCACTGAGATGAGGCAAGATGGATCACAGCCAGAATCACTCATCCAAGTTGGCCAGCTGGGAAGGAATCCTAACAAAGGGCTGCACAGATAAATACACACGGACTTAAGAAAATTTAGTCGCTCAGTCGTGTCCGACTCTTTGCAACCCCATGGACTGTAGTCTACCAGGCTCCTCTGTCCATGGGATTTTCCAGGCAAGAATACTGGAGTGGGTCGCCATCTCCTTCTCCAGAGGATCTTCCCGACCCAGGGATCAAAGCCAGGTCTTCTACGTTGTAGGCAGACACTTTACCGTCTGAGCCACCAGGGAAGCCTCACACATGGACTTATGGAAGCCCCAGAATGAACTTGGTCTTTGACACTGCTGCATCCATGTCTCCTCTGGTCCAAAACATAAGATTTTTAGCTTCTCATGACAACAAGTGTCAATCCTTCCAGAGATAGGGGTCCTTGGGAATGTGATATTACCCTCGTTTTCAACCTTCTCTCCTCTTTGCCCCGGTGGCTCTGAAACCAACCTGCTGTCCTCACTCTTCCCACAGGCTCCACAGGCACTGCCCATGCCTGCCTGTATGAGGACAGTCCTGAGGCTGAAGGGTGCTGAGCTTTCTGGGAGTGACTATCCTGTGTCTCCCCATCACTCAGTGACCACAGTGCTAAGAAGTCATACTTAGCTCTTCAATTCTTATCCATCACTTTCTTCACTCCTCGGTAGCACATCCTGTGATCAGATGCCCCTTAGCACACTGGGGCATATCCATTACATCTTATATCTCAGCACTTCATCTGCGTTATACCTCAGCACTTCATCAGAATAAGCACACGATTTAGCGCAGAGCTATGGCACACCAGGCGCCTATGGACTGAGCCTTCAGCATGGCACAGGTATGACGGCCTTCTTCAGGCAGTTTACAGTACAGAGGAAGTCAGGCAGACCTGGGTTTCAATCCTGGCTATCTCCCAGCTGTGCAACTTGCAATGAGTATCTTACCCTTCTGAACTTCAATTTCTTATTAGTGAAAGGGAAACAATGACTCTTCCTAGGGACAGTCAGTGCAAAGAAAATGTGAAGTTGGAATGACTGTCTTGGTCCTCATTTGCCTAACATTGTTGAAGTTCTTGGGACGTGAGACTTTCATTGCTAAAACTGAGCAGTCCTAGGCATGTTTGCTAGGTTGGCAACATGTACACAATATACATTCCATAAATCCTGTTTCCTCTCTTTCTTAGGCCATAGAGATATTTAAGGGGACAACAGAGGCCCAACAGACTTTCTGGGAGGCCAGACTCTAGAGCATGCCTTACTTTATCCTCTCTTCTACCTACTTGCCAATCCCCTTGCTCACTACTACCTGGTAATGGGGTTGCAATTAACCCAACCTCCCTGGGAACCTTCAGAGGGACAGGAGCTAAGCCATGCAGCACTCGGGCAGGAGGGAAAGATGGAGACCCCAAAGACACCGGTATTCAGGAGCCTACTGTGCGTAGGCTTGGCTTCGAGCACTGGACTTCACTGAAGGCTGAGACAGAGCCTCGACCTCTGCAGAGTCCACACTGGTTTCCCTGGGCCAAGCACTCGCCAAATGACGTTCTGTACTTACATTTTCTCTTCTCTCTGGTCCCCGCATATGCCTGAAATGAATCAGGGCAAAGAAAAAGACCTGAGCATAAAGAGTTTCAAAGAATATAAATAGTTTCACTTAATCTAATATCGAGATAGCAAACCCACTGAGCCGTAATAAAATGGGAAGCAAAAAAAACCAGCAGAAAAGCAGGGGAGATGGAGGCTTGATGACTCAATGTTCTGTCTGGCAAGCCTCTATTCTGTTTAGCAACTGCAGCAAATAATTACATTAAAGAAAAAAGTTTTGTCAGCAAACTCTTTAGTAGCTATTAAATTTCCCCGAATGGATGTTTCTCTAAGCAAATAAAAGCATTTGAGGAAACATGCTCCTTTGCTGATGTTTGACAATAGCCGTCTTGGGGGCTCGACCTTGGTCTGAAGGAAAGACAGCTGGGAAAACNAAAAAAAACCAGCAGAAAAGCAGGGGAGATGGAGGCTTGATGACTCAATGTTCTGTCTGGCAAGCCTCTATTCTGTTTAGCAACTGCAGCAAATAATTACATTAAAGAAAAAAGTTTTGTCAGCAAACTCTTTAGTAGCTATTAAATTTCCCCGAATGGATGTTTCTCTAAGCAAATAAAAGCATTTGAGGAAACATGCTCCTTTGCTGATGTTTGACAATAGCCGTCTTGGGGGCTCGACCTTGGTCTGAAGGAAAGACAGCTGGGAAAACCTGCTGCGTTGGTCCCTTTTCCAGATGCACAAACTAGCCAGGCAGATTTGGTGGCGGCCTTAGACCCGCAGTGGGCAGCAGCCGTCATGGGTTCACATCGTGTCCTCACAGAGAGGGCCCGAGGAGGACAGTTTGCTGGCAGTTTGCCTCCTGATCAGTGATTCACATGATCTCATCTTGTTTATTTAAAACTTCACTATTTTGTTCACTATGCTATGTTTGGCATTCGTTTTGATTTTTTAGAATATACCATCAAAACATTAACTCAGTTGCTAAGGCTTTACCAGCGCACTCTGGCCCTGGCCCTGACTTCATCCTCGCATTAGTCAAGCAAGGATCATAATCTTCAATGCTGGTTGCGCAGATGAGGCTGGCGGGAGCCGTGTTTTTGTCCTTAGTAAGGGGCAGAGCTGGGCCTAGCCCAGCGATGTTTGTGCCATTTGGCTACTAGGTCCCTGGAGACTGCATAGTAAAGTTAGAAATGTTAGAGCGGACGGGTGCCCTGCCACTATGAAATGTGGTTGAGCGGTGAAGAAGCTGGGCACAGCGATGTCCTCTCCACCACCTGCATGGCTACAAAACGGTAGGTGCAGTGCTGCGCATTGTGGTGGAAGGAAAATGCAACCAGAAATCAGACTGGCTGAGAAGGTCTCCACAAACGGCGCTGCTCCCGTGCTCCAGAGGAACCATCTGTACACTCCTCTCGTGTGAATCGCCTTGTCCTGTAAAGTGGTCCAGGCACTCTGCATCCAACCTGAGAAGCCCGAACATCCCTCAAGCCCCGGCGGCAAAATGAGCCCACTCCCCCTCCAGGAGCACCATGGTCCTGGGTCCCTGTGTGGAGCTAACTGATCCAAGGCAGGAGTTCACATCACCCCTTCTATGCCACCACCCAAGCAACAGAAGACACTTACCTTGGCACGGGTGGCTTCTTCCCTGGCAGGGGGCTGCCTCTGTCATGCCTTTCCGTGGCTGGTGGTAATGGGGGCTTTTGTATCTTGGGCAAATGCTCCCCAGGAGGCCTGCAGTGTTGAGAGAAAGGATGGATGAGAAACAAGCTAGAGTCATACAGCGCATGCCCTGTACCAACACACAGGTACCCAGAGTCACTCACCTTCCCCCTAGGACCGAGGGCTGCAAGGCAGGAGGGAAGACAGGTGAGTATTCTCGGCACTTTCCACAGAACAAAGGCAAGATACAAAACAGAGCAAAAACAAACAGAACAAAACAAGGAGAAAACTCACCTTGTCAGAGATCGCTGGCTTCTTTCCTGTAAATTACAAACAGCAGATAAGCCTTGCATGTAACAGCTAAGCTTTGAAACTTTTGAGGAAACTGAATGCCAGCCCCTAAGAGGGATAATTGGGTTTAAGCTTTGAGGAATCATGGGCTTCCCTGGTGGTGGTAAAGAACTGTCTGCCAATTCAGGAGACCTAAGAGACTCGGGTTCAATCCCTGGCTCAGAAAGAGCCCCTGGAGCAGGGAATGGCAACCCACTCCAGTGTTCTTGCCTGGAGAATCCATGGACAGAGGAATCTGGCGGGCTACAGTCCATAGGATCACAAAGAGTTGGGCACAACTGAAGTGACTTAACACACACAACACATTGAGAAATCATAGGCTTTAGACCTGGAGGGTCCCTTACAAAAGCATCTAATTTTATAGTCTCAGACAAAGTAAGTGACTTCACCCAAGGGTCACACAGTGTTGTGTGCATGCGAGCAGTATTGTGAATTCTGAGCTTCTTTCCAAAATGTCTTAATATAATTGATGCTGAAAAGGATTAATGCCTTCTTGAAATGTTGTGCCTCTTTCATTGGCCAAGAGCTGCTTTGTACAGCCTAAGTTTATTTGTGTATCTGAAATAAACTCATTTGCCATGGAGGGGGTCAATCTTCCCTCAGTCCTGTGGTACACTTGCCATTGCATAACATATTGCATTTAGTTCCTGGAAAAAATTTAATTTGGGGTTCAGAGTTTCAGGAGATTCTTCTGGTGGGCTGCAAATCATTTTGCTTTCATTTTTCTCTCTTGCTTTCTTCTCTCCCTCTCTCTCCCTCCCGCCCTCCCTTCCTTTTCTTCTTTTACTTGTCTCTTGTAACAGATGACACGTAGGCTTCCTGAAGAAATGGTAGGTGTACCTGAGAACCGTGCATTGCAAAGTCATTCAAAACAATGTATTTTTTTCTTCTGTCTGAAGCTCCCCAGAGTAATACCCTATGTCTGCAATGTAATAAAAGCATTAGCTAACTGGATTCAGCCAGGTTTAGATGCAGATCTTGTATGATTTTGAGCAAGTTACTTAAAATTTTTGAGTCTCAATTTCTTCACCTGTAAAATGGGAATTATGTGTTAAACTGCACAGATTTGCTCTAAGGATCAGGTGACAATTTATATGCAGGGCCAGCAATGACCCGTGGATGCTGAGAATTGTTAGATAGCTCCTCTTTTTTCCCCTCCGTCCACCTCCCAGCTCAGTCAACACCCTGTAAGAGTGGAGCTGCATTTTTGAGACACAATTTATTCCTTAAAGACTGTATACGTGTCAAGTCCATAATATGCCCTAAGAATCTTGTCTCACTGTGAAGAGCTGACTACCTATGAGTAGCTTGGGTGGTATAAAAATGTTCATTACTTATAAAATTTTGGTTTGATATGGAAACCCTACTTTAGAGGGATACCCAGGAAACAAATTTATATCATTAGGCCTGAATAGATTTTCTGAAAAATGTCTGCCAGTTTATGCATATTCCCAGGGCATGTTAGGAGCCTCCTGATAAAAGTCTGAGCATTTTAAGACGTTAATTCTCCCAAAGAATCATGGATAAGGGGTTCAAGGGTAGAGTTAGTACTGTCAAGAAAATGTGTCTTTCAAAAGAAACCTAAATAAAAACAAAAATATTTTAAAAGGGTAACTTTTGTACAGGAAGTGACCCTGAAAGATCTGACATCAGTATTACAATTTTCTGACCCTTTGGGTCATGGTAGTAAGCCGGGGGCTGGAGCCTGAAGTCCAGTCTCTCTCTTCATCTTCACATAATGTGTCCAGCCCTCTGCCACAGGTCATTTTAAACTCAGAGAGTTGACACAGCTTGGCATGAACCCGCAGAGCTATGACGCAGTTCAGGGAAACTGTAGCAAGCACAGCATCAAATCTGAGAACTGACATTTTGCCGGCAAAAGAGGAGACAGAGGCCACAAGGGCTAAATGCTTTGCTCACTCTGTAGCTAAAGAAGGGCTAGGGTGGGGCTGGATTCCAAGTTCCTTATCTCTCAAGGCTCAGAACTCCTTCTCCAGAGCTCCCCAGCAAGGAAAGTCCAGGGTCTCCAACTGCAGCAAGACGTGGTAGAACAGGGCATTCACTTCGAAGTCAGAAAGACTTGGGTTCAAATACAAGCCGAATTCAAATCCTGCACCTAGTTCTGCAATTTGGGGAAATTAACTCACCTCTCTGAACCTCAGCTTTATCATCTACAAAGTGGGGATGATAATGCACCCCCTTTGTGGGCCTGGGGTGACAACTAGAGACCATGTGGAAGTAGCTCTCCGTATCCATGGGCTCTGTACCCACGAGCTACCAACCTCAGATCAAAAACGTTTGGAAAAAATAACTCCAGAAAGGTCTAAAAAGCAAAACTTGAATTTGCCATGCACTGGCAACCTTGTATGTGTATTTATATTGTATTTACAACGACATACATAGCATTGTATTGGGTATTATGAGTGATCTAGGGATGATTTAAAGTTCATGGAAGGATACACAGAAGTTATATGAAAACACTACATCATTTTATATAAGGGACTTGAGTATCCCTGGATTTTCATATTCACAAGGATGCTGAAACTGGTCTCCCTGGAGATACCCAGAGATGACTATAACTTATTTGTGGTGGCTGAAGCACTTGCCCCGTAATAAGTGCTCAGTACCCTGTAGCTAAGTTTTAGAACTGAATTAAAGTAGAGGTAGCTGCCATCCAAGAATACTCTGAATCCATTCTGGAGGAAAGGACTGTAGGATACCCACAGGTTGGTCAATAATACACACAACAAAAGACAACTCTGACATTTGAATAGCACCTTAGAGTTTCACTAAGTGTTTTCTCACTATACAGCATCCACCTTATAAGTAAGGAGACAGCTCTGAAAAAGCAACGTCCCTGTGGTCAGTGAGCCGCTCAGTTAGCAGCCAAGGCAGCCAACAACAGCTCTCCTTGGCCTCTGCCTCCTAGCCCAGATGCTTGCCCATCGTCCTTCAGGAGGACCATGTGATGGGTGTGTGTGCACAGATGGTCCCCGTGGAGAAGCAGGCCCAGCACAGGGCGCAGGACAGGAGCTCTGAGCTTGGGTCTCCACCCCCATCACCTGGCATCTGAGTGACCTTGGGAAGTTACCTCTTCGTGTCTCGGTTTCCTCCTCTGTACAACGAGGATGATTCTGACAGTCCCCTCTCCCTAGGACTGTGGCGACAGTTAAATGAGGTGGTGCCCATGAAAAGCACGCAGTGAGCATGCACTGATATCGGCCACTATGGTTGCTTTTGTGCTGTTAGTCTCTTGATCGTGTCCAACTCCTTGCGACCCCATGGACCACAGCCCACCTGGCTCCTCTGTCCATGGGATTTCCCATACTGGAGTGGGTAGTCATTCCCTTCTCCAGGGGATCTTCCTGGCCCAGGGACGGCACCCAGATCTCCTGCATTGCAGGCAGCTTCTTTACCAGCTGAGTTACCAGCCAGCCACTGCTGTGTTGTTGTTCAGCTGCCAGCCCGGGTCCAGCTCTTCTTGGCCACTATTACTGAGCAATGAATATGAAAGATACCAACCTAGTGTGAAGGGCTCTCTGTCAAACGGAAGTAACGAACGATCGAGGGCTGGTTTCGTGCTTCTGTCTATGGAAGGAGCAGGGACTGGAAGGGAAAGAGACTGAAGTCAATTCACAGAAAAGAGCATTGAGCTGGGGAAGGAGGGCAGGTGGCCAAGAGAGGGTGGCCCCGTACTCACTCTTGGCTGTTTTGTGGTTTCTACTTCTGCTAGGCTCTTCGTGGTTGGGCTGGGGTGGCGGCAGTGGCTGCTGTAACAGAAATCCACGTGTTAGGGAGCATTTCCAACCTGTCAGCAAGTCCTGAGAGTTTTATACCCCCAAATAGGTCTGAATCGGTTCACTTTTTCTCACGTGAACTGAGCTCCCTGTTCCACACTCTGGGAGAGCATTTTCTGCATGTCACTCCTCTGCCAAGCTTTCTAGTGGCTCCTATCACATTAGGAACAAAACTAAAACCACCATGGCCTGCAAGGCCCTGCCTGGGGCCTCCTGTCCACCCTTCCACCACCTTTGTGTGCCCCTCTCTCCAGGGCCCACTGGGCTTTCACCCTAAGTACTTTCTTGCGGTTCCTGCAAAATCTCATGCTTGTACGTCTTCAAAATTGCCATACTTGGATCTTCCTCTGCCTGGAATATTCCTTTCCCAGCTCTCACCACAGCTATCTCACACTGTCCAGCTCAATGTCACCTCTCCACACACCATCACGTTCCCTGGTCTCTTGTCTCCCTAACTACACATCACTATGCAAATTACCTTCTTTATGCATCTCTTTACTTGCTGACCATTCATCCCCACCCCCCAACTCAAATGAAAATTTTATGAAGGCAGGGACCTTATTTGTCTTGTTCATGCTCTATTCCCACAACACTGCTGGGTGCTGCTGCTAAGTATCTGTAGATTGAATGAATGAAATTCTGCATCCCAAGAGTGAGCTGCAGATTTCAAGAGCAAAACCCATGTGTAGATAAATTCAGCTCCATGAGCTCCTTTTGTAATAAAACTGCAAAAGCAGGAGAAAGGCATCTGTTCTTGGACAGACTGTTCCAGTGGTGGTGTGGTCTGGATTTCGAGCTTTGGGGAAAACGCGTCCTCTGCAGCCCTTAGCCCTAACACCTGGCATTCACCACGGCTGTCCGAGTGCTGCAGTCCTTCTGGAGAGAGCACATTTCCAGCTGTGGACTCCTGAGCCTGAACTTCTCTGGGCCTCTTTGGATACAAGCAGACCTCGGAGATATTGGGGGTTTGGTTCCAGACCACCACAATGAAGCAAAAATCAAAATAAGGCTAGTGAATGGGAAAATCACGAATTTCTCTATGGCAGGATAATCAGACCAACTCAGAACTGAAACACATATAGTATGTGCCCATTTGTGATGGGCCCTTCTTATTGTGGAGTATACATCTGCACTAACCAGACCTCCTCAAGACAGGAGGATATAAACAAACTTGGGAGAAATGGTCTCTTTCTTCTGATACCACCACTGTGATTTTTAAGTTTTGTAGTTCTTTCTCATCCTGTCAGGGGGTTGCACTGACCTAAAGGCTTACTCTGCACACCTGACCAAAACAGCTCTGGTGAACTTTGTGTATAATGTTAACTTATGAGTATGACACATGAGTCTTTCTCTCAAAAACGTATGAAACTGAATCTCTAGTTCCTGACTGAGGGAGCCGTTCTCAGCACTTCTGAGCGTCTGCCCCCCATGTTAGAATAAAATTATCTTTTAATCTTCTTAGTTTGATTGCTAATTGGATTTTCATCCACACTAGTCACATTTTTAAAATTTCCCACTGTATATAAAAGCTACATTTATACTATATTGGAAGNGAGATATTGGGGGTTTGGTTCCAGACCACCACAATGAAGCAAAAATCAAAATAAGGCTAGTGAATGGGAAAATCACGAATTTCTCTATGGCAGGATAATCAGACCAACTCAGAACTGAAACACATATAGTATGTGCCCATTTGTGATGGGCCTTTCTTACTGTGGAGTATACATCTGCACTAACCAGACCTCCTCAAGACAGGAGGATATAAACAAACTTGGGAGAAATGGTCTCTTTCTTCTGATACCACCACTGTGATTTTTAAGTTTTGTAGTTCTTTCTCATCCTGTCAGGGGGTTGCACTGACCTAAAGGCTTACTCTGCACACCTGACCAAAACAGCTCTGGTGAACTTTGTGTATAATGTTAACTTATGAGTATGACACATGAGTCTTTCTCTCAAAAACGTATGAAACTGAATCTCTAGTTCCTGACTGAGGGAGCCGTTCTCAGCACTTCTGAGCGTCTGCCCCCCATGTTAGAATAAAATTATCTTTTAATCTTCTTAGTTTGATTGCTAATTGGATTTTCATCCACACTAGTCACATTTTTAAAATTTCCCACTGTATATAAAAGCTACATTTATACTATATTGGAATCCATTAAGTGTGTGATAGCATTATGTGTGACAAAGCAACACACATATTTTAATTGTAAAATATTGCTTAAAAACGCTAAACATCACCTGACAAGGCAGGGCTGTCACAAATCTTCAGTTTATTAAAAACATAGTATCTGTGAAGTGCAGTCAAGCAAATGCAACACAGTGAGGTGTGTCTGTTGCTTAACTGATCCATGGAATCTGGAGCTGCGAGCTTGAAGAAAGAGGAGAAGGGGTTTGCAGCCCCTGCCTCCCAGGATTCATCACATTGCTCCTTGGCCCCAAGCTTTCTGTCTATTGAATTTCAGGTGTTGGCCAGCAGGTGGTGCCAGTCTTTTCTCCGGAGAGAGAAGGCCTAGGACCACCATTTTCTTGTTCCTCTCAGATTTTATTTTACAGTTGTCACTTATATCAAAAGTGGGAAATAATAGCACAATGAATATTAGAAGGAAACTTTTTATTATACAAATAACTTGTGTTGTTTATGGTAAAGAGAAAACACCAGTGATAAAAAGCATTATGCTCTGTATAGAGATCACTAGTATTTCATCCCCCACAAAAGCCCACTGTACTTGGGTATGAATTTCCCAGCCTGCATATAATTTTTTCTTTCTGGCTGCAGTTGGATAGAGATGTCTACAGTCTGTTCTGTCCACAGAGGAAGTCATTGAGTGGACACGAGGTAGCATAAGAGAAAGGATGACGCCTACCTGGTGAATCCGCCCGCCCGTGGGCAAAGGAGGGAGGGTGGGCATTGGCCTTTGTGGGGGCACAGGCGGCTGCTGCACTTTCCCAGTTGGGGGGCGGTCTGTGGAAATAAAAGCATTCAAATGGAAGGAGAAATTCTGCATCCAGGTGAGTGGGGCCACCGGCCTGATGCATCGCCGCATGGCAGAGATGTGCCCACACCTGGGCCGTACAGGGTGGGGCATCCTTGGCCCCTTGCCTTCTCTGTGCCTGCCCAGTTCATCTCACTCTTATATTTGGAAGCAACTCTCCCCTCACCTCTGGGGACTATTTATCAGAGGTTTTGTTGATTAAGGCATTAAAAAAAAAAAGCCTCTTGATAATGAAGTCAGCCAGTACCATGAGGGAGTGTTTTCAGACAAAACTGTAAAGAGGTAGACATAGGTGCCCCTACATATACAGGCAAGGGTAGGTGCACACATGGGTGTATACACGTGTATGTGACATGCAGAACCACACGCGCAGGCACATCCAGCTGCCTGGGCAGGGTCAAGCCCACCGTCGTGGCTCACGAGGCTCCTGCTCCAGGTCCCTTTCCTTCCCTCACGCGAGCTCTGCGTGGTCCTCCCCTCCCACCTCCTCCTTCCTCAAAGGGAGGAGTCAGTCACCAGCTCCGGTTACCAAACCGCAGGCTCTGCACAGAAATTCACATTACCCTGACCATCACAGAAGCATCCCCGGGCCAGGCTGACAGACTAACAGTGCTCCGCCTCTTTGACAGCGAAAGGCCAGGCCAGGACTGTGAGTCATTCCTGCATTTTGTGCCCTGACCTATTTTGCCTCACCTGGTCTCAGCCCTGGGTAGGCAACGCTCCTCCACAGGGAATGGGGCTCAGAGCTTAGGCAAGCCTGGCCTAACCTCATACCTCACCCACCCTAGCCATCTCTCAGCCCCTCTGACCTACTTTAAGCCTCAGTGCCTTTGCACGGCCATTTCTATGGCTCAGAGTGCTTTCCCGTTACGCCTCTACCCCCACTTAGACAACTCCTGCTCATCCTTTAAACCGAAACTGAAATATCCTGTCCTCAGGGAAGCAAGCCCGGACTAGGAATAGCCTCAGCCTCATCTCCCACGTGCGTCTTCCTGAGTATATATCATGGTTTAATTCAATCGCTTTGTTGCCTCAACCACTGAACTATGAATTCTTTAGGGTGAGGACTGTCTGCTGTCTCATTCGTTCTGTGTGCTCATAGCTGGCATGTATGGGACACTCAATGACAGTTACCTATTTCTTCTCTGGACCTCAGTTTCCCTAAATACAAAACAGGCTTGGTGATTGTCGTCTGTGTCATATAGGGTGCTTCAAAACACGAAATTCTGACAAAATCTGAAACGGCTTTAAAATTGCCAAATGTTCTACAGCCTAAAGGATTCGTGGTATTGATTTTTGTGGCGCTGATCATCACCTGTTTGGCTTACTCCTTGATAGTACGTAACTGTGTATGTGGCTCTTTCTTTTACCACCACTGGTAGGATGTAAGCCCTGTGAAGCAAGGGCTGTGTCTTCTTTCCAGATAATTTTGAATTTCAACATTTAAAATGATTCCTGGATAATAGGAGACCAATAGTTTTTGTTGAATGGACAAATGAATGAGTGAGCAAGGGAGAATTGTGCTGACAGGAACAGATGGACAATGAAAATCTTAAATGCTATTGAAATGTTTAACGTTACGGTCCAACCACATTCAATATTGTTGCTTTTATCCTGACAATCNGGATAATAGGAGACCAATAGTTTTTGTTGAATGGACAAATGAATGAGTGAGCAAGGGAGAATTGTGCTGACAGGAACAGATGGACAATGAAAATCTTAAATACTATTGAAATGTTTAACGTTACGGTCCAACCACATTCAATATTGTTGCTTTTATCCTGACAATCTGTGGGTAGTAGTGCCACATAATCATAAGACGGGGAGGAACAGGAAAGTACCTGAGTACCAAAGGAACACACAAAATAAGCTGCTCCTTCCAAATGCAGCAGTTCAGTCCTGATATCAGCCCCCACCAGCAATGGTCTGGCTGCAAATCATAAACATTAAACTTCACAGCAAACCTATATGGCCTGTATTATTATTGTCCTATTTCACAGATAAGGAAACTGAGGCCCAGAGAGGTGGAGTCACTTGCCCAAAGCCACACAGCCGGTCAGCTGGCATCAGCACGCAATGCTCTCTGCTGCGTGGTGTTGGCCTCCCGTGCATCAGTGGGGGCTGGGGCTGGGCTCCAGGGCCCTCACCTATGTACATGGAGTTGGGGTTGGACAGAGGCTTGGCAGGCAGGATGGAGTTCTGCAGAGCTTCCTCGTCATTGGAGGGCGGTGGCTCGTAATCGGCATCGTCCTCCACAGGTGCCTCCTCCTCTTCGTTGGGGGACTCGTAGTCACCGTCATCCTCTGCATCTGGGTCATCATTGGGACTTTCATAGTCATCTTCTTCCTGCCAGTGCGACGGGGGCAGTGTGGTGTATAGAGGCTCCTTGGCAGTGGGCGTGCCCACATCTACTCTCTCTCTGCCAAGCCTCACAGTGGTCCTCACTTGGTTCCTCCCACTTTGCAGATGAGGACTGAGCTCAGGGAGCACAATTCACGTGGCCAGCAAGCTGTCGTCTTAGGACCCAGTCAAGGTCTTCAGACTCCCTAGGCAAGTGCATTTTTTCCCTATCATATCCCTCTGCACAGCAGACAAAAGCAAAAGAAATGAGGTGGACACAGCCACAGAGGGATGGGAGAGCCTGCTGTTTTGAATAAACACGTTTTGCACTTCAAGCATCACCAANCAGCTCAGTACTCACTCAATACGGAGCTGCATCTCAGTACTCAAACAGAGCTGCATCTCAGTACTCAACACGGAGCTGCATCTCAGTACTACACTGGAAACTTTTTGCAATATAAGGGAGTAGAGAAAGTCATAGCACATGTGTGTTAATTGGCACAAAACCAACGATGTGAGTTTAGTAAAGAGAAAGAGGGACATAATTGAATTAAGGAGGGTGATTCTACCGTTTATTCTAGTCAGTGAGTATGTTCCCTAGAGTGACAAAAAAATAAAGAGAACCTTCCATTCTCCCATGTGACTGTTTCTCCCCTTGAACTTCTCAGAGTATGAGTGCTATTTGAATAGATTTTCAAGAGGGGTGTATGTGTGTTTTAACTATAATCTGCTTCCTGCTTACACTTTGACTTCAGAATGTACCCTAGCGTCAGTGAAAGATCTGGGAGGTATACTAAGTAGGAGGGTCCTGAGAGGTGATGAGAGAGGCCCTCATACAAAACCCTGAAGAAGGCCTTGGGTTGTATGGGATCCTGAAGACAGGCATTGCCCCGGAGCAGCCTCAGAGACAGGGTAGAAAGTTGGCTCTGCAGCCATTGGTTAAAGTTACAGAATGGTTTTGGTCATAATGCATTGAACTAGCAGCCCGCACTCACCAGAAACCGTGGCCCATCGATGTGATGCTTCCTCACGACCTTCTCACAGTCCTTGTAGTTTAGCTGAAAAAGAGGGAGGAGGTGCTGTCAGTGCAGTCGGGTTCATGCCGCTGGTTCCCCTTCCTTGCCTGCCCCAGGAGCTCAGCAATTTGTGGTGCTTGTGGCTAGCCAGGCTCCCCGCTCCCCTCCCTGTCTATCAGAGGGGCCCAATCCTTACAGCAGCCCTGCTTTCACTAACTAACCCCTTGGGACTCTAAAATGGAGAAATTGCCTGTCAAAGGCTTTCAGGCCAACCCCTCCAGAAAGAATGCTGCTAGGGCTGCAAAGGGCTGGCCATACGCTCCTCCAGCAAATGGAAAAGAGTTGAAAGAAGCAAATAAATAGTAGGTGTCATCTGGTCACCCAAAGACAACCTTGGTGGACACGGCCCTGAGCTTCCTTCAGTGGTTTTCCCAAAGTGTCTTTAAACACAACCAATGTTATCATTCACATTCAATCTCCTTATCTCGGCTTTTTCTCTTGAAAAATAAAGGCACTGACTCGTGTTATNTGGAAAAGAGTTGAAAGAAGCAAATAAATAGTAGGTGTCATCTGGTCACCCAAAGACAACCTTGGTGGACACGGCCCTGAGCTTCCTTCAGTGGTTTTCCCAAAGTGTCTTTAAACACAACCAATGTTATCATTCACATTCAATCTCCTTATCTCGGCTTTTTCTCTTGAAAAATAAAGGCACTGACTCGTGTTATTACAAAGTGGTTTTGAACATTATTTTAATTTGCTCTATTGCTGAATAATTAGTTATTTCCTCCAAACTGCTGCTGTAACAATGGTAATTGAAACTTCTAATAATTACTGAATACTTGCCATATGGTAGGCACCATTCTAAGTCCTTAAACCAATTCTAATCATTTAAGCTTCACATTTTTCAAATGGAGAGTCAAAGGCGCAAAGAGTCAAGTAACTTATATAAGGTTCCATGGACAGGCAGGTGACAGAAGTGACAACTGGGCTTCAGAGCAAGGCTTCAATATCTCTATCAGGAATGTTCCCCTTTTAGTTACTAACAGTAAAACTTACAAACGGTTAAGTGAACAGACTTAAGTGCAACTTAACCTACAAGATCAAAAAACATCATAGATATTCTTTGGCATAAACTTTTTTCTTCTATTTTAAATAGTTGAAGTTAAAGTCTCAGATTAGATTTACTGCATCAACAGGAATGATCATTTTTAGAACCTGTTGCTTTCCTAGAGTCACATCAATTGACAATTGAAGTAGGTGTCTGTTTGACCTAGTCCTCAACAGTGTAAGCATTTACCTTCGAAATATCTCTAGATTTGAGGTTTTTAGCTAGAGAATTTAAGGTAAAATGTTTGTCCTTGAGAACCTCAGCTTCTCCTCACAAGTATGGATTTCACAGTTTGTGGAGGCCTTCTTTTGGTGCAAACTTAAAATCATAACCTTTTCTTATGGCCAAGAAATCCAAAGAGTGAGTGCAATTGTTGTGAACCTCATGGTGACAGAGTAGGGTGAATATTAGAAAGCTCGGGAAAAATGATTTAGTGGTCCTTGGGAAGAAACCAGCTTCTGCATAGCCCCAAACATCCCTTTTATCCGTGTTGCAAATGGGTGAAATTGTTCTCAGAATATTCAACTGCCTTTAATTCATCAATTTCACCATCACCTTTATGAGCTGAATCTCTGATTTTGCAGGGTTCTGACTTGGACTCTAGATAGACAGACAGGCCTGCAGACTGGGGCCTGCCTGGAAGTCTGATTCTGAGTACTATCGAGGCCGGGGAGTAAGACCTCTGTCCTTTTAGCTTGCATGCATGCGTGCTCAGTTGCTGCAGTAGTATCCTACTCTGTGACTCTCTGAATTGTAGCTCAATAGGCTCCTCTGTCCATGGGATTTTCCAGGCAAGAATACTGGAAAATCCAGGGGATTTCCTTCTCCAGGGGATCTTGCCGACCCAGGGATCAAACCCATGTCTCCTGCATTGCAGGCAGATCCTTTACCAACTGAGCTCCCAGGGAAGCCCTGTCTTTTTAGCCTATACCCAGATAATTCTTAGGAATGACAAGCTCTGGTTGGCACTGCTCTGAGCAGGTACCTGGTGCTGTGGACAGGACAACTAAGGGCCAGAGACGGGAAGAGACTGGCTGAAGGTCACGCAGTGAGTTGGGGACACAGCTAGGATTAGAACTCATGGCTCTCATTCAGAGTCTTCTCCACTGCATGGCCCAAGGATCCCCTTCTGCTAAGTCAAAAGGAATCAGAGGATTTAAAGAAATAGAAAACATGACCTCAATCCTCAAGGGCTTAAGTTCTGGACAGAGGATGAGCTGCATGTGTCTGAGACGGTAAGACACAAAAGCCTGCTGGTCTGCATGGAGTCCCCAGGCAGGGTCCAGTGAGTAGAGCAGAAGAAAGGGAAGCTTGAACGTGAATCAGACCCCTCTCTGCTGGAGGCCTCAAACACATATCTCCTCTATTTATCCCGACAATCCCATGAGCTAGTCACTATGAATATCTCTGTTTTACCAAGGAAGCCAAGGAACAGAGAGGTATAGTAACTAAGGGAGGGTCAGCAAGCTAGCAGGTGGCAGAGTCAGGATTAAGCCAAGGTGTGGCTGACTCCAGAGCTGGTTGGGGAAGTGCCTCCAAGGGGGACCTGACCCCAGTGCTTCATTAAAAAGTAAACCTTCTGGGATTTCCCTGGGGGTCCAGTGGCTGACTCCAAATATAGGATGTTTGCGTTCACTCCACAACTGAGAGATCCAGCATGTCATAACACAGATCCTACACACCACACCACAGCTAATACCCAGCACAGTCAAATAAAGAAACAAAAATTAATTAAAAGGAAGAAAAAGAAAATGGCATGCCTAAATCAGAAACATGGCACACTCCTTGATTTAAAAAAGAAAGAAAAATTGCATCTGCCAGTAGGACTTTGGTGGCTAAGCTCCAACCCCAAATGACTCCGTGGTCCGTTCACTCAGCATTCTCTCTCTGGGGGAAGTGAGATGCTCCGTATTTGAAGGGTATCTCTCTGGGTCTGTAGAAGGGCTAGAACTTCCTAGATCACAAACACCCTTCAGTCTCCTCGTTCCTTCCTTCATGCTGGGAAGGGAACCTGTTCAGTTTCTGTGGACATGATCTGGAGTTAGGGTCTGTAAGAAAATCCTCTCTTCCCCCAACTGAGGCAGAGAGCATCTACGTGTGCCATCTTGACCTGTAGGCCATCTCCCTGTCCTGAACAGAACTTGGATTCTTCAGTTGCTGACCTGGGTTGTGCAATTCTCTTTCTCAGATTGGAGACTGGGCCTCTGGCCCATCAGCCTGTCCCCAGAAGTGCCCTTGATAATTCTCAATTCTTTCCTCCTTTCTTTATTGATCTAATATGCCACTTCATAGCATCTTAGTACATTTCACCGTGGCCCTCAGTTATTTGGTCTACATTTAAGAAAAGTATTTAGAATAAATACTTTTGACTCTTTCAAAAGTCAGCTATCTGAATGATCTTTGCACCCACTGGGCTGAAACCTAAGTTTATTATGAGTTCCAGCGAGGGAAAAATAACCGACACGAGAGCCACAACAAGCAGCAAATAACAGGATCTGTGGGGTGTGCCTCTATCATGCCACACCCAATTCAACATTTTCACATTTTTCTTAGGGGAGAATAGTTGTGACACTAAATACTTTGGTACCATGTAGACCCCAGGTTTGGGTATGTGTTACAGGGAGTCTACCCCATACCAGGAAAAATAGTAAGTTGACTTAGAATACCTCTAAGGTCATGACTTAAAACCATATCCTTGTGATAATCTGGAGTATCCACTGAATTGGATGCCAGCCTCCAGAAATGGGAGTGTTAAGAGCTCAGTGGTCCCTCATGAGACATCATATCCCTTGGACAGTCATAGAGGGTCATACGACTTGGGATCTGCCCGAGCAAGCCTGTGACCCATGGCCCCACCAGCAGATGACCAAACACAAGGAACCTTGAGCTCCTTCAAGACGAGAAGGCAGGACAGCAACACTCTGGTCTCAGCTCTGCCGCAAGCTTGGCCCCTGACCCTTCCCGGCAAATCTTTTCCTTTTCGGAGGCCTCGGTGTCTGAAGGCCTGAGGCTCATGTCATTTCCCAGCCTGCATCATAAGACCCTCATGAACTTCCCATGAGACTCTGTTCTAGGTAAGTGTTTGAGTGGCTCTCTTTCAAAGTCACAAGCAATGACTTGCTCAGACGCCATCTCCAGCATCGTTTATCACAGTCTTCCACCCTTCCTTTCCTCTCTCCTACCCCGCAAGACTCCATGCTTCCCTTTCGAGCAAGAAGCCTTGATCTCGCTAGCAGTTATAGCAGTTCTGAGTCTCAGGGCATGGACTTTGAAACTGCACAGGTGTGACTGGAGTCCTGCCTCCGTCACATGCAGTCCCTGGGGTTTGGGTCCAGTTAGCTTCCTTTAGCTTATTTTGCAGCTGAGTCAGTAGGACAGCAATCCTGGAGTGAGTTAGATGAGTCCGTGCCTGAAGAGGACAAACTCAAATCCTAGCATGTAGTAGGCACTTGCCCCTTGAGGGCTTCCCTTCTCCCCGGAACGTATTGCCGGAGAGCTCAGTGTTGCTCCGTCAACCAGAGGGACTGCACAAGGCTGGACGCTCCTCTGCCGTCTTTCACGCCTCTCGCATTCTGCCTGCACTCCCTCTTCAAGCCTCTGCCCACCCCCACGGCCACTAAAGAGCAAGGCTCACCTTTTTGAAATAGTCCGCAAGGGTGTCAGGGTCCCAGTTCAGGACCTCAGAGCGAAAGGGCACATTCTTGAATGCCATGGCTGCTCACTCAGGATGAAGCTCACCAGCTGAGCATGGGCGCTGCACCCATGGACAGAGAACCCCAAATCCAGAGTCTGGAGGTGTCTTCAGCTCTTCCAACTCCCGGGTACCCTCTGGAAAAGTCTTGTTGGAGTCGATGTCCTTTCTGTTGTAGCCAGATCCCAGAAAGCAACAGCTTCCTCTGCGAACAAATACGGTCTCTTCTCAGAAAACGACTCAGCAAGTTTCCTTTACCACTTCCTCTGCTGGGCTCTAAATAAGTAAACAAGGAAGCCCAGCTCTGGGGACTCAAGAGGCAGAAAAAGCTACAGGCTGGTAATTCCCCACTGGGCCCCATCTACCCCAGCCCAGTAGGAGGAGCGATGAAGGGAACTTAGACACCCAAGTATGTTTCCATTGAAATCCCTGGCATCTATATGTTTAAACCACATTCCTGCTTGGGTGGGTCTTTGCAGATGAAAAATCTAATTTGACGGTTCACCTAAAATATAGACAATCTCCCACATCAGTGAAGGGGAAGGAACATGACCTTTCAATGCTTTCCAACCACGGCTCAGTTTCTCTCAAAAGCGTAAAGTTGAGCTTCTTTAGCTGCCCCTTATAGTTATTACAAGTGGATCCTCTGAGTCAGTGAGTTGGGATCCAGAACTGAGAAAGGAGCACCACTGGGAAGACCTGGGCTTCGTTTCTTTCTTTCATCTTCTTCATCTGTTTATTTGGCGGCACCAGGTCTTGGCTGCAACACACAGGATCTTTAGGTGCAGCACGTGGACTCTAGTTCCCTGACCAGGGACTGAACCTGGGCCCCTGCTGTGAAAGCATGAAGTCCTAACCACTGGACCAGCAGGACAATCCCCAGGCTTCATTTCAGATGATATACCTGTTTCCATGCTGGGCAACCTCAGGCAAAGACTTAAACTCTAGGAAGCTCAGTTTCCATATGTGTAAAACAGGAACAGAAAAATTGCTTCATATGCTCATAAAACTATAGATGTGTTTAGCTAGACAAACTTAAGGAAGGAAAAAAATAACAACCGCTACTGATGTTGCCGTACAGTCTGGTCACTCTTGTTCCCCCTAGACATTCTATCTACTATTTATTCGTCCACATTTCTATCTAAAGAGCACATCCTAGGAGACAGCAGATGGGAGTCTGGGTTCTCTCTGTCAGTTTCTGAGCCCCTGTGCACTTCTCGTAGCTGAGCATCTCCTTGACTGAGGGTGAACCCAGTGTCGAAAGCAAACATATCCGTGTAACACCACAGGCTCCAAGTTCACCATTCTATCCAGTGCGCCACAGGAGCACACAAACGACTGTCTGTCCTGATGTTTGGGTCTGTTGCAGTTACTGAGTTGGCCCCTGAAGTGACGGCTTCCTGAAGCTTTTTCGAAGATCACTTTGGCCATGCAGTTTCCATCTTCTACACAACCTCAGGAGCCCCACCCTCACCGTTATGCACCAACCTCGCCAGGTCTTCATGTAAATAAGATCTACCCTTTATCCCNGAGTTGGCCCCTGAAGTGACGGCTTCCTGAAGCTTTTTCGAAGATCACTTTGGCCATGCAGTTTCCATCTTCTACACAACCTCAGGAGCCCCACCCTCACCGTTATGCACCAACCTCGCCAGGTCTTCATGTAAATAAGATCTGCCCTTTATCCCGGACTAAGCGTCTTTATGGATGTGGTCCATGAATCTGAGTTAATGTCATCTTCACCTCCAAGGGCGCCAGAGGCATCAGCTGAGGCAGCCCAGGCCGAGCACTTCTCACAGGGCCGGAACCTCAGTGTTCTCTACAACTGACCATGCCCTAGAAAGCATGGCCTGCTGCTCGAAAGTTCTACCACGGATGGGAGAGGTCCCTTCACTTTTTAAATCCCCAGAAGAGCAGCAAATGATAAAAAAGCCCATTTGAAAAGCGAGAAAGAGAGATAAGTGGCTTCCACATAAAGAAGTCAAAGAAGATATCATGGAATTAGCTGGGATTTAAGCAGGGCCTTGGAAGAGGCAGCTGAGGGAAGGCATTCTGAAGCTGTGTGTGGTATGTGACGTGGCGTGGNAAAAAGCCCATTTGAAAAGCGAGAAAGAGAGATAAGTGGCTTCCACATAAAGAAGTCAAAGAAGATATCATGGAATTAGCTGGGATTTAAGCAGGGCCTTGGAAGAGGCAGCTGAGGGAAGGCATTCTGAAGCTGTGTGTGATATGTGACGTGGTGTGGTATGGAGTGTGTGTGTCTTGGGCACACATGAGCAAACAAAACATTCCACACCTGTGCACCCCTGTGGAAAGGAACATTCAAGATCATCCTCCGAAAGAGAAGCGATTTTTAAATTGACGTTTACCCATACTCACAAGAATCCAAGCCTACAGAAAAGCAGAAGTTGGAATTAACTTACAGCTAAACATGAGGGTCTTTTGGAAGAATTATCCAATGAATGTGCCCAAGATGGACAACCTCTAGACCCATGTGAAAGAGAGACATAGCAGTTAAGAAACCTGGATGACAGTGACGACAACGGGAATCACCAAGAATCACTGTGCAAAGGAGTAGCCTGAGGACTCTGCACTAATTGTGGGCACTGTTATCACTCCTGCTCACAGAAGGGAAAACTCAGGCTCAGGGAGGTAAAGCTTCTTGCCACCCTTGCACCCAGCAGGTAGGTGGTACATTAAGTCTTGTCTGGAACTATCTCTGAGTCCAGAGCCCCTGCTCTTGACCTCTGTACCACCTCGGGACTCTGAGATGTTCCATAAATTGCACAAGGTGGAGCAGAGGTTCAAACCCGGCTGGGTCTCCAGAGCCTACGCAGCGTCCTCTCTATCAGCCTGCCTTCCATGAAAAGTAGGCGAGGCTGGCGACCAGGGCTGGTTAAGAAGAGGATGCAGCACTTTCTCCAGGGCAGGTCTTCGGTGCCCCCTTCCCCACAGTGCCATAGACCCATTCCCCAAAAAGGGGAGCTGGGCCGGGAGTGCAGGTGGCGCAAGGGGAAGTGGGTTGCTTCAGGCTGGAGCCTTTCCACTTCCCCAGTCCTCGGTGATTTCCCAACACTCACGAGTTTCACAGCTCCTGTCCCTGGCTGGAGAATTCCAGAAGTTCCTGGGCCAGGGCTAGCTGGCCCCTAAGAGAGGCTCAGGATACCAGGAAGACCAGAGTAATCTAGGGCGGCTCAGCTCACTTGGCCTGGCCTCAAGTTCCACACCTATAAAATGGGCAGTCATGAAAGCGGAGGAGATGCTGGGGCGAGGAAGGCTGGGGCCGGCTCACAGTGGGCTTGACTTCAAGCACGAAGCAGAGCAGAGAGCAGGGAGCAGGTAAGGCTAGGTGATGAAGAGCCGTGTCTTGGGGGTGGACACCCTCTCCCATCTCTCTCTCCTCCAGCCAGAGGGAAAAGCAGAACTCATGAGGGGTTTTGCTCAAACTGAAAGGTTATGGAGGCCTTCTAAGGCTTTGTACTCTCTTTCTCCAGGTTAGGGCAATGGTGAATGGTCTGTGCACAATAACAGCAATTCACATCAGTACATGGGGATGGGGGCTCTTGGGGGAGGGATCTTAAATGTACATCCAACAGAGCCTGTGGACAAGAAAGCAAATCTTGCAGGGAGCAACAAGTCAGGTCTTAGAGACAAAAAGTGGCTATGGGAGCAGTGCACGCTGCAACCCAGAGTCGGGGGGAGGATCTCCTAATCCTCCCCAACCCTGCCCAGTCCAGACTTGAAGCTCTTTTTCCTACTAACCCACAGAAGAATTTGATGAGGAGATAACCGCCTTTCTTTACAGCTAATTTTAGAAGTGAGAAAAACGCAATTTGCTAGAAGAGGCTTGTGGGTTGCAGCCTGGGGGTGGTGGAGGGCAGGGGGGACAGAGATGGGAGCTGTCGCTTGAGGACCAGGGGGGAATGGAAACATAGAGACCATGAAGGAGAGCCTGTGTTGACGTGTTTAGGAGAGGGACCCACGGAGCTGGGAAGTGGAAGGGAGGACGTGCTTATTCGGATGTGATTTGGACAGAGGGTGTTGGCTGGGGAAAAGGGATCAAGCGGTGGCCTGTGGCCCAGAGCCACTGGCACCTCGGGGCACTGCGGGCCATGGAGAGAGCGCCCTCACAGGGGTTCACTCCAGTTTCACCTCCACCAGCCTGTTAAGGCTCCATGCAACCCCTGAGGCCAAGGCCAATCGCTCCTGGAAGTTTTCCTTGGAGCCTGTCCATGTTTGTCTATAGTGGGAAGAAGAGCTGCAGCTGTCAGCTCCCAGGGAGGAGCCCATTCTCTGCTCTGCTCTCCGAGGCCAGCGCTGGAAGCACCCTTTGTGTGCAATCCCTCTGGATACTGAGGGCTCCACCCACACAGGAGGTTCCAAACGGGGGCACAGGACTGGGTCCTGGCCGTTAGGTGAGCTGGCCACCCTCTGCACCATGCAACGTACACTAGACAGAGCGGGCCCTGCCTGGGGCGTGTGTTCCAGGAGGGTCAGGCCTGCAGCGGCTGTCCCCTGTGCAGGGATGCTCCTCCCCATGCTCCTGGAGGCTGGAGCGGGAGTGCAGGAGCAGCTCAGGCGAGCCCCAGGACAGCGCTTCTCCAGGCCGCCCTGCAGCTTGTGTCCTGGCGACCACCCCCGTCTGGACACAGTCACCACCCCCCACCCATCCCTGGATATGCAGCAGGAAACATGAACCAGTTGCTGCTTGTGAGATAATGAGCAGCAATAGTTTCCACTTCCTCAGAGTTGACAATTTTATTCTTTTCAAAAAATGTGTATTTTTCATCCTCTCTCTGTGTCTCTCTTTCTTGGCTGTTTTGGCTGAGGTGCGTCAGAATGTGGAAGGTGGGTGGGAGGAAGTGCTTATTTGGACTTCCTGTCAAGCCTGTCTTCCTCATTTGCCCTATATTTCACTTTGGGCAGCCTATCCCCAGATAGCTCTGCTGTGAAAGGAAACTCCCCAAGTGCCCGCAAGGGTGGGTGGGCTGTGGGCAGGGAGCCAGAGGGGGGAAGTCAGGCTTCTCAGCTTGATAGAGGAGGAAAAAAACCTTGCCCCCCTCCTCCCCTCCCCAGGCTAGCTGGAGAAAGGCAGTGGAGGAGGGGTAGAGTGCGTGCAAGAAAAGCAATGTTCCCCGAAGCCCCGCAGAAGTGACTGTGGCCTACTCTAGCCCACCCTCCCAGGGAGAGCTGTGGGCCCTGGAAGAGCATACTAACCCTACGTGCTCAGTCGCTTCAGCTGTGTCCAACCCTTTGTGACCCCATGCACTGTAGCCCGCCAGGCTCCTCTGTCCACGGCAATTCTCCAGGCAAAATACTGGAGTGGGTTGCCGTGTCTTCCTCCAAGGGATCTTCCCAGCCCAGAAATCGAACCTACTTGCATTGGCAGGTGAGTTCTTGACCACTAGTGCCACCTGGGAAGCTCCAGCTGCCCCTAAGATGAAGAGATTTGCAGTCGACAAGCCCAGCAGCCCAGCATGGATCAAATCTGTTACAGCTCTCAGCACATTTCATCCTCATGAAAGACCTATGAGTAAGTAGATAAGCAGTTTTATAGACCCTGAGAGACCAGAATGCATGTGCCCAAGTTTCCACGGTGAGTCAGTATGGAGGCGAGTGCCAACTCAGCGCCAGGCATGTTTCCGTCTGTCCTCTCACAACTTGTCCCTCCTGTCTTGACAAGTCACGTAGCTGTTGGTTTTCACTCCGAATGTTCCTGCCTCAGTGTAGCCCTGGTGCTTGCGGCCACCATGCTATTTCTGGAGCCCCTGATGTTAGCTTCCATGACCATATCAGTGCCCTGACCATCAGTTTGTGTCTGACCTTCCAGATTTTTGACCCAGACAGAGTGCACCTTCCAAAGAGCAGAGGCACCTTGCTTCGTCTCTTCAGTCCTTTACACCTTCCTATGGGTGGATGTCGGAGTTTCCCGTGACTGTGTTCCTAGAGACAACTGATCCCTTAGAAGGAGTGGATTGGGGTTTTGGAGCAAAGAGGATGCATCTAGAAAACAGGGAATTTGTCTATCCAGACCTTCAGTGAAACCTCAAGGGTTTGGAGAAAAGAAATTCTAGAATGTTCTTCTATAATACTATGTGATCTATTTGACTGCTCTTTGTCAAAGGAAGATAGGGGCATATATGCCCGTTTTACAGATTGTAAGAAAGAGTGAATGTTTGTCCCGGGCCTCACAGATAGCTAGAAGGATTTGAAACCAAACCTGTCTGATGCTATGACTCTTTCCACTGAGAGATGTTGTTTCCAAACATGGACATTTTCCTTGGTGAAGCCAGTATTTATCTAGAGGAGTTTGTGTGTGCCTGTGTGTTCAGTCACTCAGCTGTGTCCGACTCTTTGCGATCCTATGAACTATAGCCCACCAGGCTTCTCTGTCCATGAGGTTCCCCAGGCAAGAATACTGGAGTGGGTTGCCATTTCCTACTCCAGGGGATCTTCTCGACCCAGGGTAGGAACATGTGTCTTCTGCATTTCCTTCATTTGCAGGAGGATTCTTAACCCCTGAGCCACCCGGGAAGCTCTAGAACAATTTGTACCAACCATATTCTTTAGGCTATGAAAGAAAGGATCTTTTACCTTTGAGTTCTCAAATATTTTGTCATTTTGACAATTTTTGGTGTTTTGTCTTCTCCAATACAAACCGTATACAAAATATAATTTTGATCTCAAATTAACTTGAAAATCTCAAAGGATTTGTTATTTCATAATATAAAGAGAGAGATGCCAAAAATTATTAGGGTTGAATCAAAAATTATTTGATGTTGATTTCATGAGAAACATTGTTCAGTTCAATCGCTCAGTCATGTCCGACTCTTTGAGACTCCATGAACCACAGCATGCCAGGCCTCCTTGTCCATCACCAACATCTGGAGTCCACCCAAACCCATGTCCATTGAGTTGGTGATGCCNTCAGATGCTGGACACTGTGCTGTAAGCTGGCGTTCCACAGTCAGCTTTGCCCCAGGGCCTGTCCTCCTGAGTGAGACCAGGCTTCCTCTGTACCCCAAGCCTTATTGGTGTTGGTGAAGAAGTCCTGGTTTGCGTAAGACCTAAGGAGCGGGAGAGCACTGATCTCTGTGTGTCTCGGGAGAGTGTGGGAGACACTGTGCAAGCCAACCAGGTATTTGCAAGCCTCCTTCATCTGATAATTCACCAGGGCGTTAGTCTCCTCATCTGTAAAATGGGATAATAATATGCACACAGAAAATGTGGCGAAAGGGGAAAGGCTTAATAGCATTCACTTGTATGCATATAACTCATTTTCTTCATCAGTTTACCCATGATAGATATTTAGATCATTTCCACTTGTGGCTCCTGTAAGTAGTAGATGTGGGGACGCAAATTATTCAGCCTTAACGAAGAAGCAAATCTTGTCACATGCTGCAACAGGAATGAACCTCGAGGACCTTATGCTAAATAAAATAGTCCAGTTACAGAAGGATAGATATGCCTGGTTTCCCTCAGAGGTAAAGTAGTGATGTAAAGTAGTCAGGTACTTCTTAGTACAGCAGAAAGTAGGATGGTGGCTGCCAGCGGCTGAGAAGGGGACATCTGGAGTTCCAGGGTTCTAGAGTTTCTGTTACACAAGCTGAAACAGTTCCAGAGAGCTGCTGTCCAGCAAAGCACACACACAGCTGAGTCTGCTGCGCTGAGCTGTGCTCAGTCACTTAGTCCTGTTGAACTCATCGCCACCCCGTGGGCTGTAGCCCTCCAGGCTTCTCTGTGCACGGAAATTTCCAGGCAAGAATCCTGGAGTAGGTTGCCATTTCATACTCCAGGGGATCTTCCCAACCCAAGGATCAAACTCGCGTCTTTGTGTCTCCTGCATTGGCAGGCATATTCTTTATCACTGTGCCTCCTGAGAAGCCCAAACATGAATGTATTGTACTTCTAAAAATTTGTTGAGGATAGATGTCATGTTAAGTTTTCCATCACAATAAAAAAAGGTAAAAGGTCTAAGCAAAAAATGCTATATATTCTTTATGAATATTTACATTGGTAGTAAGTGTATAAAAGCATGGAAGGATGCCATCTACCAATCTTCTGAAAGCAATTGTTTCTAGGAAGGAAGGGAGAGGAATGAGATTGGGGAGGGGAGGACTTCAATGTATTTGTAAAGTCTTAATTCTTAAAACAAGAGGATCTGAAGCTCAGAGGGCAAAATATGAATTTATCAAATCGGGGTAAGGGGTACACTGGGATTTATCATTATTTATGGTGTTTGAAATATTTAACAATAATAATTAAGATAAAGAAAGTGCTTATATTATGTTTAAAATATTTAACAATAATAATTAAAAATAAGACTGGGCTCAGCAAAGCGCTTGCCACAGAGAAGAGCTCAAAAAGTGGCAGCGAAATGACAAAGGGAAACGCAGAGCCTGGGTGGAGATCCAGAGGAAGTCCAGAAGCATTTCTAGAAGAACTCAGGCTTTCTTGAAGCTGGGGAAGGGAGCTGGGGCCACAGTACAAGAGCTCTCTGACACTGAAGGCCAGCTCCAGACCTGGGGACCTGCCCCGCAGGTTTATCATGGAGAGAAATGAAGTCCCGCCTGCATCCCTGAGCCCTTCATTATCGGGGACTGTACAGCAAAACAGCTGGAACTCTGTCCTCTGTTGTCGGTAACCATGCAAAGTGGTGCAGCTACTTTGGAAACCAGTTTGGTCATTTGTAGTAAAGTTAAATATTCACTTACCCTGTGAACTAGCATTACCATTCTGAGGTATTTGCCCTAGAGAAATGAAATGTACACGAATGTTTGCAGCAGCTCTATTCAGAATTGTCAAGAAATGAAAATAACGCAAATATCTTCCAACTGGCAAGTGGGTACAAGAATGGTGGTACCTCGATACCATGGAAAGCCCCTCAGCAATAAAGAACAATGAACTCTTGATCCATGCAACCATTTGGATGCATCTCAAAGGTATCACTTGGAGTGAAAGAAGTCAGTCCCAGAAGACGACATACCATGAGACGCCTTACATATAACATTCTGCAAAAGACAAAACCACAGTGGTAGAAAACACAACAGTGGTTGCCAGGGACTAGGGACTCAGGAGAGGATGACTACCAAGGTTGTTTTGGTAGAAGATGGTTTTTTGAGTGTTGGAATCTGTTCTGTATCTGATTGTGGTGGTCGGTTGGTTATACAAACAAACCTAGACATTAAAACTCATAGGATTCTGCACACCAATTTTGCTATATCTTACTATATCAGTCTTACTATATCTTAATTTAAAAAAGCAAAACTTTTTAAATGCTGGAAGTAGCAGTATACTTTGCAAGTGGCCAGCCATCCAAGATTGTTTTTTGTTGTTTAGTTGCTCAGTCATGTCTGACTCTCTCTTGCGACCCTTTGGACTGTAGCCCGTGAGGCTCCTGTGTCCTTGGGATTTTCCAGGTAAGAATCCTGGAGCGGGTTGCCATTTCCTCCTCCAGGGGTCTTCCTGACCCAGGGATGGAACCCATGTCTCTTGCGTCTCCTGCATGGCAGGCAGGTTCTCTGCCACTAGCGCCACCTGGGAAGCCCTAACATTGGCACAAAATATCAAATTTGTCATATTTGCAAAAGGTGAAGCAGTTGTTTCGTATATATCTTCCAAAACACATTATATTTGTCTTCAACTTCATTTTATGCCAAATGCAAGTCCAATGTATGCGTATGTATTGGGAAATGGAGCGTTTCCCTTCAGTGTGTAAATTTTGTGTCCCTCTTGAAGGGGGTAATGAGTAGAAGCGGGAACTGGGGGCTGAGATGGAGACAAGGTCAGCAGAGGCAGAAGTGGATCATGTATTCTTTCCATTTACTTACTATTTGTTGCCCTCAAGCCCTAAAAGAGGTGGACAAGCAGGCCAGAGAGGCTGGTGCAGACAGTGGGGGGCAGGGGCGTGGCCCGCACGAGCTGAGCAAGGTGTTCCCACTGCTGAGCTGAGACTATCAGCTTGGAGACCTGCAGGGGCTCTGAGAGATGTCTGCCCAGCAGGCGGACAAATGCATTAGTCACCCCAGGCTTATTTCCTTTCTGGGCCTGAGAGTTTTCCATGCTTTGGGCATCCCAGGGGGATGGAGAGCAGTCAGAAATGGAATACAATCAAAACTTGGAATATGGACTGATGGGGCAAAGAAGCAATGGCCCTTCCCACGTGTGTCACTTGCAACAAAAGAAAACAAATTTGCAAATTAATTTTGAGATGTATAAAGAATATGAATGGATGGATGGATAGAAGGGTGGCTAATTGCTGGACAGATATAGGATAAAAACAAACGTATGTCCTCAAGAAGATGAAGCATAGCTCTCCAGTCTCTATGTGTTGGCTATGCATAACGATGTCCTTCTGATAAGTGTATGTGGAAATAGGGAGGAAAGAGTAACTTCCCTTTTGGAGTAAAAATCCTAATAATTGCTGCCTCAGCCAGTGATCAAGACCAGCTTCAACAGTGGTAAAGCAGGGGATAGGACAGTTCATCCCTTTGATGTGATGTGATGTGAATGGCACTTTACCTCTACAGTCTTTCTACCCGAAACTTAAAACCTCAGGCTAGTCATGAGAAAATCTTCATATTCACAGCAGGCAAGATATGGAAACGATCTAAGTATTCCTCTACAAATGGATGGATAAAGAGACAGGGACTATATAGTGGAATGCCACTTTAAACACGAGAAAGAAGAAATCCTGTCATTTTGCAACAATAGGGATGAATCTTGAGGGCATGACGCTAAAAACTAAGTCAAGCAGAGAAAGATACAGGTGGTGTGATATCCTCTATATGTAGAATCTAAGAAGGCTGAACTCATAAAAAAAGGAAGTAGAACGGTGAAAGATAGGGTAATGGGGAGATGTTGGTCAAAGGTCACCAACTCTCAGTTATAAGATGAATAAATCTGGAAATCTAATATAAAGCATGGCCATAATGGTCAATAATACTGTATTTCCATACTTGAAAACTGCTAACAGAGTAGATTTTAAATATTCTAACCACAAAAAAGAAATGATAAGTAAGGAAACAGAGGTGCCAATTAACCCCGCGTGGTGATCATTTCAAAACACGTCAGTGTATCAGATCGTCACAGTGTACATCCTAAACTTACACATCTTCTTATTAAACTTTTTTCTTTTATACTAGAGTATAGCTTATTAACAATGCTGTGATGGTTTCAGGTGGACAGCAAAGGGACTCAGACATACATATACATGTATCCATTCTCCCCTAAACCCATCCAGGTTGCACATAACATTGAGCAGGATTCCCTGTGCTATGCAGTAGGTCTTTTTGTTGGTTACCCATTTGAATATAGCAGTGTGTAAATGTCCGTCCCAAACTCCCTAACTATCCCTTCCCCCTATCCGTCCCCCCAGGAACCATGTTTGTTCTCCAAGTCTGTGAGTCTGTTTCTGTTAAACTTACACACTTTAGTATCTCAATAAAACTGGAAAAAATAAAATTATAATTAATTTTTTTTAAGAAAATTAACAGCCAATTCCCAACTGAGGGACACTCTGCCAAGTACCTGATCATTATTCCTCAAATTGTCAAGGTCATCAAATACAGAGAAAGTCTGAGAAACTGTCACAGCCAAGAGGAACTTAAGGAATTCTTGTTGTCCAGTCGCTCAGTCACGTCCAGCTCTGCGACCCCATGGACTGCAGCACACCAGGCTTCCCTGCCCTTCACCATCTCCTGGAGTTTGCTCAAATTCATGTCCATTGAGTCCATGATGCCATCCAACCATCTCCTCCTCTGTCGTCCCCTTCTCCTCCTGTCTTCTATCTTTCCCAGCATCAGGGCCTTTTCAAATGAGTCAGTTCGCATCAGATGGCCAAAGTATTGGAGCTTCAGCTTCAGCATCAGTGCTTCTAATGAATATTCAGGGTTGATTTCCTTTAGAACGGACTGGTTGGATCTCCTTGCAGTCCAAGGGACTCTCAGATGTCTTTTCCAACACCACAATTCAAAAGCATCAATTCTTCAGTGCTCAGCTTTCTTTATAGTCCAGCTCACATTCATACATGACCACTGGAAAAACCATAGTTTTGACTAGACAGACCTTGCACAAACTTAAGGAGAAAGGACAACAAAATGAAATGTGGGTCTTCCTTTGTGATCCAGTGGTTAAGAATCCCTCTGTCAATGCAGAGGACATATATTTGATCCCTGATCTGGGAAGATTTCACATGCTGAGGAGCAACTAAGCCCGTGAGCCACAACTACTGAAGCCCACGCGCCCTAGAGCTGTGCTGCATGACACGAGAAGCCGCTGCAGTGAGAGGCGGATGCACGGCAACTGGAGAGCAGCCCCCACTCCCCACAGCAGGAGAAGAGCCGTATGCAGCAGCGCACCAAACACGACCAGACGTGAATAACTGCAAACCCAACCCAAAGCAACCAAAAATAAACTAGCACACGATTTTAAAAATGTAGTGTGATATCCTGAATGAAATCACAGAGCTGAAAAAAAAAGGATGCCAGCCAAAAACTAAGGAAAGCTGAAAACAGTGCGCTGCTTCAGCTAATAATGCCGTATCAGTATCAGCTCATTCGCTGTGACCACTGCGCTCTACTAACACACAATGCTCAGACACAGCGGAGGCAGCGCAAGGGGCCTCTGAATCGTCATGACAAGCTTTCTCCAAATCCAGAACGCTCGGAAATTTGAAGTTTGTTTGAATAAACAACTTAGAAAAATGTTCATGGTAGAAGCTAGGTGGTGAATAATATCGGTGTGCAGGGTGAAATTCTTCCAACTTTGTTGTGTGTTTGAAATTACTCCTAATTTTACAAGTTAATGTGTGAGCATTTCGTTTAAACTGCAGGATAAGAAGATCTTGAATTGCTTCAAGCAGCTTGTAAGCAAAGTGTCGTAAGTTAAAATGAACTGTTTTAGCACTAATAAAGATGTGCAAATTACCTCTGAGGTCTCATCCTCACTTGGTGTGCTATGTTCATTGCTTTATATGACTCGATGTAAGGTGATTTATAAAGATATTGATAATGGTCCCCATCAACTTTGGTTCCTCCAACCCTGGACCTCGCAGCCTTGAGATTTTGAGATTCTTAACTGCAGCTTCTCCCACATGCCCCACAGTTGGAGAGATGCTCTATATTAACATATTTCCGCAGATGACCTAGTATCTTACTTCACAGACAAAAACAGACTATCAGGTATGGCTCCCCACTTCCTGTCCTCCTACCTATAAACTTATTTATAACCTTCCCACCCTCGCCCCTTCCTTCCAGTCTTGAGAGCTGGTTAGGGTTGACTCCTCCCTCTGCCCTCCACCCTCCCCTTCCTAATTCTTCCACAGCAGTCACATTTTCCATCCATGATTTTATTGTTTTCCTAAATCTTCATATCCTCTCCGCCAACTCTTCTTCACAGACCTCCCTCCAAATCTGTGAATTTCATCTTTAAACAATGAACTGAGTTCTCTAGAGGCAAAATGAATCAAACACAAAAAATCTTTCCCCTGCATCCGTCACTCTATTTTTCTCATAGTCGGGGTTCTCAGGAGGACGCTGTCCACACTTGCCGTCTTCACACATGTTCATCCCCAGTGCCCGACTCTCACGAAGCCCTCCACCCAGCTCACTGGTGGTCTCCCCAAGGTCCACCCAAGCAGCCTGCAGGTGACCCCCGGGACTTAGTGCCCAGACGGTGTTCTCCACCCCCCAGCTTTGTGGCTAATCCTTCTCAGCACCTCCAGCTGGTTCCTCTTTCTCTGATCACCCTGATAAATATCAGAGCTCTGTCTTGACCTTCTTATCATGCCTTAACACACTCTTCCTGCATGCTCCAACTCCTCTCAAGGTCTCCATCTCTCTGGTGACACTCACATCTGCACTTCCCACATGATACAAGGGCTGACGTGCAACTGCTTCTGAGGACCCGCCATATGCTAGCACTGTTTAAGCACTTTCCATACCTTGTCTCATCGGATCTTTTCAACAAGCGTAGGAGGGTGGTGCTGTGCTCATCATTCCACTTTATGGAACACAGAGAGATCCAACAGCTTGCTCAAGTTCACACAGCCTCGAACCCCAGCTATGCCACAACCACCACACTACTCTCCTTCAGAACACCTCCTCCTAGAGCTCCTTCATTTGCCCCAAAGTCAACACGTCCCAAATGGAAATCATACTCTTTCCCCACCTTGCACTTTTAGAGGAAGCTCAAGACTTGGTTTTACAATTGGGCAGAGAGGAACTCTTTAAAAAAAATAAAATAAAATAAAGCAAATGAGAAGAGTGATTACAAAGTGAGGTTCAGAGTCTTGGAACTTCAGCCTGGGTTTTTCTCAACACGTTTCTGGTGCTGCAGCAGGGTGACTTAGACATACACGTCTCATCAGTTCTTCCATGGCTTCTCATCATCCTCTGTGAAGTGTAAGTCACTCAGTTGTGTCCAACTCTGTGACCCCATGGACTGTACTCTCTAGGCCAGAATGTTGGAGTGGGCAGCCTTATCCTTTCCAGGGGATCTTCCCGACCCAGGGGTTGAACCCAAGTCTCCCGCATTGCAGGCAGATTCTTTACCAGCTGAGTCACCAAAGACTGATGTCTAAATCCCTCAGTTTAGCATTTCCCAACTCCGCTTGACATTGCCAGGCTTACTTCTCACTCTGTTCTCCTTTTGTTCCTTTTTTCAAGAAAATAGTTCTTGAGTACTAAGAATGTACCCAACTCCAATGTGTGTGTGTGTGTGTGTGTGTGTGTGTGTGTGTGTGGTGTGTGAGGGGGTTTTCCCATTACACCAAGCGACACTTGGGCGCCATCAGGATATACAATGTGTGTGCGTGTTAAGTCACTCAGTCGTGTCCAAGTCTCAGCGACCCCACCAGGCTCCTGTCTGTGGGATTCTCCAGGCAAAATTACTGGAGTGGGCTGCCATGTCCTTCTCCAGGGGATCTTCCCAGCCCAGGGATCCAACCTGTGACTCCTACATCAGCAGGCAGGTTCTTTACCGCTAGCGCCACCGGAAAATCCCAGGCTGTCCTGTAACCCATTCAAACTCTGACACTGTCTTCCTGAAGACAGCCTCAGATCCCATAGGTGAAGGGCTCCGTTGCAAGAGACTTCCCACCCCATGCCCCCAACTTCAGTGGCCAACCTCAAGTTCAGCTTGTCACCTGTGCTTGACTGGCTGGCTGTAGATCAGCACCCCCCTCCTTAGGTTCCAGCAGCTTGCTGGAGTGGCTCATGGAACTCACAGAAACATTTCCCTTACTGGATCGTCAGTTTATCATTAAAAAGATATACTAGGAACAGCTAGATGGAAGGAAGAGTTAAGCAAGATAGGTAACTGATAAGTTCTGTGAAGTCAGTTTACCAAAGTGACGTCACTGAGGTGCCAGTTTAGAAGGAATAGTCAGGTTCCTTACAAGAAGGTGGTATTTGTGTGAAACCCAAATGGTGAGAAAGGAACAGCCAAGCAAAGAGAAGAAAGTCCTGATGTGAGCAAGCTTGGGTATTTGAGGAACAGAAAAGGGTAGAAAGAGCAGCGCGAACAGGAAGGAGGCCAGGAGGTGAGGCTGGGGACATCCACAGGGATCACGCAGCTTCTCGCAGGCCAAGAAGGGTCGTCTAGAAATAAGTTAGAGGCATGTGTAACTGAGGGGTGAAGGGGTGAGTAAACACACAGATACGACACATAGGCATTGTCTCAGATGTAGTTTGTCTATGGAGGGTCTCTGCTTTGAGCCCTCCTCTGACCACCTGGTTCGTATCAGGTAAGACAACCTTTGTCCTGAGCCCTGGGCACACTGCTGTTGGACAAGCTGAGGTGGCCACCTTGGCCCCACGTTGCATCTTCGAATCAAGGCAGAAGGACAGTGAACAGCCTTGCCCAGAAAGAGCTCAGGGCAGCCCAGGGCTAGATGTTACACCCTAGTCCAGGACTCAGAGAAGGCAATAGCACCCCACTCCAGCACTCTTGCCTGGAAAATCCCATGGACAGAGGACCCTGGAGGGCTGCAGTCCATCAGGTCACTGAGGGTCATACACGACTGATCGACTTCACTTTCACTTTTCACTTTCATGCGTTGGAGAAGGAAATGGCAACCCACTCCAGTGTTCTTACCTGGAGAATCCCAGGGACGGCGGAGCCTGGTGGGCTGCCATCTATGGAATCGCACAGAGTTGGACACAACTGAAGTGACTTAGCAGTCCAGGACTGATTTGATCACCATCCCTCAGGGCTCCTGAGTGAGGAGCAAAGTAATATATGAGTGTGGAGGGAAGGGCCAGAGACCGTGCAAGAACCAGGGAAACAGGAAACTTAGCAACAGTCAAAGCCCATCTTGGATCCTTTGGACCTACTGAATAGCACGGGGAACTCCACTCAGTATTTTGTAATAATCTATATGGAAACAGAATACATATGAAAGGAAAGCTAGTTGCTCAGCCGTGTCTGACTCTGCAATGTCTTGGACTGTAGCCCACCAGGTTCCTCTCTCCATGGAATTCTCCAGGCAAGAACACTGGAGAGGGTTGCCACTTCCTACTCCAGGAGACCTACCCGACCCAGGGATCGAACCCAGGTCTCCTGCATATGGGCTCCCCTGGTGGCTCAGACAGTAGAGAACCCTCCTGCCAACGCAGGAGACTCAAGAGACTGGAGTTTGATCCCTGAATCAGGAAGATCCCCTGGAGTAGGAAATGACAATCCTCTCCAATATTCTTTCCCAGAATATCTCATAGACAGAGGAGGCTTCAGGGCAACAGTCCATGAGGCAGCAAAAGAAGGGGACATGACTGAAATAACTAAGTAACAACGTGTGTGTGTGTGTGTGTGTGTGTGTGTGTAGCTTAATCGCTTTGCTGCATACCTGCTGCTGCTGCTGCTGCTGCTAAGGTGCTTCAGTCGTGTCCAACTCTGTGCAACCCCATAGACGGAAGCCCACCAGGCTCCCCCGTCCCAGGGATTCACCAGGCAAGAACACTGGAGTGGGTTGCCATTTCCTTCTCCATTGCTGTATACCTGAAACACTGTAAATCAACGATACCTCAATAAAAAAAAATTTTTTTTTTTAATTTTGGATCCTTTCTCAAGCATTCATCGCCACATGAATGACCTTGTGCAAGCCTCTTCAGTCTCTGCCTCAGAAACGGCCTCAGTTTCCCCAGCGTGACCTGGGGACACAAGTATCATGCCATTGGGTTTGGAGAAAGAGTAAATAAGATAGCTTAATAAAATAATAAGGTTTCAACAAGCATTATTTTCTCTCTCCCTTTCTCTACACAAAGACCTCACTGCCTAAAAGTTAAGCTGTGGCTTCATAAAGTGCCTTTGTTCTTTGCTTCTGTTCTGCCAAAGTGAGAAAATGATCAGACTCATGTGAGTCTCGGTTCCCCATTTTTTTTATCTAAGTTGATATTTCCCATTTGCCACAATAGCACACACACACAAAAAAGAAAGAAAGAAAAATAGAAACTGCTTCACTTCCTCTTCCCTCAAGACCCANCTGTCATTAAACAAACAGACACACAAAGGACTCCGCATCTATATGCGAATCAATGCAGTTGTGCGTCCTAGGAGAGATGAGCTCGGAGAGATAACAGTGGTGGAATCGCCCAGAGCCTTGAAAGCACTGCTGAACAGTGTGGGTGTGATTTTGAAGGCAATGGGAAGTCATCAGCGGAATGTAAACGAGGGGCTGACTAAGCAGATTCACTGGGAGAAATGGGCCACTTGGAGAGATACTAAGGAAGCAGAAGTGACATGAACTGGCGACAGCTTAGACGGAGCTGGAACTGGCGTGGAAAGAGGGGAAGCTTGAGTAGCGTCCCCCACAAACTGTGTGTCCACCGGGAACCTCAGGATGAACTTATTTGGAAATAGGGTCTTTGCAGGTGTAATTAGTTAATTCAAGCTGGAGTCATATGGCTTGGNATACTAAGGAAGCAGAAGTGACATGAACTGGCGACAGCTTAGACGGAGCTGGAACTGGCGTGGAAAGAGGGGAAGCTTGAGCAGCGTCCCCCACAAACTGTGTGTCCACCGGGAACCTCAGGATGAACTTATTTGGAAATAGGGTCTTTGCAGGTGTAATTAGTTAATTCAAGCTGGAGTCATATGGCTTGGGACTATTGAGCAGTGACACCTGTCCTTGTAAGAAGAGAAAACAGAGACGCAGACACACGAAGATCAAGTCCAAGTTGAGGGGGATGTGTCTACAAGCCAAGGACTGGTGGGGAATGTCAGCCGTCACTGGAAGCTGGGAGGAGGCAAGGAGCCTCGGGAAGGAGCAATCCTACCAATAAAGGGAGGATGGGGAGAAACCAACGAACCCTTGTGACTTCCGAGTCCTGGGAGGCTACGATATGGCTTGCTGAGCTAAAGAATATGGGAAAAGCCATCTGGGTTATTTGCAGAAAATAAGATCCAGCGGATCCAGGAAAGTAAAAGTAAAGAGTAATCCAGAATCTGCTGCATCCAGAACTTGGAACCCCAGCCCCCAAGTCTGCACTTTGTGGAGATGCGTCCTGCTTTCCTGGGCTCTGGGAGGCAGAGAGGACGTAGCCGTGAGGCTGATGAGCCTGACTTGCATGGCTATCCGTGGTCAGCCTGGAGCAGCCAGGCCGCACCTGGGATCTTCCGCATCTAACTGAAGCTAGCTAGCTCTTCTCTTTCCGTGATTACACTCAACAGGGGCCCCAAGTCCAGCTGAGCATAGTGAGCAAGGGTGGAGGAGACAGGAAGACAGCACTGGGCAAGATGTGTCAATGGGGTAGCAAAGGAGTAGCAGTTAGTGGCAAGAGGTGGAGAAGGGGCAGCTTCAAGGATCCCCTTGGTCTCTCCCCATCTTTTCCCTAGAAGCCCCTGCAGCTGCGCACTCCCCTTCTCACCAGTTCCGCTGCAAACCCACGGTTCCTCCAGGCCCCCACTAGGCCCTGCAGAGCTGCTCACAACACAAGAGACAAATGAGCCTGAGAGGCTTCCGGCCAGCAACGCTGAGGAGTTTCCATCAACTCTTAGGCGTCATTTTCTCATGATGAAAATGGGGAGAGGACAGGAGTCCCACTGAGAACGTGGGGCAACACTCTGAAGACCACACTTGAGCAGAAGGGACTTTTNACAACACAAGAGACAAATGAGCCTGAGAGGCTTCCGGCCAGCAACGCTGAGGAGTTTCCATCAACTCTTAGGCGTCATTTTCTCATGATGAAAATGGGGAGAGGACAGGAGTCCCACTGAGAACGTGGGGCAACACTCTGAAGACCACACTTGAGCAGAAGGGACTTTTCTGAGCCTCGGAGGAGAGAAACGGTCTGATTTAATTCTAAGGAAATTGCCCTTTCTCCCCACCTGTGTAAGCCTGTATTTAAATGCTAATATTTTTGGCCTGCTGGGATGCTACATTTATTTTCTTCCTAAGCAGGAAGAAAAATCATTTATTTATGAGAATTCTAGCTCCTACCCTCTCTCCTGAGTTCCTCACTTTCATTTCCCTCAACAAGCTTGACGTTTCTCTCCCCAAAACAGACTCCGTAACCATTTCATTTCCCCAAACTCGTCCTTTTTGTACGTTTCCTGCTTCTGTTTCTAGAAATACCTGTGGCTTTTGACTCCCTCCCATTCCCCAGACTCCAGTCAGTCACTAGTTCCACTGGCTCCACCTCCTCCCCTGGGATGAGCCATCAAGTCTGCCCGAGACTCCACTTCCCCATCTGTAAAATGGGTATAATAAATCACACTACCAACATCTTAAATTTGTGACAAAACCCAGATAATCCAAATACAACACCCAGCACAGAGAAACAAGTGATTATTGATGATTCTGACCCCAGTGGAATCTGCTGTTTTCCTCTTGGTGGTTCTATTATGAGCTGTTCAATGACCGTGCAATTCCCACAAGGGAAGGGATTTTGTCTTATTTGCTGGTGCATCCTCGATGCCTGGCACTTACTGGGTTCTAGAATTTTAGAAGAGAAGGTACCTGGACTGTGTCAACTGGCTCCTGACCCCCAGCTTCAAGGCTCCCTTCCCTCCCCCTGCTGCATGAGTCTGGGCTGCACTCGGCAAGCAGCAGGGGCTGTCTACTCCTTCTAGTCTGCTCCTGCTCCCATCCGTGTCCCCAGGCAACAGTACTGTCCGCTGGCGGTTGCAGCTTCCAGCATCCAGTACACTTTTTCCAAACTCTCCCAGAATCAACCTCATAGCTCCCCCTCAGAGATGCCAGCACCAGTCAGCTGGTGCCCCTTCCTCAAAGGTCTGAGTCTCACCATCACGGAGTACCTCCTCCAGGCTTCCAGGTCCCGAGGACCCCAGAGCTTACCCTGGTCGCCCCCTACCCCACCCAGCACTAGAGCAGAAGTTGCTTCCTACATTTAACCACCTCTGGGGGTTCTCGCTGGCTCCTTTTGCCCTTCCCGTCCTCCGACACCTGCTGAACACATCTTTATAGGAAATGTTTTCTGTTAAAATAGCTGGCGTGGCTTATGTCTCCTGGATGCTCTGTGACTGAATCTGTGCCGACTCTCCGCCTGCCTCCCACCTCCACGAGCATGGTGGCAGGAATTCCCTCCAGGGCGAATGTCTCCATTCTGTCTCTGTGATGCCTCCAGGGATGGGGACTTTATGATTTTAACGGAGAGCTGCTTTTTTCTTTTAATAATCAGGCAAGCCATGTCTCCTTCACACTGCCAGTCGCTTTAATTTTGAACACTAATGAGATACTAAATAACTTTCTACGAATTTTAACATCTCCAGATCCCATACGCATTCTAGTTGGGACCTTCCTCACTTTAAGACACAGAGTGAATAACGGAGGCAATTTCAAGGTCTATGACAAGTGGTCCCCAACCTTTTTGGCACCAGGGACCAGTTTTGTGGAAGGCAATCTTTCCATAGACTGAAGGTCAGGGGGAGTGGTTTCCAGATGATTCACGTGCATTATATTTATTGTGAACTTGATGTCAATTACTATCTTAATGTGATATATAATGAAATAGCTGTGCACCTCACCATAGTGCAGAATCAGTGGGAGCCCTGAGCTTGTTTTCCTGGGGGTGATGGGAGACGGTGGCAGCCACTCCCCAGCGCTAGCATCACCACCTCAGCTCCACCCCAGATCATCAGGCATTAGATTCTCCTAAGGACCGTGCAACCGAGACCCTTCATGCACATGGTTCATAGGAGGGTTCACGTTTCCGTGAGAATCTAATGCTACGGCTGATCTGACAGGGGGTGGAGCTTGGGCAGTAATGCCAGCTATGGGGAGCTGCTGTAAATGCATATGAAGCTTTCTTGCTTGCCCGCCGCTCACCTCCTGCTGTGCAGGCTAGGTCCTGTCTAAGCCTGAGGGTCGGGAGCCCCTGCTCTGTGACATCAGATGCAGGGGGTATTTTCCACCAAGGCTCTTTCCTGCAATGTGTGTGAGTCACACTGTCCCAGCAAGTCAGGAGTGCGGGGCACTTGGATTTGGAGAAAGGCTCTGTGCTACCAGGCTGTCTCTGGAATTTGTTGGCGACTTCCCTGAGGGCTGAGGTTCATTTCAAGATTCACTTTCCCATGACTCGCAGAAGATGGGGAAGAAACCAGACATGGAGCTTGAGTTCTGGCATATATGGCATTTACTCAATGGGTGTTCTCCCTTCTCTGGCTCTGAAGCAATCTAGTTCTCTCAGACATCCTAGAGAAGCAGGTAACAGTCAAGCTGATGGCAAGGAAGAGAAAGAGATTCTCAAGGCGTGGCTTAGTTCAACTCTAGGTAGATTTCATATCTGCTATTCAAATGAAACCACAGTGCATCGATGGGTGGTACCCATGGTGGTGGCCCATGGAAGCCCTTTAAATAACCAAGAAAAGTAAAGTGGGGGTGTCATGAGGAAGGCTCATGCCATGTCTAGAGCATGGGATGAGATGTCCCCTTACCTACTGTCCAATACACACAGGTTATGGTACTGAATGGCAGCCAGACTTTTTGTTTAGAGTTCACATTTGCTGACTACCTTGCAGTTTTACTTCTAAGAGTATTGTGCCATAGTCAAATTGTTTGAATTTCATTCATTCCTCTGTGTATCTCTGAGGAACACTTTCTTCATCCAGAAAAGCCCTATTTGCGCTGCTCCGCTGCCCTGATGAGAGAGGAGACTCTTATCTGCTCTGCAGGACTGGGAGCTGGGGCTGGACGGCAGACTTTGAGTGGGCGTGTGTTGGGGTGTCGGTGAAAAGGTGCCTGGAGCCAGGAGGCAGCAAGGGTGTGACTTTCCGAGTTGCAGAGGCTGGNGCTCCGCTGCCCTGATGAGAGAGGAGACTCTTATCTGCTCTGCAGGACTGGGAGCTGGGGCTGGACGGCAGACTTTGAGTGGGCGTGTGTTGGGGTGTCGGTGAAAAGGTGCCTGGAGCCAGGAGGCAGCAAGGGTGTGACTTTCCGAGTTGCAGAGGCTGGCAGCCCCTACCGCTGGTGCCACGAAGCCACATAGCCCAGCTCCCGCAGGACTCCCCGCTTGGCCCGACTTCTCCATGATGCAAACCAGGCCACTCAGAGGCTGCCTGCAAACTTTCCACTGAGAGCCAAGCAGCGATCTCCCGCTCTGGGAGGAGTCTTCCCAGGTCCCAGTCAGGCACAGCTCAGAGAATTGATCTATTAGATTAACCAGGAAGGAAAGAGCGGGAGAGCGAGCCGGGAGGCTGTGGAGCGGAGCGTTTTTGCGTCGCAGTCCCCTCCCTTCTGACTTGGGTATTAATTGCTACATTACCACTGCCATGTAGGAAAGACAGTCAGCAAAGCCTGGGAGAGCTCCAGCTCCTCCCTCCCTGCTCTGCTCAGCTTCCCTCTCCTCCTCCATCCCCCAGCAGCGTCCTCTGCCCTGGCAGTGCTGGCCCAGCCTGGCATCTGGAGGTCCTCCCGTGTGGAGGACTTGGGGGGACAGCGGGAGGGGCTTGTGGGGAGGAAGGAAGGGAACAGACACCGTGCCCTGTGGGCTCTCTGGATGCAGAAGCCGGACTCACTGCAGAGGCAGCTGTGCTGTTCCTGGAGCTTCTGGGGTGCATCCATCTCTCAGGATCCGAGCAGGCAGGCTCCAAGCTCCAGGGCACACAAGGTGGGTGCCTCCCTTCTGGGCGCTGACAACACAACCTGCCTTTCCTCTGCCACCATGAGCGGCTGCTCCAAAAGATGCAAGCTTGGGTTCGTGAAATTTGCCCAGACCATCTTTAAGCTCATCACGGGGACCCTCAGCAAAGGTAGGGAGCCTGGCCTTGACCTGTGTTTTCTATCTTGGTGTGGTCTGGCCGGTCCGAGTGCCTCGGTACAGTAAGCGTGGCATTTTGATGCACCTGGGTCTCCAAGGAAGCTGGAGGAGAAACTGGTGGCTGGGTTTCGGGGTTGCTGACAACCTGGGTCCTGGCTCTGAGCAGGCGGGCACCAGGCCAGGGAGCTCAGCGGCTGTAATTGTCCGGAACTTTGAAAATGGATTTGGTGGTGTGTGGCTGATTGGTTACAGGCGGGCAGAGGGACAGAACCCTCCCCAGAGCACTGGAAATGGCTTAGAATGACTAGAGTTTCAAGAAGTTATCCACAGGAGTGTTGTGTCTTGTTGATAAGGGAGAGATTTGATGCGGTGGGCTGTGAGTAACTCTGCAGATCAGAGACGCTGCAGGGAGCCAGCAGGAGTGGCTGCGAGGCTGGGTCCATGGTGCACTGGTGCATACAGGATCTAGGATAGCTCTGGGTCTGCTGTGCCCAGACCTTTCTCCTCTTGGGGTCCAGGGTCTTGCGTTGCTGGGGTTTTGTTCTTCATTTCTTTGCGGTTTGGGATCCTTTGTCCTTCTGCGTCTCCTACCTAAGCCCATGCCCCAAGAACTGGGGTGGCAGGGAGTTTTCAGGTCTGACTGCCCAGGTAGCCCACAAAGGGTGCTTGTGGACCAGAATTAGGGCTCCGTGTGTGCCATTCAGCCTCAGGATACAGAGGGGTGGCTAACTTCTCTGGGGCATCCCTCTGTCTGGGGCCCCTTGTTGCACTCTGTACCAGGGAGTATGAGGTACTCAGAGAGACTCTGGCAAACTTTCTGGAGATAAAATTTGAAGTGAGAGCAGCAGCGTGATGAGACTGCACTGGCTGAAAAAATGTCTTTAAATATTCATGCCCTTCGTTCAGGAGGAAAGAGTCTTGGGGAAAGCAGCAGACAGGGTGTTTGGAGAAGGAACGAGGCCCACAAGCCCTTGATGGGGGTTTTGAAAATGACAGTGAGAGATGATAAGGGCTGTGCGCGAGCCTCTCTAAGGACCTGGGTCAAGGCTGCCCGGCAGGTCTAGCCTGGTGACATGCTAAGGTGGGTGCAGAAGGAGCGGTGGTGAGCTTCTGCCTCTTTCTTTTCTCTGCTCCTTTCATTGCTCCGGTTCTGTCCCCCGCTGCACTTGTGGAACAGGTTACTGCCCCTCCTGGAACCCCAGGTGGAATGAAAACACAAAACTGAGAGTCAGCTGCCAAGCAGAATTCCTAGGAGCTCCAAGCAGGGTGGACTGGGGTGAGGGGAGAGCGCAGAGGGCTTAGAGGACCACACAGTGCGGCCCCACTCGGTCCTCTGACACAAATGGAGTGCTTTCTTCTCACGTCAGCAATTCTGGCTCTCGGGGGTAACGAGCAACGGGTGGCGTGCCGCATCCTATCCCAGTCTCTGCTTCCCAGAACGCAATGGAAAGAGCTTTGGCCTGGACTTAGGCAGCCTAGGTCTCAACTCCAACTTTGCTCCTTATGCAAGTCACAGCCTCTCTGAGCCTCAGTTTCCTCATCTGTAAAATGAACCTAACCTGTCTACCTCCCAGCCTTGTTGCAAGGATGCAGGGAAGCTGAGACAGGGGCTCACTTTACGGGGCATGTTGCAGTGACCCCACATGAAGGAGCCGCCCAGGACTGAGATGGGCATAGGTCTGCAGAGGGGACCCAGGCCATCCTATCTGCCCATCCAGGCTCACAAATTCTTTCATGTATCTGACTTCAGGCGGGTCTGTACACTCCTGGCAGCATCAGAGCAGGGACAGATCTCAAAAGGACTTAATGCAGCAAGTGGGGGCGAGTGTGAGCAGGTAAGGCCAGTCAGGGAGAGAGGGGGTGTGCAAAAGGGTGTGTCTAGAAGACAGAAGGTGGATGGCCATTTGAATAAATGAGCATGAAGACACTTTCATCTGCATATTTACCTCCAATCATTCATTTAACACTTATTTATTGAGCACTTGTTCTGCGCCACACTCACTAGACACTGGACACACGGATGAATAAGACTCAGGCCCTTTGTCAAGAAACGTGCATGCCGGTGGGAACACAGACCAAAGACACAAAGCCGCCATGGGGCCGCCATGCTGGTGCTGAGACAGAGGAAGGCGTCAGAGAAGAGACACCGGGCAGGTGGAGAGCTCCTCCAAAAGCGGCATCTCAGCCGAGTCCAGAAGGTGCACCGGGGCTGGACAGCAGAATGAGGGTGGCGCTGGCAGAGGGAGCTCACTGAAGCCTCAGCTTCTGCAGAGCAGCCAGCTGGTGGGTCAGGATGGTCCCCTCTCTCCACGCAGAATCCCAGAGACTGAGACCTGTGTGGCACAGAAAGGGCTCCATGGGACCTGCACTGGGGGCCGAGTGGCCGCCTACACTTCCCTGGACCCGCTTTGGTGCCGAGTTTGTGTAGACTCCCATGCGAGGTGACGCGGCAGGCACCAGGGCGGCACGCTGCTCCTGGCTCTGCAGAGAGCGCTGAGTGGTTACACAGCCCCGGCTCTGCGCCAGGCACATGCTGGGAAACCAGCGTTCTGCCCACCCCAGGTGTTCGGTAAATATTTTAAAAATAAACAACCAAGAAAGCAGGGCCAAGCCTGGAGCAGGGGAGTGGAGAAAGGTCTTTTAATGTATAGACCAGCCCTAGGTGAATTTAGAGTACAGCCCATGTGGACACAGGACATTTGCATCATGATTCTGATTTTCATTGTGATTTCACTTATTTATTGTTGGTTGCACTGAGCCCTAGATTTGCGATAATCCAACCCTTAGAAGAATTTCTCTTTGCTCCTTTGGTGACTGAGGAATGTCAAGATTCCCAGGGACCTCCAGCTGGTCCTGGGAACAGCTTACCATTTCTGCCTGCCTTGGGAATAATTGGGGAACAGGGAGGGCCCACAAATGCCCACTTCCTAGTCACCTTCCTCTGTCTCCAGCCCTCCCCTGTCCCAGTGGTCTCAGTGGCTGGTGGCCTAGATTTCTCATGGCTAGATTTCCAGATGTGAATAGATCAGGTCCTCCTTGACGTCCATCTTTTCCTTCATAGCTTTGATCACAATACGTGATCTGTCTTTTCTTTTAGGAACACCTTAGCTAAAGGCTGTCTTCCTCACTTAAGCTCTATGAGGGCAGGGGCCAGGTCCGTTTTTACCCACCACTGTGGCCAGAGTTAGGCATCCAGTGCCCGGCCCAGAGTGAGTGCACCACCAGTAGGGCTAAATGAGTGAGGCAGGGCGACATGGCACCCTGAGGTGATGCTTGGAGTAACTTGAGTTTCTAGGAAGCCCCGTGCACACATCTGTCCCAGAGCTGCTCAGTCTATGGCCAGAGGGGAAGCCTCCAGCCAGACAAATCATTCAAAACCTTGCCTGAGCTTCTTTGTGTCTTGGGAAGGGCATGTCAACTGTCAACAGAGCA